>CAOLHI010001491.1:0-370738 GCA_948474755.1 Ctenosaura bakeri
AAAGCATTTCCCAAAATCTTCGACCAGGTTTTAATTACCACTCTCAATGTTTTTATTTTTGTCTGTCTTCCATCTAGTTGTAAGCTGCCTTCTGTTCCAGTTTTGGAGAGAAATGAGTCCCAGTTTGCAGGAGAGTTGGGATTACAATCTATTAGTCAAGTCTCTTTGAGCAAGTTTATCTTGTTTTAAATCCCGAAAAATTCCTTCAAGAGGGAGTTCCAAAGCCAAAGTACAGCCAGACTGTATTCTGGCACTCACCACTTCATTTTCCATTCTCTGTCCTACTCCTCACCCTTTGGGCTTTTCCCCCCTACTACAGCAATGCAGAGGCAAGCCCGGGAAAAGGAAATTTCAGTGACGGAACACTAAATTGTTATGTAGCATGTTGCTGTAAAGTAACGCCAAGGCATTTGCTGGTGTGTGTGTGTTCTCCCTTTTGATGCCAAAGTCATGTACATGGCTTGGCTACTTATACTTACATGGGATGTGTGGGTGGGCATTTGCTGCTTTGCCCCTAGCAGTGAAATGTCTTGAACTGTGTCTTACTCTGCTTGCTTTCTAAGCAAGTTGGAAGCTTGTTTTTTTCCTGTTTCTGGCTTGCAAAAAAACCACACTGCAAAAGAAATGAAGAGCTGGTGCTGCTCTTATGTTCTCCCAGGGCCATTACTCAGCCTGGCCCTGGGTCAACGTAGGCCATGTGGAGCGCCTGCTCTTTTGCAACCAGTACGAATAGGCAAACAAATTCTGAGATGCCCAGTGTAACCTAAAAATAATTTTGGCTTCCAAGAAAAACATCTCTCTTTACATACTAGAAGTGCACTTAAAGCACTTTTGTACAAGTAAAATAGGCGAAAGAAAACAATTTTTTACAAACTGAACCGAAATCAGAAGAAAAAAAATGCAACTATAAGCAAATATATAGAGCTGGAGTGCCACCTCCTGGTCACTTCTATGATTGCACAGAGCAAAAGAGAAAGTGTAGCAGTTGAAACCTTAATTCATAGAATCATAGAGTTGGAAGAGACCCCAGGGGCCATCCAGTCCCAAACCCCCCGCTATGCAGGAACAAACACTCAAAGCACTCCTGACAGATGGCCATCCAGCCTTTGCTTTAAAACCTCCAAAGAAAGAGGAGACCCCACCACACTCCATGGAGGCAGCAGATTCCACTGCCGGACAGCTCTGACCGTCAGGAAGTTCTTCCTGAGGTTCAGGTGGAATCTCTTTTCCTGCAGCTTGAATCCATTGCTCCTTGTCCTAATCTCCCAAGGAGCAGAAAACAAGCCTGCTCCCTCCTCAACGTGACATCCCTTCAAATATTTAAACATGGTTATCATGTCCCCCCTTAACCTTTTCTTCTGCAGACTAAACATCCCCAGCTCCCTCAGCCATTCTTCATAGGGCTTCATGGCTTCCAGACCCTCCACCATTTTGGTCACCCTCCTCTGGACATTTTTAAACTTCATCTAGGGGTTATCACTCAGGTCATACAAAGCAGAGCCTGGACAGCTAACAAAACTGACAAAATGAATCTCAACAGGGATAAATGTGAGGTACCACACTTTGGCAGAAAAAAATGAAATGCAGAGATATAAAATGGGTGACCCCTTTGGGTTGGCTGCAGTACCCTGTGAAAAGGATCTAGGAGTCTTAGTAGACCACAGGCTGAACATGAGTCAGAAGTGTGATGCTGCAGCTAAAAAAGCCAACGCAATTCTGGGCTGCATCAATGGGAGGATAGTGTCTAGGTCAAGGGAAGTAATTCTGCTATTCTGCTTTAGTCAGACCCCCACCTGGAATACCATGTCCATGTCCAATTCTGGGCACCACAGTTTAGGAAGGATGTTGACAAACAGGAACATGTCCAGAGGAGGGTGACCAAAATGGTAGAAGGCCTAGAAATCATGAAGCCCTAGGAGCAGCAGAACTCCTGGAGAAGAGAAGGCTAAGAGGCGATGTGATATCTATGTTTAAATATTTGAAGGGATGTATTGGAGGATGAAGCAAGCCTATTTCCTTCTGCTCCAGAGACTAGGACAAGGAGCAATGGATTCAAGCTGCAGGAAAAGAGATTCATCTAAACATTGGGAAGAGCTTCCTGATGGTAAGAGCAATTTGATAGTGGTTGCCTTGAGGTGTTTCAACAGAGGCTGGATAGCTGTCTGTCAGGAGTGCTTTGATGGTATCTTCCTGCATGGCAGGGGGTTGGACTCAATGGCCCTTGTGGTCTCTTCCAACTCTATGATTCTATGGAAAGATGACCTATTTGAATTACAGCTCCTAAAATTGCCTGGGACAACCTGGGAATTGCTATCTCCAAAAGTCATTTTCCCAAATGCTGCACTTAAGTGCTGCCATATGACACAAATGTAACTTGTTACATCCCAAGTAGCAGGGGAAACATGCAGTTATTATGACATGTTTTTAGTTGGACGATCTTTACTCCCCTACCTTTGTCTAAGCCGAGAGGGGGGCAACCTCTGCCACCTAATTTCACACGGCCCTTGACCAGTGTTCGAAAAACCATGGCAAGAGGAACCTACCCCTTTCTTGCAAATGTGGGGAGGAAGAGTGGAAAAGGGAGGGCTACAGAGAAGGCAAAACAGAAAAAGTGAAAGGAAAACTCCCCCTCCTGCTTTAGATTCTGGCTCTGCCCACTAAGGACTCAAGCTCTGTCTTGCAATGTGACCTTTGATGACAGGAAAACATTCCCCACTTTAATCCCTTGGGTATCTAATCCCATTGACCTATTTATTCAGTTAGAACATCGTTGAACTGTAATCTCATTGAGCAATTTATTATTTTACCTGGGAAGCAGATTGAAAGCCAATGTCATTGTAGTGGCTTAGGTGCAGAATGAACTCAGGCTTGCCAGAGTCATTAAAAACAATAAAAAGGGCCTTTTTAGATATGTCCGCAGCAAAAGAAAAACAAGGAAATGATAGGATCACTGCGTGGAGAAGGTGACCAATTAATAACGGGGGGAAGTGAGAAGGAAGAACTACTCAATACCTTCTTACCTCAGTTTTCTCCCAAAAGGATAGAGTGGGAGTGGGGAGCAGGTGGGGGGGGAATGCAGCACAGAATAGGTAAAGAAGTAGTACAGGAATACCTGGCTAAACTAGATAAATTCAAGCCTCCAGGGCCAGACGAATTACATCCAAGGGTATTAAAAGAACTGGCAGAAGTCATTTCAGAACCACTCACAATAATCTTTGAGAACTCTTGAGGAACAAGAGAAGTCCCAGCAGACTGGAGGAGGGCAAAATGTCATCCCCATCTTCAAGGAGGGAAAAAAAGAGGACCCAAATAATTATCACCTGGTCAGCCTGACATCAGTACCTGGAAAGATCCTGGAGCAGATCA
This sequence comes from Ctenosaura bakeri, assembly GCA_948474755.1. NCBI lineage: Eukaryota > Metazoa > Chordata > Lepidosauria > Squamata > Iguanidae > Ctenosaura > Ctenosaura bakeri. Next base: position 3,367 of record CAOLHI010001491.1, read on the forward strand.
TTAAACAGTCAGTTTGTAATTACTGAGAAAGCAATGCTGTAATCACTAAAAGTCAACAGGGATTTCTCAGAAATAAGTTGTGCCAGACTAATCTTATCTCTTTTTACGATAGAATTACAAGCTTGATAGATGAAAGGAATGCTGTGGACATAGCATATCTTGATTTCAGTAAGGCCTTTGACAAAGTTCCCCATGACATTCTTGCAAACAAGCTAGTAAAATGTGGGCTGGATAGGGCTATGGTTAGGTGGATTGGTAATTGGTTGACCGACCAATTAGGGGGATAGAAGGGTTGGTGGGTGGGGAGGATGGGGTACATTTTAATGTTTTAATGTATTTATATATTCCTGTAATGCCGCCTCGATCTACTGGGAGAGGTGGGATAAAAATAATTTTTTAAATTATTATTATTATTATTAAAGGGTGCTCCTCACCAATGGCTGCTTTTCATCCTGGAGAGAAGTGACTGGTGGGGTGCCACAGAGTTCTGTCCTGGGCCCAGTGCTATTCCACATCTTCATCAATGACTTGGATGAAGGAGTAGAGGGCATGCTGATCAAATTTGCAGATGACACCAAATTGGGAGGGGTTGCTAATACGCCAGAGGACAGGATCAAAATTCAAAATGACCTGGTTAGATTGGAGAGCTGGGTCAAAGCTAACAAAATGAATTTCAACAGAGAGAAATGTAAGGTCTTACACTTAGGTGGAAAAAATGGAATGCACAAATATAGGATGGGGGACACATGGCTGGATAGCAGTAAGTATGAAAGGAATCTAGGAGTCTTGGTAGATCACAAGCTGAATATGAGTCAGCAATATGATGTGGCAGCTAAGAAAGCCAACATGATTCTTGGTTGTATCAATAGGAGTATGGAGTCCAGATCAAGGGAGGTAATGGTACCACTCTATTCTACATTGGTTAGACCTCATTTGGAATCCTGTGTCCAGTTCTGGGCACCTCAATTCAAGAACGATATCAACAAAGCTGGAGCATGTCCAGAGGAGAGCGACCAAAATGGTGAAGGGTCTGGAAGCCATGAAGCCCTATGCGGAGCAGCTTAGGGAGCTGGGGATGTTTAGTCTCCAGAAGAGAAGATTAAGAGGGGACAAGATAGCCATGTTTCTGAAGAGATGTCATGTTGAGGAGGGAGCGGGCTTGTTTTCTGCTTCTCCAGAGACTAGGACAAGAAGCCATGGATTCAAGCTTCAGGAAAGGAGATTCCACCTGAACCTCAGGAAGAACTTCCTGATGGTCAGAGCTGTTCGGCAGTGGAATATGCTGCTGTCTCAATAAAGTGTGGTGGTGTCTCTTTCTTTGGAGGTTTTTAAGCAGAGGCTGGATGGCCATCTGTCGGGAGTGATGGGTGTTCCTGCATAGCAGGGGGTTGGACTGGATGGCCCCTGGAGTCTCTTCCAGCCCTAAGATTTGATGATTCTAAGTGTTGGACTAGGATGCTGGGAGACCACGGTTCCTGCTCAGCCATGAAAACCCACTGGGTGGCTTTGGGCAAGTCAAACTCTCTCAGCCTCGGAGGAAGGTAAACGCAAGCCCCCTCTGAACAAATTCTGCTAAGAAAACTTTGTGATAGGGTTGCCTTAGGGTTGCCGTAAGTCAGAAATGACTTGAAGTCACATAATGACAAATGAAGCAAATTACTGCCTAAAGGCCTTGTCCACTGTTGCTCTGTTTTACCTCCCTCCTGGGTCGTTGTTGCAGAGGCATTATGGCCACTTGTTCTTAGGCGGCAAGGAATGGGCTTCTAGGCTACTAGCAAGTGGCTTCAACCTGTAGTAAATCTTGAACCACAGTCACTCAGCATGACAGTCCAAAAGCCAGGCTCGCAAGAGGGAAAAAAGAAATGGGATTTTTTTTTGAGTGCTAAAAAAACTGTGTTATAAAGTCATTTTTGCAGCATTCATTCCATTTTTGAAGGTCTTTTGTAAGAGTAATGGCTCATAATTGCCCACTCAAGGCCAAGCCATCTCAAAGGCACTTTCTATGCTTCTTTACATGCCCTACAAACGCTCCTGGACGAAAACTGAAAATAAGAAACGTTTGATTTACTTGCTTGGCCAGGACAGGGACAGAAACAGCCAGGAGGTGGACTCCAGCTTTACAAATCACATAATCTGTACACTTTGGAGCCACTAAAGGAGAGACGGGGAACATTATACAGTATACCCAGAAAAGCAGCAACAAAGGGTAACTGCTTATCTGGCTGATAAATTGTTGCTGCCAATGTTTTCTGAAGACAACTATTTTTTTTTTTTCTTAAAGTCCAAATTATTTTCAGGTCATGCTGAAAATAACTCCTGGGATAGTTTGCTCATTATACAGGTTAAAATGGCAGCTGTCCATATTGCAAGGTCCACATTGACCCCTGGCCTGACTGAGCGATACCCCCCAGCAGGAACATACGGGCCCCAGCCCGTCTACTTTGTAGGCCCTGAGAAATCCCTGGGTGAAAGCAAAAATGAACGTTTGAACTACAGTTTCCCCAGGGCAATATAGACATGGTCAGCAGGTGGCGCTGCAGGCCTATATATTTACTAATGTGGGGGTTTGTATTACAAGGAGATGGCTCACAGCAATGTTGGCAGGAAAATCCACTCCCTTGCTTTCCCCAGGTAGTGGGGGATGGCAGCCAAGTGCAAAGTGAAGGGGAAATTTGGGGGAGGGGGGTGCCAGGTAGCGGGTGTGACCTTGTGAGATGGCCCCCCAGCCCAAAACAATGGATTATACACCTGCCTGAAATTTTGGACTCTCAGATTTTGCATGGGTGGGGAAGTTCCATCTAGGGAAAGACAGTTAGATCTAGAGGGGGGGATTTGGGGGCTCTCTCCTGGGAGGTTACCTGGCCGCAGGGACCCCCGACCGCACTCGCCACTATTTTTAGCGGTCAGAATTCCCCCCGCTTTGACTGGCTATACACGTGTATTTTCCCTTTCCCCCTCCCTCTCCTTTTTTGTTTTTTTCTTCACAATCAAATGTGTGTGTGTGTGTGTGCATGCGTGGGGGAGAGAGAGAGAGAGAGGAGAAGAAATGAGTAGCACGTTTCACAACTGTCTTTTGACATTTTATCCTGGGTCATCTATATAGTGGTGTGTCTTGGGTCACCAACAGGTATTGGCCAATATTACTGCTTAGGAGGGGATTCAAAGAGAGGAGTGCACAATGAATAAAAAATCCCGTTTTGCGGCAAGTGAGGGGATTAAACAACTTCCCTCTCTTCTAGTTTGACAATAGAAGTAGTGGCAGGAATTCCCCCTAAATATAGTGGGACTTTTTCCCCAGCAGCAAGATAAAAAAATGCTGCCTTTATTTTTTTTTATGGATGCATATAGATGCTCCTGTTTTTTCTCGTGAGCTGAAGGTAGTGTACTTTGCACTTGATCTTCACATCCCAACAGTCCCAACAGGAGTGACTGCTCCAAGGTCACCTGGGGCCTTTCTGCACTAGACTGTTATAGAGCTATTATTCCACTTTCAACATCCTATGGAATCCTGGAGGTTTGCAGTTCAAGGGTGTGTTTTTAAATTTAGCCAGATTGCTCTGGTGTAAAACTGACACCCCCTGCGATTCCCTGGCAGATTCCCATTAAGTAAACCAGGCCTGACCCTGCTGATTTTCCGGGTTAGCCAGATTTTTAGGGTTTTTGGGCAACTCAAGTCCTAATCTAATTCTCTAACCACTACACTACACTGACTTTTCTAGTAAACCTTTTCTTGTCACTAGTTTTCCAAATCCTGCCCTGAAAGATTCTCCAAAAGTAAGATTTTAGCCTTTTGTCTACTAGATTTTTTGGACTTCATCTTCCCAAAATCACTCATCACTGGCTATGCTGGCTGGGGTTTTCTTAAGCTAAAACCCCAAAAATGTGTGGAGGACCAAATGTTGAGAAACGCTCCCCCAGACCAAACACAGACAGAGTGTGCCCCTTTGGGGAAACAAAGGCCCCCGCTAGTGTTTTTGTGACCCTAAAACCCCCTTCAGACTTTGTGGATCCCCCCCCTTTGAGCCCATTAAAAAAGTTAAAATTGTAGACTTTTAAAAGATTTGGGAAAGGGGCCCCCAAAGGCCATCCAGTCCATCTTCTGCCACCATGGGGAAATCACCACTAAACCACTCCTGAAAAATGGCCATCTAGCCTCTTTTTAAAAGATCTTAAAGTTTGGGGGGCTAATTGGAACATTTTCTGCACTGTTTAACGCTGAATAAAATCCAGTTTTTAAAACCCAGAAGTGACTTATGGGAGTTTCAAGTTATATTATTTCACTTTTGGAACTTTTGGTTGTCTGAAAGGTTTCTTAGGTGTCCAAGGGGCCCAAAATTGTCCCTTCCCCCCTAGAATGGGCCACCCTTGCCCTCAAGGTTAGCCAGCAGGACTGTTTGTAGCCAAGGCTGACTTAGTTCAAGCGCCTCCTCCCTTGTGTTTGGAGGCCTGAGTTCTCAGAAGGAAAGGCTGGGGACCCCTCAGATAGTAACAAGATGCAGGCTGTCTCCTTCTGGGTTCCTTCCCTCTCCAAGGTTGCAGGGCCAACTGAGTGATATGTGATGAGACAGCTGCTCAGTTCTGGTTATTGCTTGTTTGTTAATGTTCCAATATTAATTAATAATTTTTTAAAAAAACCTGGGTGTGCTACCTACCCCCCAGTCTGGACTTTCCAGGGAACCCAGCCATCCTCCCCCTTTTCTCTTTTCCCAATTTGGGACATCTGTGTATGTGCCATCAAGTCTCCCACTGACTCCATTAATTCTTCATTGGGTTTTCTTAGACAAGGAATACTTAGGCAAGGTGGTTTTGCCATTGCCTCCTTCTGAAATCCAGCCGACAGCACCTGGTATTCCTTGGCAGTCTTCCGTCCAAGACTAACCAAGGCTGACCCTGTTTTAGCTTTCAAAAAATCAGATGGAATCAGATGAGAAGATTTAGGCCTTACAAAATTTAAAAAACAGGTACAATTTAAAAACTGACCTCCGTTTCTAGGAATGAAACAGCTTGAAAGATTGTTTTGTGCCTTCAAGTTGTTTTTCCCAAATTATGGCGACTCTAAAGAGGTTTTTTTTCCATGGGGTTATCATGGGGTTTTTTGGGGGGGGGGGGGGAATGTGTGATGACCCAAGGTCCCCTAGGGGGTTTCCATGGCCTAGCAAGGGGGAATTGATCCCTGGTCTCCAAGGTCATAGTACAACACGCAAACCACTAAACCATGCCCATTACATCCCCTCCAACGGCTGAGTCAAAGCACGAAGTGGGTTTTACCTCCCCTTCCTTGCAGCACAAATGTACTGGCTCAGAACCCGCAAGGTCAAAGGTCCAGGACTTTTTTATGAACAGGGATGGTGAGATCCCCTGCCAGACCCACCAGTGTTCTTTTGCCCCTGAGCTTAGCTGTAGTCCTCACGGTATCTCAGGCAGGGGGAGGGGTGGATTGGAGATTTTAAAAAGAAATTTTCCCAGCAACAGATTCTTCTTGTAAACTCTCTCAATTGTAATGCAAAGTGTTTGGGGAAAAACTAGGCTTTGAATCAGCCACTTTAAAACCCATTCCTGCTGGAGATCAAAGCTGCCAGAACTAGTTTGCTGATGTTAAAAAACCAAAAAGGCCCCAAAATTTTAGAACTTTTTTTTAGGTGGGGGGGGCAGATCAAAACTTTGGGCCCCCACACTGGACAAATCCCTTCCCCACGGCCGGAGTGGTGCTTGGTTGGGGCAAGGCAGCTGTGCCACAGAAGTAGAGACCCAAAATCCCCACTGCGACCTCAGTCGCTTAGTTTTTAGAGAAACCCCCCACTTCAGGGACATACTGTGGCCAACAGGGGGGAAAAAAAATTGTGCTGGGATGAGGTTGGCTTTGATGCGAGCCGGGAGAGCCAGAGATGCCCTTGAAGGGGCGATCCAAAAACTCTTTAGCATTGCAAAAGACCCACTCCTGCGGGAGCCGAAGGCGGATAAATTTGCCGGCCCGATAGGGGGGGAAAAAGAGGAGGCTGCATTTTTGCGGGGGGCCGGATTTGTACGGAGACCTCCACGGGGAGGGCCCGCACTTCCCGAGGGGGGGGCTCGGCAGCGCCCTCGGTGTTTCCTCGCCTCCCGGCAGCGTCCCAAAGGAACCGGAAAGCCAGGGGCGCCGGGAGTCAGGCGAGCCTCTTTGCCTCCTGCTCCGACTTCCCATCCCTGGGAGAGGGAGAGGGAGAGGGAGAAGGAGGAGAGGGACGGAGGGAGGAGCCCGAGGAGGAGGAGGAGGAGCCGATCCGGCCATGGAGGAGCGCAGAGCCCCGGCGGACAAAGGGGGCTCCCCGGCCGCTGGCTAAGAGGGGCGATCGGCGCCTGGGGGGAGCGCCCCAAAGGACCCGCAGAGGTAGTGCCCCCGGCGCGGACGGGGGGAGCGGGCAGCAAAGAGAGGGACGGGGGATCCCCCCCGGGAACCTCCGCCAGCCAGCGGGAGGGGGAGGGGAAGCGGGGCGCTCTGCACATGGCCAAGGGACGCAGATCCCCGGCCGGGGGGGGAGGAGGGGGGGGGTGTGTGTGTGACTTCAACAACAAAGGTTCTGGGGTTAAACCCCACGATGCCCGGCCCCGCCCCCACCCCCTATTTTTTCCCCACTCTCTCTTGGCCCTCTCTCTCTCCCCGCCCGCCCCCCGCGACGACACACCTCTGTGGATTGTAAACTCCTCGGGGCAGGGACCTCGATCGGCCAAAAGAGGTGTGTACAAATAAATATTAGAATGTGGCAACAATACGGGTATATGCCGTTATGTGCCCTCAAGTAAACTCTGGCTTATTTCAACCCATCCCAAGGTTGTCTTGCGTTTTTTTCTGAGATTTCTCTTTGGCTGAGAGAAAGACTTCCACACGGGGTGAGTGGGGATCTGAAGCCTCCTGGAATCCTGTGCCAGTCCTCAAATCCCTAAACTACACTGCCTCTCCTGGATCTTCTTGGCAAGGTTTATTCTAAAGAGAGTTGCCCTTGCCTTCCTCTGAGGCTCAGAGAGAGTGTGACTTAGCCAAGGTCCCCTTGTGGCTTCCTGTGGTTAAGTAGGGCTTCATACTCCTGTCTCCCAGAGTCCTAGCCCAGCTCTCACACCAATACACCATGCTCCCTCTCTGAGGGTTTCCTTGGGAAATTTATTCCGAGGATGTCTGACATGGCCTTCCCCTCTGAGGCAAAAGTGCAACTTGCCCAAAGTCATGTAGTGGATTTCTGTGGCTGGAACAGGGATTTGATCCCCTTTTTCCCAAATCCTAGCCCAACACTCAACCACTGCCTCACATTGGCTGACCACAGCACACATACACCATGCTGATACAAGTGCATGAACATGTACAGGTGCACAGAATCCATGTACAGCCATGTATGTGTGTGCATTGTTGTGTGACTAACATCCGGATTAAGGCCCATACAGACACACATGAGCACATGGATATAATCTCCTAGGATTTTCTTGGCAAGGTTTATTTAAAAATTTCCCTTGCCTTCCTCTGAGGCTCTGGGGAGTGTGACTTAGCCAAGGTCCCCTTGTGGGTTCCTGTAGTTAAGTAGGGGTTCATACTCCTGTCTCCCAGAGTCCTAGCCCAGCTCTCACACCACTACACCATGCTCCCCCTCTGAGGGTTTCCTTGGGAAGATTTATTCCAAGGATGTCTATAATCCATATATAATCCATGTGCGTGTAAAGATACATGCCTGCGCACACAGATACATGCATCTGTGTACATAGCGATTTTATGTGTGTTGCTGCTATGAGCACTTTAGTTGGTTTTGTCACTTTTTTGTTTCACTTTCAAATTGTGAAAACCTGGTACAGTAAGCAAAAATTTCAAGGATACCAGGAAAGATAACAAAGAGAATCTATCCAAAATTTGGACAGTGCAAAAAAAAAAAGGGGCCCACCCTCTGTGGAATGGAAAAGTGTTCAGGGCATTTTATGTTAAGAGAGGACAGGGGGAGGACAGGATGGAAATTTAGTGCAGTGCTAAGTGTTTTTCTAGCATTAATTAATAGAATTCCATCTCCATTAAATTGAGGAGCCAGAGACTGAGGGTGGAGAAAAGGTAGTGTCTTTTCTTTCCCTACACTACCATACCTAGCTTATGGAATTCACTGCCACATGATTTATGATGAGTATTTTTTTCCCTATATCAGAAGATCTCTAGGCAGCATACAATAAAATGAATTGAAACAGTTAAAGATCTTTTAAATAAAACATCATTTAAAAGTTAACAGCAAGTAAACTATTATAAAGTTTAAAACCATTTACCAGATAATTGAATAAAATCATTAGAGTGCCCCCCAGTGTTTCTACTGGGCACCAATCAGGCTTCCCAGAAGTGGGCAATCCACTGTGGGGCAGCTCTGCCACATCCTCCCAAGAGTACATTGCCTCCACTAGTGGGGCACAAAGGGGGCCCCCCCCATAGAGACCCCGATGCTTGGGCAGGTGCAAGTGAAGGAGATATTCCTTAAATATCAAGGTCGCAAGACAGGGCTTAAAATGCATTACCAGCATTTTAAATTAAGACCAGAAGTGTATTGGCAGGCAGAGTTTTTCCCTTTTAAAGACCAATGTTTAACATGATTTCAGTGTTTCAGGCAGCAGTCTAGCTACTGCATTTTGCATGAGTTGCAGTTTTGGAGATTTTTTAAGGACAGTCCCAATTGCTGTAGTCTAAACAGGAAGCTGGCACTGCCTGAAACTACCATGGGCCCTCAGTATCCTCTCTGGTTGGTTCCAGGATGCCCTGTGGATACCAAAATTCATGGACGTGGAAGTCCCATTATGTCACAGGTGTGTAAAATGGCATCCCTTATAAAAAATGGTGAAGAACTCAAAATGTTTGCTTTTTTGGCTTTTTTAAAAAAAATATTTTCAAGCTGTGATTGATTGAATTATGGATACAGAATCAGCATACATGGAGGGCCAACTGTATCCTCTTGAGTACCTGAAATAAAGTATAAGAGTATTGTCTTAGGTGGCTTTCCTAATCAGATTTATAAAGGGAAGAGGACTGTTAAAGGCTAACAGCAAAATGGAGCTTCCATGTAGAGGGGCAGACTACCTTAGTATCAAATGCCCAACGCTAAAGCATCTGAGGAGAGATGGGCTTCCATTCTTCCTATTGCTGGCCAATGTGGAAAGGAAACAGGATGTTAGCTGGATTCACCTTGTTCAGATCTAGCTTCTTCTCATCAAGTCTATCAGTTATATGTAGATGTGGGACCAGGGCCCCCCCCCTGTTAAGCAAAGTGAACAGCTCCTCCACAGTTTTTTTTTTTATTATTTATTTGTATCCTGCCTCTCCATATGGGTCAAGGCGGCGAAAAACTTACAAATAGCATGTATTTCGAAACATTTCTATACATGCCCCCAACAAGCTGGGTACTCATTTTACCGACCTGCAGAAGGATGGAAGGCTGAGTCAACCTTGGGGCCGGGCAGGATCAACTTACAACCTTGTGGCTTTCAGTACTGGCATTGAACCACTGCGCCCCCACGGCCCATTTTTAGGTCATAAAGAGATAACAGGTACCAAATAAAAGCATGGCTATTTACTAAAGCTTTTGGGGGCCCAACTGACTTACTGCAAAATGCTTATGTTAAATAGCCTGAAACTTTTAAAACCATTTTTGACTTCTTACCACATTTAATATACTTTTGGTTTATTTAAATTATTTTTATCATTTTCAAATATTTTAAGCTATTCATACTGATTTGACTTCTACATTGCCCCGAGATGGTGTGAAATAGGATAAGATGATGATGATGATGATGATGATGATGATGATAACAAAAATAATAGTAAAATAGAAATAACTACTGTATTTATACTGTACAGATTGGGAAGGGTGCTTGTGGGACTTTTTGGAACCAAATGACTTCAGGATAGCTTTCATAGTTCTTGTCATAATTCTTTGGATAGTTACTGTCCTGCTAACTTTTTGACGAATCAGGCAGTATAGAAATATGAATATCCAAAAATAGATGACTAGACAGATAATCTAATTCAGGCTTAGTATCCAAAATGGGACAGTGGTTAGTGGTGATGCGAAAGAAGAAAAGAACGAGCGGCATGGATTGCACAATCATTTGACACGCAAATGAGCCTGTGCCTTCATGCCAAGTGCCTCCAGGATTATCTGCATCGAAGTGATACAGTGCCCTCAGTTGGGAAAGGACAGCTGCTATTTTTGCTTCATCAGAGCCAAATTTAAGCCATCATTCGTATGTTGAATGAGAAAATTTAGAGATTTCTTTTAAAAGGGAAATTTCCCTTTCCTATTGAGTTTAGGCCTGCTGCCTAAAAGCCTGATCGCAGGCATATTTAATTGGAGGAAATCCTACTCAGTTCAAAGGAACACTTTTCAGGCAGAAAGGCTAAGTTTCCTAAGATGTCACTTACCATCTGTGTTTTTTGTAAAATGCATACATTACTTTAAAACAAAACAAAATTTCTAAATCAGTTAGAAACCCCTTTTAATCAATGGGGTTTGATTGATTATCCTAATCCATTAACATTAAACATTACAACCCTCCAAGATATGAATTGCTTCTTGTTGTGACATCAGGGCTGTAGAGGGGGGGGTGTGTGTCTCAAGTCTCCTGTCAACTTAGGGCAACCCCATGAATTTCCTAGAGTTTTCTTAGGCAAGGAATACTCAGAGGTGTTTTGCCAGTCCCTTGGTGGTCTCCCATCCAAGTACTAACCATTGCTGATCCTGCTTAGCTTCCAAGATCAGATGGGATCTGGTGCCTTGAGTGTAAGGGGGGTCAAAATGAGGGCATTGCCCCTCAAATGAGAATTTTGACCCCCCTTGAAATTTTCCATCATGTCCCCAAATTTCTAGCATTGCAGTCAACTTAAAACTTCAGTTGAAATCGAGTTTAGACACCCAAAGAAAGGGTCAGGCAAAGTAACCCAGGGAAGGTAAACACAGCAACTAGAAGCTTTCTAGGTGCGAACAATTTTCAGTGTCTCACTTTCTGAAATGCTAGAAATTTGGCGACTGGATGAAAATTTCATTGAGGTCAGAATTCTTATTGGGGAGGGCAATGCTGTCATTTTGCTCCCTGCTGCATAGCTACATCCTTGTATGAAATTAAACTGAACTTTATCATTGTTGTTGTGCGCCTTCAACTTGCTTTCAACTTACGGCATCTCTAAAGTGATCCTCCCATGACAAACTTTCTTCTGAGGGAGGGTTGCCTTTGACTTCCGCTGAGGCTGAGAGTATGACCCTCCATGTGGGTTTCCATGGCTGAGCAGAGATACAAACCTTGGTTTCCCAAAGTCCTAGTTCTAGCTCTTAAACCGCTATACCACACTACCTTCAAGATGTACTCTAAGGAGGTGTGCCGTGATTCCCTTTCTCTGAGACTGAGAGAGTGTGACTTGCCCAAGGTCACCCCATGGGTTTCTGTGACTGAGCTGGGATTTGACCCTGGTCTCCCGAAGTCCTGTCGTAACACTCAAACCACTAGCCCAGAGCTTTCCAAACTTTTCATGTTGGTGATACACCTTTTTTTAGACGTGCATCATTTTGTAACACAGTAATTCAATTTCACTAGCAAACCAGAGGTTAAACTAACCCCTTATAAGAGATACAGACACATACATAAACGGTAATAACAAAATGTATGGGGACACAACCTATCTCATGAAAACCTTACATATATTTTTAAAAATAATATGATTTATAAATAATAATATTAACATGCACTTCCAAGATTGTAGGTGACACACCTACACACTTCAGGCGACACACTAATGTGTCACAGCACACCATTTGGAAAACCCCGCACTAGCCCAGGCTGGCTTTGGAAGTTTAGCTTCTGGGCTTTGCTGCTGTTAAGATTTGATCTCTCTCATTGTTTCTTAAATAGACAATGATATTTGTGGGTTTGGGCTCCTAAAACTTTCAGCTGAGAGTTTGGGACAGGCAGCAACATTTAGAATCGCTATGGTGGAGGTGTGAGGGCTACAATTAATGCCATTTCCACACTAGACTGTTATAGCGCTATTATTCCGCTTTCAACATCCTACAGCCCCTCCCAAAACTGCAAATCCCAGGATTCCATAGGATGTTGAAAGCGGAATAATAGCACCCTAACAGTCTAGTGCGGAAATGGCCTAAATTGCCACTATGTGTGTCAGTTCAAGGCAAACTTGAAAAGATTATATTGAAGATGGCCTTCCTTTCTGGAAAGGAGAGTTTATCACAGGGTACATTATTAATTTGTGGTAGGACTTTGCACGCTGCCTTTCAGAAAGAACAGTATTCTTAGGCACCTTCTGGAGATGTTGGAGGCTATTAGCATGTATTCAGGTACATGCCATTTTCTTGCGTTTGATATGAAATGGTTTAGCAAGCTGCCTCGGGGGTGTCTTTTAAAGCAAACAGGTCTCCCGCCCTTTGAAGAGTAGTGTAAAAGAGAAAATTGGCATTTCAGCCAGTGTAGTTTGCCTGAAAGTCCACATGGTTATTAAATGTTGTCAGGAGGCTTCTCCTCTTTTAAAAGGCCCCTGAGGTAGCTTCCCGACAATTTTGAGTCAAACCAAAGAAAAGGACATCCCAGAATAAATGTCAATACTGCCCATTTCCCTCAAAATGGTGCTTATAATATTGAGGGTTGGGCCCGCTTGGGATATTTTGCCGCCTGAGGCAAGGCAGCAAAAGTTGTGCCCATTTGGCCAAGTCACAGGACACAAGTCAAATAATACATTAAATGACAGGTCTTTCTTGAACCCGCAGCCCTGTTGGAATTGCACCTTACTAATTGACACCAACATCTGGAAAAGTGTGGCCATCTTGGCTGGGGAATTCTGGGAATTTCAGACCCAAAAGGGACTTTTTTTTCTGAGCTAAAAGGCCTTTCGGTGGCAAAGTCCCAAAGAGGCCATCTTCCTCCCTCAAACTCCCCCTCACCTTCAAAGAAGTTGTTCCCCAGGAACTTCTCTGTCAAGCTTCTGGGACCTCACCACTCCTGGTAGTAAATGAGGTCAGCCTGGGCGCCATTTTGAATAGCCTGGGCGCCATTTTGAATGGCCTGGGCTAAGTGGAGAGGGCCTGCAACATAGAGCTACAAGGATAGAGTGAAGGTCACTCTAAACTTTTCTAATCTTTGGGACCCCTTTCTGAGAGAAACACAGCAAATAAATAAATAAAGCCTCCCCAGTTTTTCTGGTTGCACTGAGGAAGCTGCGTGAGGGGGAAAGCCTGGGAGCCATGGTCACGTCATGCTTCAGGGGCCTCGACTTCTTTCAGAAGGGCATTTTGGTGTGGTGTTGGGAGTTGTAGTCCACCCATAGCTAGAACGGGTGTCTCTCCTGGGAAGGCTGGTTTTGGAGACCTCAAGAACTCAATGCGTAAACAAGATAGGGATTGTTAACCCTAAACCTGCTTTTGCCTTCGCTTCTTGTAGCAGCCTCTGGAAATGTATAAAGGCACCTTTCTATCCCGACTCGGTCTGACTAGGCCTAATTTGTCTCCTCGGACTGGGAGCAACTCCTCAGGGTCATTTACCCAAGAGGATCTTTTCCCATCACCTCAGGGCTGACCCAAGACGTCTTGTTGCCTGAGGCAAAGGACAAGATGGCACCCCTTTTAATATTTTAATGAATAAAATAGGGTAACCAGGAGAAAGCAAGGGTGTGGTGGAAGGATTTGTGAATTTTGTTCACGTTGAAGTACTCAGAACCAAGTCCTGGGCTCAGAATTATTCAGTTCTAGCTCCGTATCTTTTGCACCAAGCCCTGGTTTTGGGATTTAGGATTCCGGGAGCAAAAAATCCAAGTTAATCCTGCAGGCTTAAAGGTTGTGCTACACCTGCAAGCATTGGACAAGCCCCACTCTGGGGTTTCTATCACAAGATTTCTTTGCCTGCGCATTGAAGGGCCCCGTCCTCCGTATGGGGGTCTGGGGATCAGGTGTCCGCCTTCGGCTGGGTCCTCTGTGCGTGCATCCAAGACACATCTTTGTCTCCAAGGTTCATTAAACAAAGTCTGCCTCCTAGAAAACAATGGGGTGAGTCAACAGACCTCTTGCCAAGTCTTAAGGAAATTGGTCCCTGAGAGAGGGCAGGCAGGCAGAATTACTCAATGTAAAATGGGGAGGATGAGTTGTTTGCCCTGATTAACACTTTCTGAGTGGCCAAATCTGTTTTGTGTTTCACTCCTGCCTTTAAAAAAAGAGAAAAAAAGGTTGCAAAGTTGCTAAAGTTAGAACAGAGGAAGTGAACAGGCCTGCTAGGTTTCTTATTTCCTTTTTATGATCCTGTGAACAGGAGTCACTGGCAAGATATATTTTCCTCTCCTGTGTCATGAAACTGTCACCAGCCCCGTGGCTGCAGAAGCTTGGAAGACAACGTGGTCATGAGTCGTTGCCTAGTGGACAAAATGCAGGCAGCTTGAAGGGGGCTGGTATTTCTTTGAAGTTAGCAGGTTGGGGCGGTGCCATTTTTTGGGGGGTGTCTTTGAATGAGGCCACAATTGCTTTGTTAGTTCCAGATTTCAAGGCCCAGAAGGACTGGGTAGATTATAAAAACAACCAAAACAACCAGAGGCAGCAATAGCCAGCTCAGACTGGTGCATTTGCAAATATTATAGAACCTAGGGAATGTGCTGGTGCATAACTTCATGGGACTTGTAAGGAGGTGCGGGTCAGGGTCAGTACTAGGTTGCCATCTATGCCTCGACTGATGGAAGCACTTTGGATTCTGGGGTCAGGATGTGCTAGACTAGAGGTTTTTCAATTTGTATCCCTTTGAAGGCTTATTGGGATTCCACAGCATGGTGATCAATGGCTCTGAATTATGGATTGTTCACTGAAGGCTTTCGTAAGGTTACTCTTCCCATCATCCTGCTGCTGGCTCACTGGAGCGGATGGGAGTTGTTGTCCAACACATATGAGACAAAAGCTTCCGGCCACAAGTATTAATTTACTCTTGCAGTGGATTTCTGCCCAGCCCTCCTACTCCAAGCCTACACTCTTCCCCATGGCCTAGATTTAAACTGGCAGATCTTCCTCACCCTCCCACGTCTTAGCGTTTTCAAAACATCAAGGGCTGCTGCATAGCCAAATGAAACTGCTGCCAACTTTGGGGAATCCAAACAGAAGAGACAGCAGGAGTTCCTTTCGGAGGCTGGCACTTTCTCATCTTTCCTTCTGGACATGGTAAGGAAAGAAGAGAAAAACCTAGTTAGTCTAATATGTAAAAACACAGTCTGGCAGCAAAAATACTGAAAGTGCTGCATAACACCAGGCTTTACAGTGTGAACATCAGATGGAAGAGTTACTCTGCCTCAGTTTTCTTCTTTATTCTGCTCTGATTGTTATACTCCTGCTAGAGAGGTGAAGGCCTAGGATTTCTGTTTTTCTTCTTCTTCCCCTTAAAGGATATATTTTCAGTTTTCCCAGTAGCAGGGGAACGGAAACTTGAGGAACACTTGGAGGGAAACACCCCCTTTTTTTTGAGAGGAGTGCAATGCTTTTTACTTATGCAAAATGCCAGGAATTGCGTATTATGTTCTGCATGGCTCCTGTCATAGGTAGAGCTGCGAGATGTAGATTGAAATAAGGTATTGTTGTCAGTGTAAAGGCAATGCTATGAACCCTTCTAGAGTTTAGTACGAGTGCTACAAAGTATCAAGTGCTAATTGAAGTTGACAACAATGGATCCATTTGGTATTTGCCTATGTATTACAATGTATTAAATGGTCGATTGTTTTATTGCCTGTTGGTACACTGTATCTGGTGAAGGGGAGAAAATCAGAGTGGTCAAAAACAAAAGTGGCAGGAAGTGTTTTGGGAACACTCAGTGTCTAAGATAAAAGGGCAGGAAATATGTTCTTGTCCCAAGGATGAAAGGAGGGTAAATAAAAGCAGGTCTGGCAAATGTCTAAGGAGGTGGGGTGATGTTAAATTTAGGATCCTCTCCAATCACAGCTTTGTGTGCCTAAAATTTGTATGTGTGGGCATAAAGCCTGTGAGCACTAGGTATGCTTTAGTTTCAGCAACTTTGGAAGAAATGTGCTGTGTTGCTTGCTTTGCTACAAATAAACATTACTGTCTACCTCAGAGTGGAGTTGTGGATTGTGAGTTATCCAGGGCATGACAGATGCATATGTAAGACAAACAGAATTAAAGAATAATGATTGCTGTGTGTGTAGACATACATGCAACACTCAGATCTAAGATACATTTTTGCATGTAGTGGGTGCTCCTTACCTGACCATTCTCTTAACTGTAGTCTGTAAAACTTGGCAAATTGCTGAGATGTAATGATAGTCCTGTTGTTTTTTCTTTGCTCTGGTAAGTTCAGATGAGCTCTGGAGGTATTTGTCACATTATTTGGTAAGAAATTGCTTGTGAAGAAGCCAGGAAGGCGGATGCTAGAGGCAGAGCCAAGTGATAACTTTTCTGAGATTTGCAGAAGAAATTATACACTTGCAGCTGGTACAAAAGACAGGGTACAGGCTGGGCAGCTATTTTGGTGCCTTGTGAGAGATCCAAATGCCAGCTGTCTGCAGGCTGCAAGATTCCTAGAAGTGTTCCTTGTCTATTGGTGCAGTTTCTCATTCTTGATGGCTTTGAGAACTCACAGCTCTCTCTTTCTCTCTCTCTCCTCTTTTTTTAAATTTTGAGGTGTGGGCAAACATGAAGCTGAATGAGAGAAGTTTGGCCTTCTATGCTACCTGTGACTCCCCCACTGACAATGCTGGCTTCCTCTACAAGAAGGGGGAGCGGAACACAGCCTACCACCGACGCTGGTTTGTGTTGAAGGGAAACATGCTTTTCTATTTCGAGGACCGAGAGAGCCGAGAACCAGTGGGGGTCATCATCTTGGAGGGCTGTACGGTGGAGCTGTGTGAGTCCACTGAGGAATTCGCCTTTGCCATCAAGTTTGACTGTGCCAAGTCCCGCACCTACATCCTGGCAGCCGAGAGCCAAGCTGCCATGGAGACTTGGGTCAAGTCACTGTCGCGGGCCAGCTTCAGCTACCTGCGCCTGGTGGTGAGAGAATTGGAGAAGCAGCTGGAAGAGATGCAGAGGAATCTCTCTGGCTACCATCGGGTTCAGCGGAGGGTTCCCCTTTATCGGAAAAACAAAACAGCCCCAAATTTAGAGCTGGCGGCCTTAGGCCAGGACTTGGTGCAAGAGAAGCCAACGGTCCCCCTTTGTGTGCCAGTGAAAGAGAATGGCTGTGCACTTTGGAATAATTCCGAAGGCTCGGCCAGTCTGCCGGCAGGATACCCCCCAAATGAACCCTGGAACACAAGGACTTGTGGGGAGAACACCTACGAGGGGGGGTCAAGCCACCCCCTTTGCCCCCTCGGAGACGGGCCCTGTCAAGCAATTCTTGTGGCACTGAAGGCCCTGGCTTTGACAGCCCAGTGTATCCGAGCACCGCCTGTTTTTCCAAACTCCACAACTGGTACGGCAGAGAGATTCTGGAATTGCGCAGGGTGTGGCTAGAGGGGCAAAAGCACAGCAGTCTCTGAGCAGACATTTTGGTTAAGGAAAAGCCCTTGGAAACGCTGAACTAGGCCAGAGCCTGGCTGAGCATGATACACGATCCCCAGCTGCTGTGACTAAACCTCAACAGCTGGAAACTCTGGCTTCCAACCTACTTTCCAGGAACAACGCACATGGTACCAGCCTCTTGCCCAGTTCCAGGGAAAAGCCACAATGGGTGCCAGCTCAAACCTTCCTGTTGGCTTGAAGAATCATGCTCGTATTTCTTAATTATCTTTAATCAGACACTTCCTCATTAAGATGTACCCTCTCTTCCCATGAAAATGCCACCATTTAAATTATAATGATGGTTATTCAGCTAGTTAAAAAGAAAGAGGACCTGTCTTTTAAAACAATCACAACCATCCCCATCTAGCACAGAACAAAAAAACAAAACAAACTCCTGAGCTAGGTGTCAATGCATCGTCCCTCTCTCCACCACCGGGTGCACTGATGTTTCTTTAGTAGGGCCTCTCGTGTAGGCAACAGATTCACAGTAGAAGCAGCTGCCTGATGCTTTCTGGCAAACCCCCAAATCCCCCAAGGTCAACACTTGGGTACCCTGTAGAATTTTCTTCTATTTGGACAAAAAAACCCCACACATTTACTATGTTTGTGGGGGGAACTAAAATCTCCCCAACCCAACTGTTTTGGCTTGTCCTGGCTGCCAAAATTTTGAAGGAAAACAGCAACACTTGCAATTTCCATCCCAGTTCTGAAACTGTGACAGGACTGATAATGGAAATTTGCTTGTCACAGTTGCTTACTTTTGTCTGAAATTGTCCCATGGTATGACAAGCACAACGAGTAGGTCCAGAGAGGCACAACTGGAGACAATCAGTAATGTACTCTCCTCCCAGCAGCTTATATTCAGTTTCCACTTTTGAACAGAGTTAGTTTTGGAGGTGTTTACAGGTATGCCTAGACAACAGTTCTAAGTGGCCTTAATAGTCAATTGTTTGTGAGCCACTCTGCCCCTGGTCTTGGAGGGACCTCCATTAAGAGTTATATTTTACTGGTGTTCTGGGGCTCTAAATGAAAGTACATCTGTAGGCTTAAAAGAAGTACAGTTCAACCATGGTTGAGATACACCTGGAGCAGATTCACTGCAGATTCATTATTTTTTTCCTGGTTGCAGAAAATTGTGTGAACTATTGCTCTTGTGAGAACTGCATAGTTTGTTCAAAAATCTCAGCACGTTCCTCCTCTTCTCTAAAAGTTCATCTTATCTTGTCTTCTACCATCATTCCTATTTACCATTTGATATGTCAAGTATCGTTACTGTATTCTTACAAGAACCCTGGGAGGTCAATTCATACTTATTGTTCCCATTTTACAGGAGAAGAATTGAGTCTGAGGAGTGAGTCATCCCAAGGGTACATTACAGGCTGATAAGCTCTCTCCTAGCCTACCTCATCAGGAAATGAATGGTGCTGTTTTGTTCTTAATAACTGCGGCGCATCAGACATGGCAGAGACCTAGTTTCAAATCTGCAATTAACTGCAAAGCTCATTAGATGACCTTGGGACAGTCACTATCTCATTCTGATCTACCTTGCAGGGGCGTTGTGGGGAAAAATAGAACAGAAGAATATTTATTGGCATTTTCGATTTTATTTTTTTTTTATTTTTATTTTTTTGGTGAGTAGGTCTATAGACTAGAATTCTAGCTTCTGGCTGCTTCTGAGAACCAATACACACCCTTGTTGTACGCACGGGCTCTGTTCCCAAGAGGTGTCAGTGGATTCTGCAATATCTTGACAGCACAAGGTATCTGCTGAGCTTGTCAGTTGCACACAGTGAGCTGGCAGCCTCTCCAAGGTAGAGAATTTTGGCCAGAGACTTATGCTCTTTTCATCCTTCCCTCTCTCCCACCTTTTTGAACCACAGAGGAAGAACGATAGAATTGTAAGGACCAGATCTCAAAGGAAGAGACTTCATGACTTATGGCCACTGATGTTCTATTGCTTTCTTTTATTGCTTTTATTCCTGTCACTACTTTGCCCCTTTTGGGAGCGAGGGAGGCGAGGTCTGCACTTTTTTCTCTGCTGAAATGCTCTCTCTGTAGCATCACTAACAAGATGCAGACCTGCCACCTGGGACGCCAACAAGGTGCCATGATGCACTCTCATCGTCCAGTGAAGAAGGCAATGAGCTTTGAAAGCTTGTGTAATTTTTTTTGCCCTTTTTTGGCCCAATAACGGAATCACTCATGCAATTTTGGGTTTAAGGTTCTAGTAACTGGAATGGACAGTTTTGAAAGACTGCATTTATCTAAATGTTTCTTTTTCACATTGGTTGGGGTTCTCAAAAAGGAAGGAAGAGGCAGTGCTCAGTGTTTTCTGTGGGGGGGGGCAGTTTTGAGGCTGCCAAGGGGCAACCATTGGCCCTGCCAAGAAGCTCTGCTCCTTGATTCTGAAATACATGAAGACGGCTGGCAGTTGTTTCAGCATGAGAAAATCTCTCTCAAAGAGATTTATCTTTATCAGGCAATATTTCTCTTTCAGTCCTCAAACAGTGAATTTTTAAAACTAATTGGCAATCAGTTCAGAATAGATGAGAAGGAGAAAGCGCAGAATTCATCTGAGGAAGTCCCAGTATGTTGGTGGTGAGGGTAGTGGGGGAAGGAAAATGACTTTGAAAAGGATGAGAAGGGTATATTGGTAACTATTAGTCATGACAACTAAATGCATCTCTGAACACCAGTTACTTTGGGACAGGGAGAGTTAATGGAATCCTCTTCATCTGAGGTTGGACTAAAAAGAATGCACTGTGTGTATTAAAGTCTCTGTCAGTTCCTGCTTCTCTAAAGATCTCAGCTACTACAGTGTAAACATGGAGGTGGCCACATCCCTTTTTCCTCCATCCCTCACCCCTCACATGGGGCTAAGGAGGTGTTGCGTCTTTTCTAGACCATGAAATAATACCCTTTTTGGATGCAATGACCACTGAAGCAGAAAAGGAGGCAGTACAACTTGAAATGCTATTTCCCCTTTTGCTATTTGAGGTCATATCTAGTCTCCCATGGTAGCTTTGGGACCTTTTTTCCCCCTGAGGAATGCTGGACTTTATGGTTTTTTAAACAAAAGAGCTTGACAGAGCTCAGAAAGTTAATCTTGAAAAGTACTTGTTTTTCCTGTTATGAAAAGTTTTGTAAAACAATTCCATTGCTCTCACTGATTACAACGTTGTGGGAATTCATAAAATTGGTCATGTTTGTATCAGCATACAAAGGAGTCTTGTAGCACCTTTGAGGCTAACTGGGAGAAATATATTTGTAGACTGAGTCTATGAAAGCTTATGTTACAAACTTCTTTCCTCCAGTTAGTCCCAAAGGTGCTTCGAGATTCCTTAACAGGTTGGGGAAAGCTACTTATTTCATTATTTATTACTTTTTGGTACTTTTAAGAACACAGGATTTATTAGAGAACGGTACAGAATTTGAAAAGCTTTTGTCAAAGTGCCTCTAAAATGTCTTAAATGGCCTTTCAAAAGTAACTTTGAATATGATGAGAAAACATTAATAGTTACCTCAGTTAAGCAACTTCATTCCCACATATTATATGACTTTGTGAGATCAGGCATCCTTACAGCCTTGGTGCCAACAGTAGCAAAGTTGCTCGTATCCTCTTACTTTGAAGCTCTGGGTGTTGTCCAGCTCTACCAGTCTCTGCCATTAGCTGTGGGAGAGAGATATATTTGGTGGCTCTGTGGTTGGCTCTCACTCAAAACAGGGCAACTGTGAACTCAGAGAAACTGACCAGTGAATTGTGCACATGCTGAAAGCATTCCCAGGAATCTTCAGCCGTGCGCAAGAGTCCCTGAGAGGTCAGAACTTTGAAAGTTTTGAACCCGTGGACATGTCTTTGACGGCAGTGGAGCGCTGGGGGCATTTGAGTTACCAGCCACCTTCAGGTCTGGTTTTGTGAGGAGAGGGATGTAAAGGAATTATTGTTATTATTATTAATTATTCTTATTTGGGGTTATATGAGGGGTTGAGTGTGTTGTTACGCTACAAATTAAAACCAGACAGAAGCCGTCTCTCATGGCTCCCTCACCCTTCCTGGCAATTGCTTTTTTGCAAGGGGATTTAGGGTTCGTTGTTAGAAACCACTACTTTCTCCTTCTGTTCTGATTTCTAAAACTAGCTTTAACACCCATTTATACAGGTAGCATAGATGGTCAGAACAGTTGATGCAGCCCAGCCTCTGGTGTAATTTGGCACCTTTTTTCTTTCCTCCAGCAGTATTTGGATTTCTGGGCTAATATTTCAAGGCCAGACTCCTGCCTTCTACTGTATATCTCATTAAGAAGCAACCATGGTTGGTTTGCTTCTTCTTGTGTGACAGAAACAGACACACACATCTCTGTTCAAGAACTAAGTTGCAAAATCAGTGATATTCTCCACCAATTGTCCTCTTTCACCAGATAAGGAACCTTTCCAACTCCAGTCAAAAATGTTGTTGGATTTACTTTTGCCAGCATGTACACAAGGAGTGTGTGTGTGTGTGTGTTTACTTGCTAGAAATGCAACTGCTTTCAGATGCATTTTCGGTCTTGGATAGAAACCACAAGCTGTGCTTGAACTGATCAGAAATTGCTTCTTGATTCTTAGAACAAAAACACTGTACAGGGCAAGAGGCAAAAGTGACTTGGAAGTGACCTGGTGAGACACAGGGAGCTGTATTCTTAACACACATGGCCTACCCAAGGTTGTTTACACCACACTTCCATGTTTGTTGCTGTCATCCAGTTTAACAGAATGTAGAATGACTTCCAATATAAGACAGCAGGGCTGAGGTGTTCATGAAAGAAAACACTACCTTGCATGAATCAGGGCTTGATCATATCTATCAGCTTTCTGGGTTCTGGATGTGCGTGTGCGTAGTTGTCTGGGTTGTGCAGATGAATGAGTCTTCCATAATGGATAGAGTTAAGTTACCTTTTTATGGTACAAGCACAAGAGAAAACTGAAATTTGGTACGTACACTCTGAGAGCTAGGATGGCGTACTTGGTTATAGGGTCGAGGACTTAGCTCAACCATGAAGGTCACTGGATGACCCTGGACCAATCACTAGCTCCCAGTCAAGCCTACCTCACAGGGTTGTTGTGAGGATTAAAATGGACACCATGCCTCAGATCACTGGACAATGTGGCAGATATAAATGTAACAAGTAAACAATCAGAAATGGCACAGCTTGACCAATTTTATTAGATGAAGTTGATGTTTCCTAATAGTAGGCAATATTTTTTGCCTAGGTTTGGATACCACTAAGCCACAAGCTTTGTCTCCTAGCTACCTGGAGATTTCTGGTATTACCTATTTGTCTCCCCTCCAAGTACTACCCAGATTTGACCTGCTTAGCCTCTAAAATTGGACAAGCTCTGGTATGTTCAGGGTGGAATTGTGTTATAATGAAGGATTATTTTCTGAATCATTTGTTTCTGCAGGACAGAATTACTTTTATATGATGCTACACTAGAACAGCATGTTACTTTCATTCAGTATGTGGTGAGCAGATGTAGGTAGATACCAGCTCCGAGGTCAAAATGTTGAACACAATAAACTGAGACATTGAGTCAAGTTGTTATACAATTTCTGTATTTTCTTTTTTTTTAAGTGGCTCTTTTACAGAACTTGTGGGCCTTTTTTTTCTTAAATGTTTCACAAAGTTCCATTAATCTTGTAGAAACTTTTTAAAGTACAGTACATTAACCTAAGAAAAGGTGACCAACACATCCCACCAGCTTTGAGTACAACAGGATTTCTCTCCGGGTTCAAAAGATTATACCTAAGTGCTTAGTTCAAAAATCCTGCTCCACTAAAGCTAATCTCTAGCATTTCAACAGGAGAAATCAAGGGATCCAACTCAAGTTTTCCATTTCCTTCCAGTGTGCACAAGAATTACAAAAACTGTAGACAAAAGTTGCATTTGCTCAAATGGTAACTTACGTGTGTGGTATTTTCTGGCTTTTTAAATAACCAAATAGACTGGATCAAATGCTACTGCACACCTTCCAACATTTCACAGATGAAAACTGCAACACATAAAGGATGCGGCCAGGCAACAAGAGGGTAAAAGTTATTAAAGAGAAAGCACAAACAAAACCATTTTAAGCAAAGAAAGCTTGGAATTTAGCTACTGAGTTTAGGAGGCGCAAGACTCTACCCTCTGAGTTCACTACTGCATTGTGAACTCAGTTTGTAGCAACTGAAATGAGCTGAAGGATGATGTGGGAGAAATGGGAGGCAAAAGAGAAACCAGGACATTTAAAAGCAGCTGAGAAAGTGGGATAGCAGAAGAGTAACTGAGGCTGTCCCTAAAAAACCAGGACATATCGGAGGGCATGCTACTGCAGTCTGCCAATATACAAAAATACCTTCTGTTAAAAATGAATGGTGGGCAGGCAGGGGAGGAGCACATCATATTCAAAATATACCCTCAGGGCTTTGAGGACAGGCTTCCTAATTGCTTTTAAAATGACTTTTTATTTTAAATGGATTTCAAGCCATTGTGATGAATGGGTAAACGGATTGGTGAAGAGTTCTAGAAAAATACTCTGGTCAATTGAGAGCCCTGCCTCACGGTCGTGAGGTTTCCTGCTAAATTCAAACAAGGAAAGCACTGGAATGTATTGTGCCAGTACTGAAAGAGCTGCGCTGTCCCATTTCTGAATTCAGTTCAAGGGTCTGGTTTATGAGGCTTGGGACCAGGGAAGCTTGGAGGTAGCCATTTGCTTGAACCTGCCCAGATATTAAGGTTCTTGTTTGTGACCCTTTGCAGATCCCTCAATGGCACCCCACCCTTAGAATATGACCCCCAGGAAGGCTTGCCAGCTCCCAACTCTTACTCTCCCACCCCCAGGCATTTAGTACAATTCCAACTGGTGGTTTGATCTGTTTTTTTTTTTGCACAAGTTTCCTTTCTGGGTAATTTTTGAGCATATGACTTCAGTAGCTGTTTTTTTAACCATAAAACTGCCCAAGAAGTTGCTTGTATCCTCCCCCCTCCACAAGTCCATAAATGTTTGGAATAAAACCAGCACTTCTGTTCTGCCAGTGAACACGGAAGGAAAAACTGAAGTCTCCTTCTGAATAGCCACCCAAAGAGGAGATTGCCTGCTATGTCTCCGAAGATTTACTCACTGATCTAGCTGGGTTGCCTCCCTTCTAAGCCACACAGGTGAGCCACTCAGTCACTCCTGGAGCAAATGCAGTAAGCTTTTGGGCCCTCGGAGCAATCTTGCTTAGAACAGTGACAAAGGCACTGTGAGATTGTGTTTTATAAAATCTAAAAATGAATATATTGGGGTAGAAAAATTTGCTCCAAAAGAAAAGTGTCTAGGTGATCAAAGAGTTAGGAAACCCTGCCTGCCTGCATGCCTTTTTTTCTTTCTTATCTTTATTGAAATTTTCAAATAGCCACCTTATGCATGCCTTCTGTTAACTGACCACTCACCTCTGAAAGCACTGGTCAACTTATGCAGGCATTACTCCTATGTCCCACGGAGGATGGAGCAAACTTGTTTTCTGCTGTTCCAGAGACTAGAACATGAACCAATGGTTTCAAATTACATTTGGAAGAACCTCTTGACTGTGGGTTGCCTTTTCAGTCCCTTTGAACTCTACAACCCTATGATGATGACTCTGATCCTGAGAAAAATGGAGGTCCAAACCCAGTCTGCCAAAAGCACTCTGGGCTCCAGCTCAACCAAATTTTTCACTAACTTTTTCTCCTGAAAGTCAACTGTGTGCTTAAAGGTGAAATGCAGACCTAGATGCATAAAGCCTAGGCAAGTTACTTTTCTGCGCTACAGCTCCCAGAACCTTATAGCCCCAAAAATGTGGTAGAATGTTGCCCATATTATGGTGAATCATCTATACCGGGGTGGGGGAGTTCCACATTCCAGTGGTAAGAAGGCCAAAAATACATTAAAATTCCTGCTCTTGGGACTTTTAAACCTTAGAAAATGTGTTTCAATTTTTTAGAACAGGAAAGAAGTCTGCAGTAAAGCTATAAACTGTGGTGTCATGGGAAAGGAGACACAGCATCTGGGGAAACTTAGATGGCCAGACAAACTCTTTTGGGGCCAAATTGGACTCCAGGGGCTGCATCCCCACCTTTTTCTAGTAGGAATGTTGCTGTTCAAGCTCCCAACCAGCCAGCCAGAACCCTTTCCAGCATTCACTAAATTGTTAAGAGATTTGTTTCAAGCACACAATACTTTCCCCCTTCCTGGTATTTTGGTTTTCCAACTAACATTCAACATAAACCTGCTCAGTATGTAGTAAACTGGGCTGGTTTTGGTGTGTGTGTGTGTGTCTGCTTTTGGATTTAAAAAAATGTACTTGTGCATGTAGTAGGTTCCCACAAGTATGCTGTCACCAATTCTGTTGCCATTCAGCCATCTCAGTTCACTGTCAAAAGTCTGATAGATGGTTCCAAAAGAAGATGAGAGCATTCCAATGGGGACCTTGGGGTAATAATCCTACTTTTTGCTCTAAGGAGAGGAATCGGACCCTGGCTACTGTTCATCCCTTAGCATGATCTCTATGCTGGACCTAGTTACTGAACTCTGTCCTGCAGCACCACAAAGGGACTCCTAGGGTTTTGGAACCTGGCTGGTATACATTTTCTGCCTCCTCCCTGCTTCCCCCACCAGTTCTGCGCTAAAGAAAAACTAATTCAGTGACTGGAATAAAATGGTACACATCTAAAGAAACTTACTTTGCATATTATACTCTGCTGCTATTAATATATTATGCCATACATTACATAGGCATATATTTAATGCACTATCCAGCTGGATAGTATGCAAAACAAGCGTGTGAAAAGTTGGACAAAGCTTTCAAAGGAGAATGCAGAGTTTTGTTGGCAATCTGAAGTAACACAATTAGAAGGGAGAGAACAGAGGGGCTATTGTGGTGAGGAGTTAGGAATCTGTAGCTATGGGAAACTCTACGTAAAAAGTTATGAAACTCCCTTTCCTTACCATCACAAGTGGTGGCTAGCACCTTCTATCCCAGTAGGCACTGGACCATATGTTGGCTGCACCTGCAGGAGAAACTGGGCGAAGCGTACAAGCTGTTCAGAGGCACCATCACAGCCTGCTATGGGCTGAAAAGGGTTATAGAACAGGCAAAGCACAGCATCTAGGCCACCGAACTCTTCATCCTAAGCATGCTAGAGAAGACAAATTACCAATTTCACTGGATTCTTTTCTGCCCTCTTCCTTTTCTGAGCAGGGGAAGGGCGTGAGATTTTATTTTGGGTGCTTTGCTTCTGTATTCTAACAGTTTCCAGAGCAGTTGCATAAAGGTTTAACAGGCCCCAGATGTGCTGCCTAGCAGAGAAGCAAGCATGCCTGGGAACTTTTGAGGGCTCTGGGGTGGTTTACTGTGAACTGGAAGCTCCCATGGAGGACAGAACATAGCGATGAGCTTTTCTCTGCTGTAACACATCATTTGCATCCATTAAGCACCATTATGTTTCATGAAATCTTCTCTCACACATGAAGCTTGAAGTACTCTTCACTATCTCTGCATCTGGTTGATGACCCCTGAGCAGATGAAATCTCACACTGAATAGATTAGGATTAGACACCTATCTATTCAAGCTTCTTTCCAAAGCAATGAGGACCAGAGAGGATTGTTTCTTTTAAAGCAAATCATTTTCAGGAAGTTAAGTTCCATGTCAAATAGTAGGGCTGTGAGCAACACAAAACCTTGGTGACATCTTAAGGGTTTTATTTTAAAGTCTTTTGGGTAGGTGAATGTGCTCACAAATCCACCAGGCCCTCCGTGGCCATGCTCCTTTCTGTATAGGGAATTGCTGCCTTCTATATAAGGGCTGCCCATACATGCAAGAGCTTCGTGTACATGTAGGGATCTTAACTGGCTTGGTAATTTAGCAGTGGGGAATGAATTAGGTGTAAGATGTTTTCTCTCTCTCCATTTTAGTGCTCAAATTGGCAAACACTTCAAATCGTTTGTTCCCTTCCAAAAATGAAATGCTGAGCTAAGAAAAAGATGACAATTTTTATGTGCACACATGTACACACACGCATGCGCGCGCGCACACACAGAAAGTAAATCTTTGTATGGGTTCTCCTGGTTTATCATTAAAGTCTGTCCCTGTCCAAAACAAACATACCACAGACTTTGCAAGCTGCCAAATCCAACTTTTTTTGCAACAAAAAGATGCTGCACTTTTTGGTGTGTTTTTTGAAATAAGTGGGCAGAAGAGCATTGCTTCCAACAGCTGTAGATTCCTTTGCTGATGTTCCTGATGGGTCCTTCATTTCTGTTTCTGACGGGTCACTAAGCTACAGGAAGCATAAGGACTAAGGAGTCACTTCTGAAACCATGCTACATCTTGTTCAGGAAAGGCTATTGCAAACATATTTCTACAACATATACAACAGCACGCAACATTTTTTTCCCTGTGTTATATTTAAAACAAAGCTTTCAAAACATACCACCAGAACTAAACAACGGACTCAGGATGGCATCGCAGATTCCAAATTTAGAGTCTTCGCAGACTATAAGACAAGTCTCTGGAAAAGTCATACTAATGCGATGTCTTAGAGACAAACATAGGGGAGAACAAGACGCCCCTCCAGTGATCAAGTTTAGCAAAATTTTGGTCAGTCTTATAGTGCTTCTCAATGGCTTTGATCAATGAGTCTGGGTTATATCTTTTACTTTTTAATTTTTTTTTTAATCTCATCCAGTGGCAAACTACAAGACTTTCAGTGGACATTTAATGACACAACTGATACAGTTTATAGCTATCTTTTAATATCAAAGCAGCTTGAGCTGTTAATAAATTCCAAAGTTTCCTTTTATTAAAATATCTAAAAGAGGTCTATAAATATTATTTTAATATTTTTCTTCTAAAAGTGTTCCCAGTTTTTTTTAATGTTTGTTTTCACATTTAAACCAAAAAAAGTCCATTTTATCTTCCCATCAGGTGCTAAGAAAAAGGAGCTACAGGGTAGCCATTAATCACTCTCATTCAATAAAATGGAGATGACTTGTCTCCTCCTTAGTACATGATGAAATTAATAAAATATATATATATGTGTGTGTGTGTGTGTGTGTGTATTTATATAGATAGATCTATTTCTATATACACTTGACTCCCTGCTTCATCGGTATGTTCCACTGAGTTTAGAATGTGGACATCAGAATTTGGGTTCTTGTGTTGTTGTTTTTTTTAACTTGGCCTCTCAAAATTCCCACTCCAGGGTCTCTTCACGATTGGCTGCTCTCTCTAGCCTATGAATGATGCTGTTGAGATTGGCCACCTTCTCGTGCCGTCGCTGTATGTTCATGCTTGCTTTGGCATTTGGGGGCGTGGAACTCATTTCTGTGACAGGACTCAAACTCTGTGCTTTGGCAGCGGCGGTGGTGCTTAGAGGCAACGGGGAGATGGGTGCTGATGAGGATGGGACGGGTGAGACAGACATCATGAGGCCAGGAGAGGAGGCTGCAGACGGGGAGTTCAGAGAAATCTCTAAGCTGCACCGGGAGGACTCGGAAGCAGATTTAAAGCTCATGGGATCTGAATGAAGCCTCTCACCAGCGTTTGACTCCAGGGGGTTATGCAAAGAGGAATAATCAGGAGCCCCAGATATGTGTGTTTTGCTAGGTGGGGCACTGCCCCAGGTGAGACTAGGACCCTCATTCAGATTTTCTGTACATGCAGCCTCCACCTGCTCTTCTTTGAGGCTGGACCCAGACACAGGCTCCATTTCCCCATCCGAGTTACAAGGCTCCCTGGGACTGGAACAGTCATCCTTCTCACCCACCTCCACCTGCTCCTCCTTGATCTGGACCACTGATTTGCTTTCTCCTTGGCACTCTGCATCTCTAAAAGTGGGTTTCCTGTCCTCTCCTTCCGAGTCAGGACTCTGGGGCTGTAGACCCTTCGGCAGGCTGTTGGATGGGGTTGTGCTCTGCTCCTGATCCGTGTCATCCTGTGCCCCTTCCACCAACATCTCTCGGCGCATTCGGGATCTGGCAAAGAAAAAGCAAGTAGGTGCAGCTAACCCCAACATATACCAGAATGTTAGCCAGCAAGCAAGGAAGATCATTTGGTGTAGTCTAAAGGACAAAACACTGGAGTTAGACTAGAGATATTTTGTTCAAATTCCACCTCTGCCACTTATTCTATAGGCATAGGTCAACCTCCCTCAATCAACCAGAATGTGCTACCTTTAAAACAAGAATCAAAGTGCCTCCTCTCCTTGGGTTTGTGTTGTTTTGAAGCAAAGGCCTTTGAAAATATATAAGAGCAATCACTAGCTCAAGGAGCTTGCTGCGAAATACTTTCGTGATTGCCTCCAGACTGCATTACAGCTGAATAGATAACACTAAAGTGCACTGCAGTATCTCGTTTCTTTAATTGTTAGCTTGTAGAGCTAAACTTCATGTAAATTCTTCTGTAAATTAATTGTCCACTTAGATACAATCAGACTGTTAACTAGGGATGGGTACAATGAGCACCCCAAGTTCTTTGTTATGTCAACTTCACTGGGTGTCAGTCCATTTCGAGGTAAAATTCAGAATGCTGGCTGTGATGTACAAAGGCCTATATAACCTAGGTTAAGGCTTTCCATGGAGCCCTATTTCCTCATTTAAGCTTGCCTGGTCTCTAACATCTCACATAGGCACATTTGGTGAGGACATGAGGAATAGCTTCCATAGTAGTTCCTCCCAGGGTGTGAAACTCTCTTCCAGATATGGTTAGGATGGCCTCTTCTGTACTGTCCTTTTGTCAACAGGCAAAGACCATTTCATTCATCAGGCTGCTGAGGAAGGGGCTTTTAATTTGCATTTAAAATGCTTTTAATTCAGTTACTGTTCTAATGCAGTACCTGTTTGATTGAGTTTTAACATTACAATTTCTTGCGGTTTTATTCTTGTCTTAAAATTTTGCTGTCAGCTGCCTTGAGTCCAAGTGCTGGGAGGAAGGACGGATATGAATTAAAGAAACGAATACAAACAATTATAACAACAAAATCCTTGGGGAAACTTTAAAATGGAAGGAAAGCAGGGCTTGCTGTTAATCTGGCCCATTCAATACCTGTAGTTATGGAACCAGTTGATCACTGTGTTGGTCTTAAGATTCAGCTGGAAAGACAGCAGCTCAATGGTCTGTTGTGAAGGGTACGGTTCCAGCTGATAAGCCTTTTTCAGGGCCTCTTTCTCTTCAGGAGCCAGAACTACCCTTGGTTTCTTAATCTGCAAGAGGCTGAGATCTTGTGACTGGAGGCTAGGGCTGGGGCATTCAGAGCGGGTTTTGGGAGACTCATTGTCTGAGCCAGCACTGATCAATCCATAGCGACGCTTCAAATATGCTAGAAGCAGAAGAGAAAGAAACAAAAGGCCCCAGATTTTAAGCATTCTTGCATTCACAAGGCACAGGTCTGCCTCTTGTGTAAGAGTGGAGCTGGGAAAAATTCCTTTTGGACTAGAACTCCCAGAATCCCCAACCAGCATAGGCAATGGCTTTTCCCAGCTCTGTGCAAGTCATAAAAAGCAGGCAATCTGAAAGAGCATGTTTGTGCTTTTTAAGTAAGCTGTGAATATTTGTGATTTTCATATTCAGGTGCAAAAAGCACATATTTGCAGCTATGGACAAGTGTTCCAAAAAGTCAACAATTTCTGACAAGTTATCACCGATCCATAAAAAACTAAACAGCCAGCAACTCATTGCAGAATGATACCTGTTTACAAAATAGAGAAGAAAAAGGGACAACAGCCCAATCCATTGTGAAGTAATCCAGTGCCATGCACTATAGGGAGAATCCTTTCCCCCATGCAACCCAACTCTTTGGTACTACTTTTGCAAACTTGTTCTTATGAGTCAGACGTGGGAATGCAGGTAGCTGCTATATCTCACCTTTTTTCTCCAATTTCTTCATGTCCCGCAGCTTGTTGACATTGTGTGGATCATTCAGCCAGAGCTGCATCCGGACAAATGGCTCCCTCCCTTTAAGGCTCAGTTTGTGCCACGGTTTGGGCCTTGAGAGGAGGTCTGAGACAGATCCCTGGGTCAGGCCCAGGATACTTTCTCCAAAAAGCCGCTGACCTAACAGGAGAGATCAGCCAAAAGGTGAAACTGCAGCATGTGCCCGATGACAAACTAGCCACATTTTGAGCAAAGAGATACTAGGAGTCAGTAACATCTTTGAGGGAATGTTTTGATGCTGCTGTTCTATCAGAGGCAACAATAAACCCTGCAGGAGAGATATTACACTCCTACATCCCTTAAATCAGAGTTGAGCAAAAAATGGCATGAGGGAATCTTTCAGACTTTGGAACCCCAAAATGCAGCCTGTGAAGCCCTTAAAGTCTCCAAAGCCCCCTGACCCCAACAATTTTTTTAAGTAAAAGAACTCTGATTTTCAGGCAACTTTTCACCTGAAAATCAGCCAAAAACATCCAACATTGGTCATAAATGCAGTGGTTTACTTCCTCCACCCCCCCTCCATCCCCAAAACCAAAATAGATCCCAAACTGGCCAAAATGGTATCATGCCAAAATGCAACAGTGTGACATTTTGGTGGGAAGACATGCAAGGGGGGCGACGGCCTTCACTTCTTAGTGGTCCCTGAGGAATCGCCTAGTGCCTTGTGGAATAGAAGCAGAACTGTGTGTAAATTATGCTAAAAAAGGTAAGATCCTGCACTAAGGCAATGCAAAAATTGTGCCAAGGCAAAGGAAGATTCTGTGAACTATTTAAATTAGGCAGCTGTGCACATTCTTTCTTAGTGTGCACAATTAATGCTGGTGTCGCTTTTCACATGAAGGATTAAAAATGCATGCTGGCCACTGAGGAAGCAGCACTTAGAAAGCTTATGTGACCATCTATTATGCAAACTTTTGTATTTACAAGGGCTAGAAATGTCCTTTTTTAAAAGTGAAGGGGAAGTTTCTTGTTTAAAAAAACGGAAGAAGAGATTCTCAGAAAGTTTATTTCCTGAAACGCTAAAATAGTGTCCATTTCTGTGGAATCATGGGGTACACTTGGTCCCTTGTCTAATCCATCAGAAGGCATCAAAACTCCAAATCAACATGCTGCGTCAAAACAAATTTAATTGCTGTAGATTCTTGACCCACCGAGCCTTGAGGTTATAGTTGGCTTGCTTTAGTGCTGTGGTGAAAGCTTCTTGGCCTTTGCCCATGCAACAAGCTAGACTACTGCCCCAGATTCTGTTACTCTCCCTCCCCAAGTTGGTGATCACTGGGTGCTTTCCTGAGCATCCATACCAAGGTTGTTATCTGTTAAGACCTCCTTGACCTTCTTGGTGATGGAGTAGGTGTCCAGCTCTGGTGACATTGCGACAATCTCCTGAATTCCAACAGGTGTCTGGCTGTTTGGACACATCCTGCCACTGAGTGAGGAGCCAGACCTGCTCTCCGGGTGCTGGTTTTCCTTGCTGCTTTCTAAGGCAAGACTCAGGGGCTCCAGGGGGCTTTTCTCTTGTTCTGAGGGACTGGGTGATGGGGAAGGGGACGACTGAGTCTCCCCAGGACTATCTGCAGAATAATTAAATAAAGAAGGAGGAAGAATAGCAGAGGAAATCACATAAAAGACATTCTTATCCAAACCTGAAAAATAAAATATTAAGTTAGTCAACACTGAAGACTACCATAGTGGACATGCAAGATAAACATTTCTAAAATAAATAAAATAGGAAACCATGTTGAATCTTATAGAAAACAAGGTAGACTTTTTTTTAAGGCAAAGCCAGTACACACTGTTTTTCGCTGATACTATACTGTGCCCAGCTAAAGGAAGGATGCAGACTGCTGGAATTGTACAAAAGCAACCATGGTTGCTCACTCCTTTTAAGGCTTTGCTTATGTTTCAGTATTTGTCATTTATGATTTTAGATATTTGTTATTTTAGCTGCATGTAATATTGTGATTTATAGACTTGTGATTTAAAATCAGGAAATAGAATTTTCTCTCTTCTCACCCACCATACCCAACCTTAAGACTGTGAGCCATTACAATTTATTGCCCCACAACCAATTTCTTTCACTTTGTGATTTTGAAATTAATATTTTAAAAAGCAACAAGTCTTGACCTACCATTAGACCTTAGCCATAGATCTGAGGTGTCACAAAAGAGTAGCAAATGGTTAGCTATTTAATTTGTTGTTATATTTGATAGCTACAAAAGGAGAGAGGTACTTGGTGGCTGACAAAATAACTTGGTTGGTTTTGGGTATTATGCACATTCACATGTAGGTAAGACTTTTTTAGTTAGGCAGGTCTTCAGTTTTTAACTTGTTATAGCAGAAGCAGCTTTTAATGGGGTGTGTTGTGATTGTATCTTTGTATTAAGTTTTAAAGGCACTTTAAGCTGCTTTAACTTTGTAGTTTCCACAGACCTGTTGTTTAATTTTTTAAAAAACCTTTTGTACTGTTAGTTTTTTGACAGTACTTTGTTTTAAACTTGTAGGCCACCTTGACTGCTGTGCCAGGATAAAAGGTGGGATATCAATTAAATAAATACGCCACACATTTTAAACAGTAAAATGTCTTGGATCAGCACTGAAAAAGAAGCTGGAGGAAGATAAGGAAAAAGTATTATCCCACATCCTTTTTATTTACTGCTGCTTATGCAAAAAAACCACCCCTATTCATACCCAAGCTTCTCTCAAATCTAGAAAGAGAAACCCAAAATGGTATTATAAATATGTTTTGCTGCTTGCTCTCTTTCTCTGCTGTCAACTTTTTAATTCTTTTCAAAGAACCATTTGAAGAAGATGCAAATCCACCCCATCTTGTTGAACATACTAATTAAGGAGGTTGGGAAAAAAGAGGCAGATGTGTCAAAACAGCTAGTGTGGGAAAGATGTAAGCAGTCTTCTTTTTAAAAAGGCAATTTGG
Source organism: Ctenosaura bakeri (assembly GCA_948474755.1). Classification (NCBI taxonomy): domain Eukaryota; kingdom Metazoa; phylum Chordata; class Lepidosauria; order Squamata; family Iguanidae; genus Ctenosaura; species Ctenosaura bakeri. The sequence goes on from CAOLHI010001491.1 coordinate 37,797, forward strand.
TGTGTGTGTTTGTACATATTTGTGTTAGCAGGAAACTGAGACCCTGTTTGCCCTTTTGTTGATCTGGATATTTATGTTTCACCGATATAAATAAGAGAATAATGATGAGTATTTTTGTAGTGGGTGAAAAGGACAGATTCATTTTTTCATTTTATTTTTTAAAAGAAGTCTGCTTTATTCATCCCTTTGCTCTCCACATTCCATTCAAGATTACAGTATCTGCATGCAACTGAAATTTTAAATACTCCTTCATTTCTCCCTTGGAGTGTTTAAAACTTGTGCTTGTTTTGTCAACCATTTTGGCCACAGTGTTCTGGAAAAGAAATATATACATTTCAATAAGTTAGTTAAATAAAAAAGAGGTATGGACCTAAGTGAGATTGAGATTATCATTATGTGATAATGTGAATTTATTGATCAAACCACTTATATAAATGCAATAATGATAATATTAACACTAAACAACAAACAACAAATAAGTGCCCTCAGACAAAATTCTGGTGACCCCATGAATTTCATAGGATTTTCTCAGGCAGGGCAGACTCAGAGGTGGTTTTGCCAGTTCTTTTTCTCTGAAATAGTACCCAGTACTTGTTGGTGATCTCCCATCTAAGTACTAACCAGGGCTGACCCTGCTTAGCTTCCAAAATGTTGAATTGTAATACCTAGCAAGCAATCATGGCCCATAGTAAAGAATGTTGGGAGTTGAAGTTCAGCAACATTTGAGGGCTGCACAATTCCTACCTCTGGACTATGGCTTCACATTGGCCTAGCACATGCGCATGTCAGAATAAAGTGTGACAACTCAGAATGGATAATGGATATTATCATTCCAGACTGCATGTGGATGATGCCATTTCAACAGTGATCCCCTATGGCAGGAGATGGCCATCACAGCCCTCCCGACGTTTTTGGACTACAGCCTCCATAATCCTTCACTATTGGCTATGTTGGCTGGGGCTGATGGGATGTGTAGGCAAAAACACAGGAAAAGCCATGCTAAAGTAACATCTAGTCCATCATTCCCACCTAGTCCATCACTCTTTTCACAAAGTGGTTAACCAGTGGCCTCTGGAAAGCCCATATGCAGAACAGAACACTTCCCCATCTCATGTTCCATAGAAACTGATACAGAGAGGTATGCTGCTTCTGACAGTGGCAGTGACACAGAGTCATCCTGATTTCGTAACCACTGATGGTCCTAACTACTGTTAATTTATCCAGTCTCCTTTTAAAGCCAACCAAGAGGGCTACAGTGGCCCAGTTTTGCCCTCTGTGAAACACTCCCTGCAAGAAGAAATCTAGCACATGAACAAGAATGCAGTAATTCACAGCATTTCTTCCATTCTGTTGATAGTAAGTTTTTTTAAAAAAATTATTTAAAGCAGTGGAGTGTTCAAGAATTTATATTCAAACTTCAATCAGAAATGCTACATTGCAGTCTACGGTCTTATTTCCTTCCCTTGGGCGGAGAGAGGTATTTCAGCCGTGGGGGTGGCTTTTGCAAGAACCAAACTTCAAATCTGCTGCAAAGAAAATGGCTGCCTGGGGCAGGCCAGAGGGGACCTACCATGAGGTGGGTTGGCCTGTTGGCTTATCCCTTGGCCTAGTTGATCTGTGAGCCACAGTTGCATGCGGATGAAGGGTTCTCGCCCTTTTTGCGTTAGCTTGCTCCACGGCTTGGGCCTGGACAACATATCACTCACGCTCCCTTGCGACAACCCCAGCACCTGAAACAGACAGGGGAAACAGGCTTTGCCATTCAGAACAACCCCAACAACACATATGTGGACAAACAAGCGCAACTGGCACACTGAGGGAATTCTAGGGGAAAACCGGGATTATCTAGAGAAGCGACCCAGCCACAAATCTTTCATGAGAGGAAGAAGGGCATTATTGAGAATCATAATTATTGTCCAAAAAGGCCCATAAAATCCAATACACTTCATAAGAGAGAAAAGGGTTCAGCTAAAACTCTGAGGGAATTTTGGGAAAATATAGATATGATGAACCAGATCAAAAATACTTCAGGAGAGAAAGAAGGCCAAACTAAGACTGAGACAGAGGGAATTACTAGGGAATGCAATTACGTCCCAAAACCAGCCAGCAAAATGAAAATGAAATAAAATAAAAACTTTCAAGAGGGAAAGAAGACTCAGCTAAAACTCAAGGGATTATTGGAGGAAGCAATTATGATTGAGAAAAGGCCAGAAAAATAATTTTTAAAAAGACATTTCATGAGGGAAAGAAGTTTCAGCTAAAATTCTAAGGAGAATGATGGATCAGAAAAGGCCATATTAAAAAAAATTCATGAAGGAAAGAAGTCTCAGCTAAAACTGAGAAAATGTTGGACTAAGGAAACTTTTTTGTGACATAACTATCATCTAATAAAGGCCACAGAACCAAAAATCTTTCATGAGAGGAAGAAAGCTCAGCTAGAAGTCTGAGGAACTTTTGAGCTCATGCAATGATGACTCTGAAAATGTCACAAAACTGTGGGAGGGGGAAGAAAGCTCAGTTGCAACTGTGAGAGGAATCCTGGAGGGGAGGAAAAGAGATGGGCTGACCAAAATAAAAACCATTATGCTTAGAAGGACCAGAGTGGGGGGGGGAATGATGCTGTCAGTTCTGAAAACTGAGTGGTACAGTGTCGATGGAAAAACTGACAGCCTTATCACACTATACTGTTATAGCGTTATTATTCCACTAACATAGTCACAGCCTATGGAATCCTGGGATTTGCAGTACAGGGAGGGGCCTTGAGAATTTTCTGCCAGAGAACTCTTGGGCCTCAGGAAACTACAAACCCCAGAATTCTACAGGATGTTGAAAGTGGAATAATAGCACTATAACAGTGTATTGTGATAAGGACCTGAGTCTGGAGAACTGTCCCTGTGCCCTTGCACTTGCACTTTTAACAGCCCTCTGAAAGGAAGACATTCAGAAGGTGAAAGCTTTCCCAGTCATGTTATCTCCATTGCCACATGCAAAATTTCTCCAAGGCAGGTTGGTACAGGAGCAGCTCTAAAACAAAAGGTGGCATAGGAGTAATCACATTAGAAGGAAGAATCATTTTCCTTCAGATTTCCTGTTGAGTTTGCTGCCTGAGGCAGAGTAACACCTGGCCTAGAGAAATTATCCTCTAGGCAAGATATTGGAGCACTGCAAGCATAAAATGTCACGAGTGCTTCTCTCCATTCCTGGCAGTAAATATACGATCATAATAAATCACTTAATAATTTGCTTCCCTTCTATGACTCCCAAAATCTGCTGCTTGAAGTATCCACCTCATTTTGCCTAATGGGAGGGCCAGCAGAGGTATAGGTATGGTGGGGAGATGAGGGCATTGCCCCCCAAAATAAGAATTTTCCTTCAGTCTCCCAAATTCTAGCACTGCAGAGAGACACTGGAAGTCATTCACATCTAGAACTCTTCCTATTTGCAGTGTTTGTATTCTCTGGATCACTTTGCCTACCTTTTTTCTTTGGATGCGTAAATGGTATTTCTAAATGTTGAACTGAATGCTAGAAGTCTGAGGACTGAAGAAAAAGTTCATTTGGGCAGAATTCCCTCATTTTGCCCCCCTACACATAGCGACACCCCTGAGCACCAGCCTTGTTTCCTGTTCATCCACAGCATACAGTCTCTCCCATTCACTTATACATTAATTTGCACTCCTCTCTTGTACTTTCTCTTCTACATATTCATGCCCATAGCCCCTCTAACATTCTCTTGCTTCTCAGGACAGCTTTTCCAGCACTTAATACTTATTGCTGAGGTACCTTTTCCCCAAAGATGCGCTGACAGATCCCATTCTTGGCCAGCTTCTCTTTGACTTGTCGCGTCAGCTCCAAGGTGTCCACTTCCCTGTACATGTACATCTCATACTGCTCTGGTGTAAGGGGTGGAACGGTGGGCTTGAGGGTCCTTGGCACATATGAAGGGTAGTAGGACAGCCGCCCAGCACCCTGGGGCTCTGAGCTAGCCGTTTCCAACTTGACTTCTAGGATCCTGTGGGGCTCATCTTCAGAGGTTGTGAGATCTTCCTCGTTCGGGATAGCGTCACCAGATTCACCCCGCTGCCACACACGCCCGTTGGCCATGCTGGAGTAGCTGGAAGAGGAAGAGAGGGAGGGCGACACAGAGGTGTAGGGACGGCTCAGCAAGTTCCTTTCAGAAGCCCAGTGCTGGTCAAAATAGGAGCCCGCATCCCCAATTTCGGATTTCACTTTACGGATGATGCTCTGCACAAAGGCAGCGGGGGAGAGCACTGTCAGGGGAGCCTGTGTTGTGCTGCTACTGCTGCTGGTACTCGGGCCCATCATCCCCTCCTCTTGCTTGATGTAAGCCTGAACAATGTTCTGGCTGACAGTGGCCAGGGTGGAGCGCTCAGCTGGTGGCATGACAACTGGCCTGCTGGCACTGCCCGATTCGATCTCAAGCAAGGCTTGCTGCTGAGCCTGCATCTCCCGGCGGGCTTGCTCCAGGATGTTCTTGATAGCATCTTCTGAGTTGCTGCTGCTGGTGCCATTGGTGATTGCCTGGGGTGCTGTAGAGCTCTTGGTGTCTCCTACAGAGTAGCCAACAACAGGAATGAGGAGGAATTGGGACTTTTCAGCTGTGGCCCCAAGCTTGCTGAATTCTGTTCTAACTGGCCCCATTATTATAGCCCTTAAATAGGCTTTAAAGACTCATTTGTTTAAATTCTAAACTTCAATTAACATTAAACTTTAGAACCATCTTTTCTAAAAAAGGATATTAACGTGGTGCTGGTTTGCTATAGTTCCAAAATTATTTTGAACTAGTTTTCTTGTCAATCTATTGAGCCATATGTTATTGTTATTGACACTGCTTTTTTATGACATTTTATTATTAATTCCACCACTGTTTCATGATTCTGTGCCGCCAAAATAGAGTTACCTTTTTGGTACATTGGGGAGACACCTTATGAGGGAGTAACCCTCAAAGGTAGTGTTTAAAAAATGATTTAAATAAACAATCAAACAAACAAACAAACAGAAACTAAAAAAGGTGGTTCAAGAGGAGGTTCAAGAGAAGAGTTATCTCATATTCAGGTTCAACATACAACCTATTGGACAATGCTGTCCTTCAAGACTGTCAGGTAGCCAGAATATTTCCTTTGCTAGCCACTTCAGAAGTTGTTAAGCATTGAAGATAACGAGCAGAGGGCAGCACAAAATGTGCTAATTCTGACTGAGAAAGCAAACCGGAGTTACATGCTTCTGAGTTTAAAAGACTGAGGTCGCTGATAGTTTGAATGTAGTAAACTGAAGCCACTTTGGAAGAGAAAATCACTGCTCATGGTATATACAGCCAGCCCACTTTCATGTCTTGTCAACAGGTTTTGGAAGTTTCTGTCTTGTTGCAAAAACCTCCAGTATCTATTTAACTTGCAGCAAAGGTCAGATGACAGATAGTGGCATATACACCACAGGAAGCGAAGTCTCTCTATGCCACTGCAGGGAAACTGATTCCCAATTCACTTCACCAAAGTTCAATCCAATTGGTATAAAAAATTTAAATTTCCCTGATGAACTCCAAGATGCAGCCAAGACCAACTCACCTCCTTTCTGTGACTCAATCTCCTTCTTGGCTTGCTCTAGGATGTTCTTGATGGCGTCATCGGAGCCAGTTTCAGGTGTTCTAATCCTTGGCGTAATGCTACCTGATCAAAGAAGCATAGCAGCAAGGGCTGTCACTTGCCTTGCGTTTTGCTCCAGCTCCATTCATGTAATGTCAAGAAAGCAGTTACTGATGCTGGCGCTCAGTTATTTTTAGGAGCCCTCATTTGAAGGAATGTCTCTTGCCATTAGTTTGCTTGCCACTACAGAAAGAGATCAGGAATGGGGCTGACAGACTGGGCCTCTGTGAGACAATGGCTCTGGGATGGTAAGAAATTAAAGTTGGAGTGGTATGAGCCAGCCCTCACTCAGGTCCAACTGGTGGGTTTGCCGGGAGGCAAGTAGCCTGTTCATAGAAAAGCACAACTTGCTTCTGACTGTTGGTTTATCAAGTTCACTACCTATCTGTCAGCCTTCTCCCTGACACAATCCCTCCTAGTACCTATATCTCCATTGACAGTCCAAAAGCTTTTCTGTGTTTCTGACTCTGTTTCCCCATGTCATCTGTGCATTGTGTTTTCAGATTTTTTTCCCAACTGGCTGGCTCAGGCCCAAATCCTGTTGTTAGTCCTTGACGAGAACAGACCCACTGAATCAATAGGACTCACCTATGTGTTGAATCACCATTAAACAATTGATTGAATGGCTCTATTCTAGTTTGGACTAATCAACAGGATGTTAACAACAGACAGTTGCATCAATATCTAGCTGCCTTCATTTTTGTGTTTTTCCACATTCTGTCCCTGTCTTTTACATTATATGCCATTTGAGAAAACATAAAAGGATGTGGATCCTGGCCTATGATGTTTAGTTTTACTATTGGGGTTACTAGGCTTCTTGGGGGAAAAAGCTCTCGTGTTGTGGCTGTCTTCTGTCATCTCATATTCATTTTTATTGCTCCTGTAAAGTTTGTTTAAACTATAAACCACTTTAGTGAGTTTCTCTACCTGGAAAATGATATATTAACAGGCATACTACAATTAGCAAAACCTCTGACGGTGAAGCTCTTTTTTACAAAGGCTTTTAATGCCTGCCCAAGCTACCCTTTGCCCCTTGTTCTTTTTCAGCAGGATCAGCATTGGGAGTATGATGAATGAAGGCTGAAGAAACAAAAGATTTTTGGTGTGGGGTTGCAGCAGTGTGTTGTTGGTAGTAAACAATGCAATAAAGCTTGAACTGGAAAATGATGGGAATCTACTGTAGCTTATCCTAATGTAAACGTGTGTGTTCGCCTATAACATGCAAGGTAAACAACAGCTGCCCCTAAAATCTCTTAGTTAGCATGTATGAACAGCAAACCAAGAGACAAAGGGAGAGGAGATCAGCTTGTCTCATCAGATAAGCCCAGCAAATTTAAAAAGCAATGGTCATAACCAATATGGAAATCCTACAAAAAGCGGAGCTGGTGAAACAGAAAGCAATTTTGGAAGAAGAAGCCTTCAAGTGGCCTCTAGAAGGCTGAAAATATTTTTGTTTATTTATACAAAGCTTACCTGACCTGCTTGTTTCACTTCACATGTACATATTGTTAGTTTTGAATAAAACGCTTGCTGAAACCCATTGAACTGCTCTTCTTTTTGTGCTATGGGAACCTATCCCTGTTCTATGTCATTTCTGCCTGTGGTATCAAATTTTCTGTTAAAGCAGGAATGCCCAGGAACACATCTACTTCATTAACAGAGGTATATCTGTACACTTGAAGCAAGCAAACAAAATGAATTAAAAAGATGCAAGGATCCTTATCACAGTTTCTGGAAATCTAGTTATCTCCCACATCGTAATTTCACATCTGAGACTGCATGATGGCAGTTTTTCATGCCATGCTCAGTGGAACCTGCACAACGATCCCCACTCACAACATCAAATACATGCAATATGACCATCCTGCACTATCAATTTTATCAACGAAGAAGTGTAGGTGATACAACTGCAGAATATGCCTGGCATTTAGTCAAGGTGAAAGGGCCTAGGTGGCTGTGGCAAGGGACGAATTGCATCTGGGAGCCGCTGGCTGCCCTAGAGAACCTCAGACAAAGGTATAAAGAAGTATTGGATACCTCTTTACGCAACATCCAAGAAAGTACTTAGGTGAGTCACCAACAGGATTCTCGCCTATGTGTTCTGAGGGGCTGAAGGGCTAGAACTCACAATTTCTCAATCTCTTTCAGTCCTTTAACTTTCCCCTTTGTTAAAGACTGGCCTGAATTACAGCTGAAGCAGCCCTTACAAATTCCTTCAGGCACAAAGAGAAATCCATACCTCACATACACCTACCAGCTTCGGGCCTGGTAGACTCACCTCTCTGGCGCACTTGAATTGTCCTCAGGGCCAACACATTCTGCTCATCAGAGAGGAACTGCTTCATTTTGATGAACGGTTCTTTACCCTTGACGGTGAGCTTGCGCCAAGGCTTCGGCCTAGCCAGGATCTCGCTGACAGAACCTTGAGAGAGGCCCAGGACATAATGTCCAAAGACGCGCTGGCCAATGTTGTGCTTGAGAAGTTGCTCCTTCACTTGGAAAGCAATCTCAGCTGTATCCAACTGCTCCTCATCGGCTGAACTTGAACTGCTACCTTCTGACTGGTCACTAGGCAGGCTCACCTCATTAGCAGGGACAGCTTGGCTGGGGTTGCCTGATAACACTGCCCCTTTGGTGGCATAGAAACTGGAGGGGAAAGTCACTACGCTGTTTGTCTCACTCTTGTAACCAGGAGGCCCCATGTGTTTGGGGAGAAGAGAATCCAACGGTATCCGTTCAGCAGCATTCAAGCTAGGAAATGGTGATAATGAGAAACTCCTTGATCCTTCCTGAGCCACAGTGGGGCCCAGCAACGGCTGGATGAGGGGAGGGGAGGAAGTGTCTTCTCTGGGAGTGTGTGAGAGCTGTTGAGGGGAAGGGTAGGATTGGTCTGTGCCCATGGAATCCTTCACCGACTCATCCTCCGAGGGATCCTCCTCTAGAGACCAAAGAGAAATGCAGAGATACACACACCAACTATAGCTTCCCCCAAAGGCTCTAAATATTACTTGGAAGCAGTTTGGAAAAACAAATGGGGAGAGGATTCTCCAGAGTTTCAAGTGATTCTCTGTGAAGAGTATTTCCCAATTACCTACCCTCAGTGGAACCCTCATTGAAACCCTATTTATCAAGTGGAAACTTGGTGAATTGCTCATTTACTGGCTTATACAAGATCAAAAAGGAACAAAGTCTCTCTGTTTTCAGGCTTATGATTTAAAAGCCACAACACACAAGGAAAAAGGGATGAAGGTGGAAGAGAAGAGCAAGGCAGTTGCCAGTTCTTAAAAGTTCTTATAACAACCAGCTTGAATGGAAACAGTTCAGGGAACAGAGGAGCAAAATGGAGTTGGTCTCTCAACAGTGCTGATGGGATGGGCTCTGTTTTCCATTTCTCTCTCTGTTGGAGCCATGCAAAGATACAGCCATGAAATCTCTTCCTAACTGGAGGAAGAAAGCCTAGAAACAGCAGCATAACTCTTGAGGACAGGTAAATCTGCTTTCTCTACCTAGAGTGGTTGAATGACCCAGTCAGACTGGAGGAGGTCCCTGCCTCAGGCCAAGGCACGCTGGAAAGATACAAAGCTCATATGGTCATTAGAGGGAGAGAGTAGATAATACTGTCATGTATTTTTTAAAAAATAAACACCTATAAAAAAGTTTTATAATTGCACATGATGAGTGTCTGATAAAGGACTTAGGCAAGGAAAGCTCTCTTTTAAGGAGGAAACCTCAACACCAACAAGAGAAACACCTCTCTACAAAAATTACTTTTCAAACACCACCCTCTTGTTCCCAACCTACCAGTGCTGGGTATGAGGCTTCGCTTTTCCAAAATGTATTTTTGAGATGGGTAGAAGGAGTCCTTTTCCAGAAGCAATGCATCAGCAGGTTTTGATATGCTCTAAAAATATAATAAAATAAGAAAGAAAGGGCAAGGGTTGTAAAAAAAATTGCAACTGATAAGGGTTTTTTCAAGCATTTACCTGATCTTAATTAAAATACATAGCAGCAATATAATAAAAACAATAAAAAAAAACATCAAATCAAACAATACAAATTTTTGTTTGGAAAAGAATTTGGCCTCATAACTCAACTTACTATAATTATTGTAAAAAAAAAAAGTATTGCAGTGTGTAGACTTCTGTTTTTATTGTTCCACTGATGTTTATCTTCCCTTTTTTGGTTTTCACTGTTATTTTGTATTTCACTACATAGATTTTATAGGTATTGCCTTGAGAAACATTAAGTGGAAAGATGGGATGCACATTTACAAACAAACAGATTGGATTTAAAAATCAACAATCAGCCACAGAATAATTCTGTCTGCCTAAGAAGCCAAAGAGTGCTCTAAACACCAAAATATCTTCACTTGCCAATCAATTGCCAACAAAGGGATTTTACTGGCCTTCTGATGCAATGATTTCCAGAGCCTTAGGACAAATGAAGTTTGGAAATGATAATTTTTGAGACTATAGCCTCCAGAACCCTCCAGTCAGCATGGATGGTAAGAAAGTAACTTTTCAAAGCTGTGGTGTAGCCACCGTGAAGATCATTTCATTTGTCCCTACCACACACACACTTCTGATGTTGGCAGGACACAAGGAGGAGGTGTCTCCCAAATAGCTTAATACCTTCATATTGGAGAAGATGGTCTTTTAAATCAGTAGTTCTCTGTGTTTGGTCTTTCAGGTGTTTTGGACGTCAAGCTCAGAGCCAGCATAACCAATAGTCAAAGATTCTTGGACGTCAAGTCCAAAACATCTGGAGGACCAAAGATTGAGAAACATTGTTTTAAATAACTTGGTCCCAGGCCTCTTGGGTCATTAGACAGAGTTTGGCAAAAATACTTTCTGAACTACAATGTCCAGAATCCCCCAGCCAGCACAGTCATTAATCTACCCTGATTTGTAGATATTGGCCATGTTGGCTATGGGATGCTGGGAGCCATGATACAAAAAGTGACCTTGCCAGCCTCTGGTTTTAAAAGTTACAACCACAACTTTGAATTGTGCTCACAAATGTACAAGAAGTCAGCAAAGCTATAGGTGAGAGGAAGAGTGGGGAGAATTTGATGTTTCCTGTTTTGGCCTCACAGCATTCTGAACCAGCTGCAGTTTTTTAACATGTTTCAAAGGCAGCCCCATGCAAAGTGCAATACAGTAGTTCAGCTGAGATAAAGATAACGCATGTGTTACAACATAGCCAGGCCTGACATTTCAGTTCTTGACATGAAGGAGAACTTGCCTGGGAAAGGCTGCAGTTGGAGGAGGCCAGCTTCATCGCTTTCAAGATGCTACAAAAGGGAAATGGCAGCATTAATAAAGAGCCTCTGAGCAGATCTCACAATCTTTAAAATGCATGGCCAAGCTTGCTGGGTCTAAAACAGAGTCTGGGAAAGCTGCTACGGCTCCCAGAACTCCACACTGTCTATGCTGGCTGAGGATTGTAAGAGTTGTCCAAACAGTACTTTTCAAAGCTCTGGTTACAGGTGTGGGCGTGCATGGGTGCACAGCATACACAAGTGAGTTAGCAACTAAGAAAGAGAGACTTGGTTAAGTAATTACAAATCATTCAATGTTTAACATGTTCAAGAAATAGAAAAAGAGGAAGCTCAGGAACCTTTAACCAGTTCCAACAATATAAGGGCAGAGAAATCCTCCCTGACCCCTAGTCAGCTGCCATCAACCTTTACATGATATGATCTCCTTGCCTAGAGATGCAGCTGCTTGTAATCTCTACAAGGTACAAGGTACCCACAAATCCACCAACTAGGCGGCAGGAGGTATCTGACCGTGCCAGCAATTGGTTTGACAGTGCTAAGAAATGCACAGTAATCCAGTTGTCCCAGAGCAAAACATGTAGGGATGAAAAGGGCACAGACGGACCCAGACCTTCAAATGGCAAGAGAGAGCTACTGAAGCTGTTGCTCGGCAAGTGCCCGACCTTTTGATGCAACAGAGATCACAGAAAAGGCTTGGGCCTCTCACCCAAAATGAGGGACCTTACCTCAATTCTGTCTTGATCTCCTCATAATCTGATTGGGCTCGTAATTTTTCTTCCAACTTCTAAAAGAAATATGTATGTATATGTGTAATAGAAAGATGGATAGAGCAATGAACACATGAACATGTGAAAAAGCATTCAGAATCAGAGATAAATGTTTATGGTGAGAAACTAATCCCAGGAGATAATGGAGAGTAAAATTCAGCCATGGTTAATGCTGGTCAAGACTTATTTAAATCTCAGCCCCTTTGTGCCTAGCCCCCGCCAGTCTAGAGCCCAAGTATATGTAACAGCATCAGTTCATAGATATCCTCTGTTATGAACATTAAAGCTAGATTAAATTGTTGAACAAAAAAATATAGTTGCTGAATTGGAAATATTAGAATAGAAGAAAAAACTTTTTTATCAATTAAGCATTAGGCAATGTTTAAAAGAACCTTGAGGAGATGACAGGGAATGGATGAGGGTACAATTCCACACTACTCAACACAAACATCCACAGGGAAATCCTTTGGCTCAGTACCCCCCCCCGTACCTCAATGGCCTCATTCTTGGCTGCCAACTGCTGCTCTAGGTCTGCAATCTGACTGGCTGAAGACTCTTCCATTTCCTGCAGTGTGTTTTGCAAATGCTGAATTTCCTTGAGAAGCCGAAGGATTTCCCGATCCTTCGCAGCTAATGCTGCCTCTAGCCGTGGCCCTGGGCACAAAGCATAATTTACTTTGTCCTATAAAAAAAAAAGAGGGGAACATTTAGTTATCAGAACAGGGACTTGGTAGATGCCTCAAAACTTTAAGACAGGATTTAGAGAAGGGACACTGAGAAGTCAAGTATGTAGGTGGGGATTAACGTCCAGCTACAAATGGGGAAACCCAGGTTCAAATCTACCATGAGCCAAGAAGCTAACTTCTTGACCTTGGGTCAATTAGTCTCTCTCAATCTAGGCCTGTTGTGTGGATAAAACGGAAGGAGAAGAGTCATGTATGCAGCCTTGAGAAGCTTGAGGGAAAGGTGAAATGTAAATATAGAAAGGAAGGCAATTTCTGCACTACACTGCTATAGTGCTATTATTCCACTTTCAACCCCCTGTGGAATTCTGGGGTTGAAGTTTATTGAGGCCAAAGGGCTCTCTGGATGAGAATTCTCAATGCCACTCCCTAAACTCCAAACCCCAGAATTCCACAGGAGGTTGAAAGTGGAATAATAGCACTATAACAGTGTAGTGCAGAAATAGCCAAAGTCCTCAGGCCTCATGGACTGAATGCCCCAGAAACACAGCCCAATGCCTATTATTTCTTTCTACCTTGTGCTGCAATCAGACCTGCTTTGACCTACGGTAGGAGTTTTTACACATGAGAGTAGACAATTAAAATTTGTCTGAAGAGAACTTTCAGCTAAAGTTTCAGGAGGAGTGGGACAGGGTGACAGAAGCCCCCAAACTAAGAGCAATTTCAGATACGCAATTTTTATAAAAAGATTCAAGGAGCAGCATGGAAGCAAGGATAAGTAATCCTGTTCTAACCCTCTCTTCTCTTAAATTTTAGTGAATACTAATAAGAGAAGCAAAACACTTATGTTACCATTAGGATTGGGCAACAGGCAACCATCCCTGATTCCAGACCTAGAGTTGGTTTCCTGAACTGGGGCTTGCACTGGCACCTGAATTTCATTCAGGCAGAGCATCAGGTTCTGTTGACCAACACAGAGCAGAAGGTTAAGCTTTTGGTATTCATATCACGCAGGTCTGGCCAACCCAGAGGCTCCATACTGCCTCCCAGTACCAGGGGTTGATCCCATGTTTCGCCTTAAACTGAAAAGGGCTCTGGAGCCTGGGAATGCATAATTCCCTGTAGATAACTAGATTAAGCTCTCCTAGGATAAGACACTAATTCCAGATCCAGAATCCATGACACACAGAAGATCTCTATTATTATTTAACACAGCTTGGACTACACTTTTTGGACTACAGCTCCCAGAATTCTGCAGCCAACATGACCAGAGCTAGCTAGAAGATCCTGGGAGCTGGTAGTCTCTGGAAGTAACATTTCCAAGTCCTGTTTCTTTTAGGCAACAAAACTGGCACAATTTGCTTAGGCCATGCTTCTAATTGTCTATGGCTCTTTTAGTTCTCACCCCACTGGGTCCTTGGGGAGAACAACAAGCCAAACGAAGGGAGCTGTTTACGGATGCAAGCTGTTCCCGCAGGGTCTCCACCTCCCTCTGAGCAGCCTCAGTTCTCTGCAAAGGAAAGAAAAAAGATAGGTGCCAGTGTATCTCTTAAGAGAATGGATACCATAAAGTAGGTTTCTCTTCTGGTCTTCTGCTCATGCTCACTGGTAATCCAACAAACCTCCCCCCCCCATGTTTCTTAATTGTTACCTGATTGGCCTTTTCCAGGTTCGCCATTATCATGGCCACTTCATCTGTCCTGGGGCAACAAAGCAAAAGGCAACCAATTAGAACATGTAGAAATACACACAGAACTTGCACAGGAGGCTCCTTCACTTCATAGCTAGATAGACCAGCTCTGGAGGTCTAGACACCAACCTACCACCACTGGGACCCACCAGAGTCCAGGCTCCACCCCTAAGATGTTTTTAAAATTGAGAAAACAAAACTGAAGTGGCCAAAAGTGCACCTTTGCCCCTCCTCCCATTGATCTTTAAAAGTCCCTGTAGGCCTGCAGTTTGTTAAAACCCCTTTTCTTTTTTCCAGTGAAAAACAGCTTCGTTCAGCAGCAGGGGATCTGGAGGGGCATAAAATAGCCTTGGGCTACATGTAGCCCATAGACCACATTATTTCCACCCCTGCTTTATAGAAAGCGGTGGTTCATCACAGGCTAATGTCTCACACAGGGAATGGCCTCAACGTGTTGTCCAACTCTTGTCTAAATTTTGCCTAAACCTGCAATTCTGCATACAGCAGTCCGGGATCCATGCTGCTATATATTCCTGTGAATCTTCATACTGGTAATCTAAACAGGGAAAGCCTCAGGATTCATTGTGTGTAGACACTATGCCTTTGTAAGGTAAGGTGGCATATAAATTCAATAAATAAGTCTGTGCAAAACATCTCTGGCTGAAACAATCTGCACTACCATCCATCTTCTTTTCCTTGGATCTACTTCAAAATGTGTACTCTCCCCCAACTCTTTATGTCGTGAGGTTAATTATCAAGAAATAGTTGCAGTATTTTCCATTGTCGAGAAATATTTGCAGTGGTTATAATTGCTTCCCACCCACAACTTCACCAGGGTGGGCAAAACTGCACATATAAACACAACCAAGCCAGCCACACTGTTCTATGGTAAGTGCTCTGCTTTTCATACTTCCAATGTCATCCAGGAGTTTTATTCATACGGTGAATTAAATACTAAGTAGGGCAAAGTGTGTGGGGGAGACTTGCTGTGGGAACCCCCAAATAATAGAGCCTTTCTCCTATCCAACACACACACAAAGAAGAAGTAAATGCCAAGCAGTAACAGGATTCTTATTCTCTCCACCTCCCTCCTGTCCTTCATTTATCCTCCTTCAATGTGTTGCAGCTACTATCTTGATCAAAGGCAATATTATTTACTATCATGCACCAAGCAAACAGGCGCACGTGGTGTGATCAAAGAACATCTGTTTTGGCACGATATGATTAAGTGGTCTTGACTTGGTTGCCTAATAGGAAATAGAAAGTTGGGGGTGGGGACAACTATTGTCAAGTGTCAGTTAAGATCTGTAGAACACTCAAAACAGCCAGAAGGAGAAATAAGTCCAACCGTTTTGGGTATACTTTCATGGAGGAAAAGAAAATATGAAGGTGTTTCTGTCTTGTAACAGAAAATGTAAAAAATGACAGACAACCACCTTCTCATTTCAATTCAAGGAAGCTGTTTTGGTTCTAAATTGGTCCCTGTCAACAGTAATGGACTACATGAAAGCAAACAATCTGAAGCTTAATCCAGACAAGAGGGAGGCGCTCCTGGTAAGTCACATGGCTGATCAGGGAACAGCAATTCAGCTTCGCAGTTTGGGTGTAATCCTGGACTCACTTTTGAACCTGGATACTTAGGTTTCAGTGGTGGCTAGGAGCTACTATGCACAATTAAAACTAATGTTCCATGTTTGAGGAAACATGGAAGGTTCGCTCCACGCCTGCTCCTAGATTCTGGAACTCCCTTCTAGAGAGATTAGACTTCATCCCTCCTTGCTATCCATTTGTCATCCACCAAATGTGTCTAAAGCTCTTTACAAGTTTCTACCAAATGTGCCTGAGAGCCTGAACATCAGAAATGGCAAATAAATACATCCATACATTTTGCTCGTTAGGGAAAAAAAAGACTGACTTACTGTTTAGCTTTTTCTTCATCGTATTTGCAATGCAAGTCCAGAAGCTCAGTCTGTGTTGTCTTTAGTGCTGACCATAAGGAGGAAAAACAACAGACGGTAAGACATGTACTGAAACTGAACAAGAATAGACCATGCTCATCCTGGACTGCACAAGAAAGATGCATTGAGAAGTCCTTTCCGAGAATATTGGTTTCCATGGGTAAGTTTTTTTGCTGTAAACTGGAATGGGATATAAGAGCCCTTTCATACAACACTATTATACCACTATGATTCTGCTTCAACTGCCACAGTTCAATCCTAGGAAACGGAATGTGTAGGTTTTCAGATGTTGCTGCACTGAAATTCCTAACAATCCGTTTCACTGGTTATATGCTGGTTGGGGCTGATAGGAGCTATGATCCAACAGTACTTGCAAGGCCATTCCTGGTCTACATACTTAGATCTTTTAAAAATGTAATTGTTGTCCTTATATTTTTAAGGATGCAATGATGCATTGTTAGGGAGATTTTAGTGTTAGGTTTTAGTGGATTCTTTTTGTGAGGTGCTTTGGGTCCCATTCCAGGAGAGAGGCGACATATAAACGAAATAAAACAATAAATGTATTTTCTCCGAAGCTGCTTTCTGAGCATTTTATTGCTGAAAAACAAGATAGAAATGCATAAAATAAAAATAGCCATGTGATATAATATACATAGAAATGTACCTCCATACAAAGAAATTCCATACATTTAGAAAGCTAGATATCAAACAGCTAGCTATCTGTATGCAGGAAAGATCTGCTGGTAGTGATGGAGTTTGGTATGGAAGAACATCCCATCATGTGGGTCTGAAATGTTATAGCCCACTGCCTACTGAAAGCTGTCCTGGTCTCTCCAACATACCTTGACAGTGACACCCTCTCTCACCCAGTAAGAACAAGGCTATTGTTTCAGTTGGGTACTAGATTAATTAATTAAGATGAATATGTCACTAAAACCACTGGAAGTTTAAAAGGAGGGATCTGAAGGAGGAGAGAAATAGGGAGGAAGTGCCAGGCACTGACAAGGGAAAACAGGTGGAGAAGCCTGTTGATGGTAGATTTGGAAGAAGAAGCCAGTTTTCACTTAAGAGCTAAATGTGCAGTGACGGACAGACAATGCAATCTTGAGACTCACAAATGTATGAACCCACAGAAAATTAATTTGAAACAAAGAGCCACAGGTGCTCAGCTAAATCAATCAATCAATCAATCAATCATCAAACTGAACATTAACCTACCAGAATGCAGCACTTTGATCTTTTCTTCTGCTTCTCCTAGCCGAGCAGCCAAAGTGATCTGTGCTTCTTGCAAGTCTCTGAAAGGAGAGATGGATTTCCCTTTCTTAAATTTATATCAGGCAACCAAATTCCAGAACAGAAGTGATACTTCTCTAGCTAGCCCAGCACAGCCAGCCTCAAACTGGCATCTTCCAGATGTGTTGGACAACAACTTCCATCTCTCACAGCTGACATGGCCTAATGGGGTGATGGGATTTGCAGTCCAATGTAGGTGGAGGGCAGTAGGTTGGGCAAGATTACTCTGGCAAATTGCCAAGGTTGATTTGACGTAAGAAACATGATAACTGGGGAAAAAACATAATAACAATCAAGAAGTGGTGGAAGAGATTCTTTGCTCCCCATTTGCCCAGGCATACTGAAGTCAGAAAGGACAGATGGGTCCTTTTACAAAGGCAGTTTGGAAAATATACTTGACTACTGAAATATGAAATATGCATGAATGCTGTCTGGATTATGGTAGGACAGTACGGCATTATATTTCCTAGGCGAATAGCTAGGGTTTTAATAATCCCTCCCTTTTTCCATTTGCAGAAAGAAGGAACATTTATGTTGCACGTGAATGTGAAAATTTAGGAAGGACGGAGGTGGTCAACATACACAATGATTCTAGAAAAATAAAAGACTCCACAGATCCACCTACCAGCTCACAAAGTATCCACCACCTCCCTTGAACTCCTTGTGAATAGTGAACAACTTTTACAAGAAGGTGGGTTAGCCTCTCATATGGCATAGGCTTATCAGGAAGCAACAGTGGCACATGAGCCTCTTACTACTTCCACATAAGACTTGGACAAAGGCTTAAAAAAGACAAGATTCAGTCCCCTATTCACATGGCCCAGGAAGATTTGCATGGTAAGGAGCTGGACCATTTATGTCCTTGTGGCCCCCTCTAGCTCTATATTCTATGAATATATATTAATGTTCTTCCAGTATAAGGCAGGCTTCCAAAAAGGAAAGCATACTGCTTCCCCTTCCCTCACCACACCAGTGGGCTTCTTGTGTTGTTTCTACAAAACACAGATGCCACCCCTTCTCCCTCTTAAGTCCCAAGTACCATTCAGAGATGTGAAGGGATCAGTGGAAACTATTCTTAACAGGTAGCTAGTAAGCCAAGGCAAAAGGAGTCAATTCCTCAACAGGTAGATGGTATATGGAGAAGTCTGCTGGGAAGGGTGGAATGGATTCTCCCTTCTTCTCCATTTTATAATTCTGAAACATGTACCGCACATAAACAGGCATGTGCTAGATTCAGTGTAATTACTGAACACTGCTTTCATGAGGGCCATCCCATCTTACTCCCACCCTTCTCCTCTACCAGCTACTCACGTACTTCTTCTCCTCAACTTCATTTCTCTGCAGCAAGGTTTTGGCTGTTAGGAGTGTTTTGCTGTTGGTGGTGAGCCTGGCCCCCTCAGAAACAGCAAGTTCAGATGGAGGTGTCTCCTCTCTTTGCTCTGGGAGGACATAAAATTCCACATCAGTGCACAATAGACCTAAGTGAGGGTAAGCAGGGTGACAGAAACAAAGAAAGATGCCAAAAAAGTCATCTGAGGCCAAGAGATCAATCTCAGACCTGGCTCCACACTGTAGGCATCCTGTCTCTCCCACTGATAAACTGCATTTCAGAGTCACACCAAGGCATGGGAGCCTGATAGCAGCCTAGTGTTTGCCAAAGTGGCAAGTTCTGGACAGGTTATCTTTGCTAATTCCCCCCTTTAAACCACTTCAGCTGCCAATGGCTAGAAACATGGCCTTGCATTGTCGACAGTACTATGGAAGTGCGGCCCAGGTGTGCCAAAGAGTTTTGTCCATTTTTGCCATCTTCATGGCACTTACCAAGGCCAGCCCTATCCTTGGGCAGAATGAGACAGCCGCACATTTGTTGTGTCAGGTAGACAGATTAAATCGCTCTCCATTAATTAATTAATTAATTGATTAATGTGGGATTTTTTTTTAACTGCAAGGGAATAAGAGGAGGTGCTTCTGAGATCTTCTTACTCAAATTAGAAATGACGTGTCCCCAAAATGACTTGGCTGACCTTGAGTACTACGAATCTTGGCTTAAGATGTTAACGGCAGTTCATTGTATACTTACACAGCATTTAAGTCTTTAATAAGTGAATTTACAATTGGAGCCTAAAGTTGAAATCTTTCAGCCATTTAGCTGAAGTAACCCTAAAAGAATTCAGTGTGACTTGCTTCTGAGTAGACAGTACAGGAATGCACAGTAAGCCCTGAACCAAATCCCAACTGGAGTAAACCCATTGAATCAACCACTGAAACCTGGTAAATGGCATGCCAACACATAAGTAAATCTTTGATTCAACAGGTTTACCCTAGTTGGGACTACCAATAGGATTCAGACCTAAGAATCCAGTTAGCCGAAAACCTTACAATTTCATAGAGAAATAGTTTGCACTTTCATCTTCCTTCGCATAATCTGCTTTTTAAAAAACTGTTCATGTAATATATTATGTTCTGCTAGTTGTGGGGAGGCACCTCGTTGCTAGCACAGGACTATTAGCCTTTCCTCCAGCTTCTGAAAGTGCAGAAGATATTGTTGTGCCCCTTCAAGCCTATCTTCAGAGGTGCAAAGGTTAGAAACCTGTCTGTTTTTCCCCAAGTGAGCACTAAGATTCCTAGGAAGCTCAATGTGGCACTTTTCTCTGATATTCCCATGTATTTGCATCACACACATAGTAGGTCTGTGTGCTCACTCCATCCTGCTGCTTGAGACAAGCAACTAGGCACAAGGATGGCATCTGATACCTTTTGAGCACAAGAGCTCAGAGCTGTTTTTCCATGGCCTGTTCAGCTCCTTCAAAGGTGGGTTCTCAGGACCAAGGCGAGGCAGCTGCTGACGCCAGTCTTCGAGGCTCCGTGCTGTCTCCAGGGCAGGTATGGGATCTAGATGAGGAAGAAGACAAAGGCAGAAGGGTCAGCACCCCACTTCTCATGAAATCAATCCTGTATTGGTAGCTAGGTTTCACTTGGTAATGGAAAATTTCTCTCTCTTCTCCCCTTTTGTCATTTTTATTGCAAGGAGATGTCCAGGTGGCGGGCAAGCAACATAGCAGCTATTTCAAAGAACCTCACCCACTGGAACACAACAACAACAATGGGCTAAGGTCCAGGGAGGGGACAAAAAGTGTACATGCTCTCGAAATGACTGAAAACAGAATTTTACCGGGGTTTTTTCCCCAAAGGATCTTCCAAAAGTTTGCCTTGCAGACTTTGAAAGCATCTAAATGCTGCAACAGTCTTAACACAAGAACATGATCTTTTCACATGTAGAAAATGCTTTCCAGTGAAGCCCTCACATAACCTGGAATGTATCTTGATGATGCAAATTCTATTCACACAAGGCCTTAGTTTCGCCTGTTTCTGATCTGTACCACAGATGGGATCCCTATAACTGAAAGACTTTCCTACAGGTAGGTAAGTAGGTAAGCATCAGTACACCACCTTGAGCTCACTAGCAGAAAGGCAGGAGATAAACATAACTAAGAAAGAAACAGGTAACTAGTAAAGTTTGTGGAATGCCAGCTTGTCTGTACACAAGGAAGTGATGGTGTGTACAGAGGCATCCTGCAACCAACAAAGACATCAGGTTATTAAATGCAAAGAGCTATCCCAAGACATTTTGTTGCCCAAGACAAAATGACAATGATAAGGTTTATTTGCCAAAAGCCAGGTTATTTGGCATATGGAGCAAAACATCTCCACACCTTTCACTATCCCTGGCAGTACACAAACTAACAACAAAAGCCACAGTTAATCCTTTACCATCCCACTTTTGCAGCTGTTTTTAAAGTATCCTAGTTTTTCCCTCCTCCTCCTCCTCTTCCCTTTTTGCTTGACTTACTCCAGCTGCTGCAAAATGTGCTCAAAGTGAAGAAGCAGTTTGTATTCAATTAACCCACAGCAGGAGAGGAGGAGGTGGAGTCTTCCAGAGTTTCTCTGCTTAAAATAGTACTTTTATGTGTTCTTCTACATTTTAACAACTGTTGCCTCTTGCATGCCTTCGACTACACTCTGATGTGACTCTGCCGTATGTGCCAGTTTTCATTTGTAAAAGGTTGGAGGGCATGCCTTTAACACAGTTCAGCTTTGCTGCCTCATTTTGCTTCATGGTACAGCCAGCCCTTAAAATGGCTGGGGGATTGAAGGTCTTGTTTTCCTTCTAGAAAGAAAGAATACAGAAAACACACACACACACACACACAAGTGCACACAGCAAACCAGAAACTAACTAACTTAGACTCAATACCGTGCTAATTAAAGATAAGCATAAAATGAATAATAGAGCCTATGTGGTATAGCAGTTTGAGCCTTGGACTACAACTCTGGGGACTAGGGTTCCAATTCCTGCTTTGCTATAGAAACCCACTGGGTGACCTTAGGCAATTCACACTATCTCAGCCTCTGAACAAGAAAACCTCATGATAGGTTCAGCTTAGCGTTTTACCCTAAGTTGGAAACAACAACAGACAAAAATGTTTTTGCTTTTGTCACACTCTAGATGGGATGTACTTGTGGTCTACCTACATACGAATATGTAGCTGCAGGTTGGGGCAATAAGAGGAACACACAAAGCAGAATATAGGTTTTCTCAGTCTTCTAAAACACATCTGCAATGGCGCCTAGGGGTGTGGCTAGCACAGCAGCCCTGGTGACAAGTGCTCTTTTCTGACTTTGGAGGCACCATCCAGCAGGCAGTATCCATTCATTTTCAAACACATCTCTGTAGCCCACAGAGTTTGGAAAACTGGATGTTTTGGCTTGGGACTTTGGGAGGTGTAGTCCAAATAAGTAACTTTGCCAACCTCTGCAATAAAGGGGTAGAAACATGGAAGTGTGCAATCTCTGGCAGCATGTCTTTGAACCCTGACCTGCACCTGCACTTCTGTCTTGCTTCTGCAGGAACCGCAGCTCCTCATTAGGCTTGACTGCACACAACAGCTAGGACTAAGCACCTTACAACGCCAAAGGGGATGTACGATGGGAGTTCTGCTCATGAGACACAAAGTGGGTCTGGAAGCCGTGATGTGCCCGACGCATCATTCAGCAAGGAATGGCAGGCTTAGGAGTTCAGGTCTAGCTGGTTCATCATGATTGCTGTCATCCAGTCATATTAAGAGAGGTGGAAGTGAAAGAGCTGTGCAAAGTAAGCCTCTTCCATCCCAGGCTCAGAGGATATTCCACCCAGGCCCTCACACTGCTGCGAGCCTGCCTCAGTTACCATCCAACGGCACGTTCTGCCGATAATGCCTGTTTACTTAGGCCGTGGCAAGCGTCGACAACAGCGCTTTCTGCCGAGGTAAGCAGGTGCATTCCAAACAGGGCTTCTCCTCTCCATCCGCAGCCCACCATCATTAGCCAGCCTCGACTCAGCAGGGGGGCACCATTATGCCTCCCAGGGCCAATGTAATTATACATTGACATAATTAACCCAGCAAGCCCATTAGGAAGGCCAGCGAAAAAATTCATCTATAATTATTTGTTGTGTGCATGCTAATGAGTCCATCTGCACTGCCATTGTATAACACGAACAAATTAATTTACAAGTCTGGCTCTTTTTTAATAACTTCAAGAAAACGGCTCCTATTGTAACTATGCTGATGTTTTCCTCCACTGTCACGCTGACCCTTCCCCATTTTTTTTTTTTTAATTTGAGAGGTGGTGCGAAAGGAGAATAAAATTGTCTAGGGTCATAAGCCAGGAAAAGCCAGGAGTGACTGGATGGAGCAAGGTTTTGCTGTTAAAACAGAATTCGCCCTCAGTGGTACCCTGGCCTCCTTACCAATAGGAGAAATCAAAGGCAGCCACCTTGCAGGTACTTCTGAATGACGGCACGGAGGTATCCCCGTGCCAAGGAAGTCTATTTTCTGATGATTAGTAACCTTTGGTCAAAATGGCCAAACTCTAAGAGGAAACTAGGCTTCTGTTTGTTTGTATTTTGGAAAAGACCTCAACCTGACCACCATTTTAGGGCAGAGCAAGGCTGTCGCTGAAAATGGCAGCATTATGTCTGCTGTGCTCTACATTGCTGGCTGCTAGAACATGTAATGTGAAGGGAAACTGGACAGGAGGTAAAATTTTACCACGGGTTAAGGGAGGAGGAGAATGTGACACAAAGGTGGCACGAATGCCACTTCTCGGTGACAGTATGATATTTTTGTTAGGGCATATATCATTGAACAGCAAAGTCAGAATCATCCATGCCATTGTGTTTCCAGTTTCTGGGTAAAATTTTGTAAGCTGGAGAGTAGAGAAAGCCAACAGAAAGAAGATCAACTCGTTCTAAATGTGCCACTGGAGAAGAGTTTTACAGATACCATGGACTGCTAAAAAGACAAATAAATTGGTCCCTGAGCAAATCAAACCTAACTTTTCTTAGAAGCCAAAATGACCAAACTGAAGCTATCGTACTTTGTATCGTGAGACAACACAACTCATTAGAATAGATGATAAATCTTTGGGAAAGGGGGAAGCAGCAGGATAAGAGGAAGACCACACAACCAGGAAGCCACAGTTGTTCCCAGTTTGCAAGACTTGAGAAGGTGACCAGGGCTGTCCAGGTCATAGGGTTACAATAAACGGAAGGCGTCCTGAAAGCATTTAATAACAAGTTGTTCTGCCCTTGCTCAGTGGGTAAATGGTGCATTAAGAGTTGGATGCATTCACCTCAGACTGAATCTGGACTGGAAACAAACCTGGTTGAACAACAGACACTTTTGTTTGATGCCTGGAGAATTAGAAATGAGATATCAAAGAATGCACGTATACACACTCCAACACGCAGAGTGTGGTTCTGTTAAGGCAAACTGATAAGCCAACATCACAGGCCAAATATCTTATCTGGACCCTTCCACCCCTTACGTGATCTGTGAAGGGCCTCTTCCTGATGCTGCCACCCTTATCAGGATGGGCCAGAGAACCCACTTGCCCTGGCATCAATTCCCTTGGCCATTCTGAGGTCTTTGCTTCCAGCTGCAGGGCCAAGGATCTATCTTTATCAAAGAAGCACGTTTCTCTTCTTTCTTCTCACATCAAATTCCTTGTCCCGGCTTAACGGCAAGGTCAACACTTTGGGATTTGTTCTGTTGTGCCACTGGAAAACTGGAGGCATAAAGGCATACTAGACTGCAGGCACAGAAGTATGGATCAGGCCATTTCTGCATGAGTCTGTTATAGTGCAATGATTCCACTTTCAACCCTCCTATGGAATCCTGGGGTTTGCAGTTTCGGGAGGGGCCGGCTGGTTGAAAGTGGAATCATCGCGCTATAACAGTCTCATGCAGAAATGGCCTCAGTGAGGAGCAGAAGAATCAGGGGCTCTTTCAGACACAGTAATAGGGCCATGATTTCACTTCATCTGCCATGGCTTCTTCCTACGGCATTCTGAGATGTGTAGTTTATTGAGGGGTACTGAGAATTTGCAACTGGATGGCTCTCGTGCCTCCCCAAACCACAAACCCCAGGATTCCATAGGATGGAACCATGGTAATTAAAGCAGAATCATAGCACTATAATTGCAGGAGTGTGAAAAGGTCCAGTTGATACTCTATGAAAAGATTATGCCTCAAGGTTATTTTAAAGCCCAGCCTGTTCCAATATACAGGCATACCTGAATATAACAATAGGTACGTTTGAGATCCAGTGTGGCACAGCCATTTGAGTGTTGGACTATGACCCTGGAGACCAGGGTTCTATTCCCCACTTCGCCATGGAAACCCACTGGGTGACCTTGGGTGCATCACACACTCTCAGCCCCAGAAAATCCCATGATAGGTTCTCCATAAGTTGGAAATGGCTTGAAGGCACCCAACAACAACATGTTCGTATACATGTATGTATGTAACAAAGCCTCTGACAAAGAAGCTCCTTTTTCCAAAGCCTTTTTATGCCCACTCAGCCCTGTCCCCTTTTCCTTCTCATCCTCTGATTAGCTGGAATTTTTAAAGCAGCATTAGCATTGGGAGGATCATGAAGAAGAGCTGGAGAAACAGACTTCTGCTGCTGGTTTGTAGCAGCACATCTACAGTAAACACTGTAACAAAACTGGAGCTGGGAGAAAATACAATTCTAATTTAGTAATTCTACCACAGACATGTGTGCCCACCTACCACAGGCAAGGTAAATAGCAGCTAGTGTGAAAATCCCTTACTGAGCATGCACGAACAGCAAAATAGAGTGAAAAGAGGAAAGCAGATAAGTCTGCTCAGTGGCTACCCCTGGCATGACATATATATAAAAAAGTAGATCTATAAGTTTGCACACCAAAATAGAAACCACAAGAAAGGTGGAGGCTGGTGAAAGAAAAAAATCACCCCTGGATGCATTTTGGAAGAAGCTTTCAAGTGATTTCCAGGAGGTTCACAATGTTTTCGTTTACTTGACTTGGTTTACCAGACTTGGTTGTTTCATTTCACATGTGTGTGTTGTTAGTTTTGGATAAAAAGTTTGCCGACACATGTCTAATTCTTTCCATATTATTTCTGTCTCTGGTACCAAATTTTCTGTTGAAGAAGTAATGCCCAGAAACACATTTCCTTTGTTAACCAAGGTATATCTGTACTGCTTCCCCCGCTTAACAGGTATACCTCAGGTGTTCCATGTCCAAACTTCCCTACAGTGCCTGCATTTTTGTCATGTAGTTCTTCAGGGAGCAGTCAAATCCATTAAATGTGTAACTCATTCTTCATGCAGGAATTTCTATGGATATTCAATCTGTTTTGCCTATAATGCCTCTGGTAAAAGCACAGGCACCCTGCCAGAAGCAGTTGGAGATCACCCGATGACACAATAACAACGCTAAACTGAATTCCAGACATATCAACAAGACCAATGTCCACTTCACACACTTTAACTCCACAGGCAGAAAATACAATTAACTCATCAACATACTTACCAAGCCCTGGGAATCATTAGCAGGCGGAACAGAGACCCGAACCGGTTTGGTAGAGGAAGCGTGCCAACAACCCTGCGCTGGCAGGGAAATAAGCGGAAAGGGAGCTTTGAAGTCCAAAACTAGAAAACTGGACCACAGTGTGACAATATCAGCGTATATGTTGGGAAGGTAATAATCCTGAACACCAGATTTTTTAGATGTTCCTTTTTTGGACTACAACTCTCAGAAGCAATCATGCTGGCTAGGACTGCTGGGAGCTGGGGTTTGAAGAGTAACTTTCAACAGCTCTGGCAGGAACTCCTAGCTTCTCCTTTCCTCTCTTTTGTCTGCAGATTTCATTGGGGAAGGATGAGGGGTATTGCATTTTGCAGGGAGTTTTAGAACTGTACTGGAGTTTTCAAAAATGCAGAAAACATGGGTTAGTATGGGGAGGGTGGAAATAATTTCACTATGTTTTCCCTCTTTCCCAGATCATCTAAGGCCCATGATAGGCCTTTCAAAAAACAAGAAGAAGACGAAGTCAACCTGAGAGCAGCTCCTGGTTCACTTTCTGGGTTTTAGAAAGGCCTCACTAAATCATCTGCTGCCTAAAACAGGCCAGGGGAGCAAAAACATGGTAAAACTGGTGAGGGGCATTGCTCGCCACCTTTTTGTTCAAAAATGAGAGTCTTAAAAACAGCTGGGAGCTGCCTGGTAGAGGAGCCTTCTCCAGGTTTCACTCTGACAACCAGATCAGGCTATAAAGATAGTGGCCACTTCAAAGGGCCAGATTTTTAGACATTTGCCTTCCCTCCCAATTCCCCAATGTTTCTACCATTTAACTGCAAAGAAGAGTTCTGGTCAACCTGCAGCTTTTACAGATTTGTGGCTTCCTCATAATCCAGTAAATCTATTACGCAACCCTGAGGTTTTTTTTAAAAAAACACATGGATAACATGGGGTCTCCTCCTGATAGGGGCAGATGTCGGGGAAGTTGTTCTCTGAGGGGTTGGTCCAAAAAGCCAAAAGATGTCTCTGTTGTCCCAGTCTGTTTTCTGGCAATTTCTGGCACCACCTGCAACATTTTATTCCCACCCTCATGTGAGACTTTTTTTTCCACTCTGAGACACATTGGGACAATATGTTCCTTTCTCTTTATTTCCTTTGGTTAAAAAAAAAGAGAGAGAGAGTCAGAGTGCTATAGTGCATCAATGAAATGGCACTTTAGTACTATAACTCTTTAAAAAATTAAAATTCAATGACAAGGAAATTTGCCAAGGACAACCTTAGCAAACTACTTCCCAGTTTTAAGCACTTGGACCTTGCATGATCCTTCAGCATCCTGCTCACCAACACCACAGAATTCCATCCCTTGGTGCAGCTGCCTGGATTTTAAGGTGGATTTTGAGGGTCAGATTGGGAGATGGAATGTAACCAGGACATCGTGGCTGTGTGTCTGATGCAGTATCTTGGGCCTTTGTTTTTAAAATCAGAGAGGAGAAAATTTGACCCTGAAAACTTAGGCCCATCTCAACAAACTATGTCCTGGTTTCCAAAGAAACCTTCCTTAGGAAGAGCCCTAAAGAAGGTCCAAGAAATTGCTACAAACAGTCCCCCAAAAGAACAGAACGTGTGGATGCAGAGGTGACAACAACTGGCAAAACCCAAGAGGTCTAGCAGAAGAATTCATGCTTCTTTAGACCAATCTGAAAGAGCCCTTTGTTTACTCCCAATCCACATTACAACAGTGAAGTTGGTCTGGCAATGCAATCTCACTTCAACAGTGGTTAAAGATCTTGGAACCACAACCCACAAGAGGGAATGGACTAATTTAAGGGGCCCGGTCAGTCCTCGCACAGAGGCACGCCACTAGAGAGTTTCTGAGGAAGAGGCAGGAGGCTGCCACTGCTGTTCCCCCAACGTCTGCTGCCTGAGGCAATCACCTTGCTCTTCCTAATGACTGGATCAACCTTGGCATGCAGTGGAGCCACTGGTGCTGAAAAGAAAGTAGCCGGTGACAGTGACAGAAGCCCCCTCCCCAAAACTCCACTTTGATTTCAGAAAGATGGGGCACCACGATTGTGGACAAAGGCAAACTAGATCCATAAACAAGTCCAGCCATAAACTCACTGAGTTGTTTCAAGCAAATGACAGGCTCATTGTCCCTTCCCCACCATCTGCAGTATGAAGATGACTGACCTACCTTAAACCAAAGCTGTTCGTTATTGCAAAGACTGCCGAGATCATATACGTGGCATGGTTTGAACAGTCTCAAGCACCCCTAAAATGCTTCATTAAAAAATCCTGGCTGCTCCCTGCTAATTAAAATGGAATTCTCTGAAAATTTTTGTCCTTAAAAAAAAAAAAAAAAATTAAAAAAAAATGCAAAAGGCGAGCCAGCAACAAGACAGCTAACATTTTCTGTTTCACCCCAAAGAAGCCGCAAAAGCGGGCTTTCCCCTTTGTAGCAGCTTGGCACACGTTAGCTGCTAAAAGAAACTCCAGGAAACTGGAAAGCAATAAATCCAAAGCCAATAAAAGGGCAGCTGCGTCTTTCGCTGGCTTATGATCCACCTGTAGGACTCCCAGCTGTGGAGGGTCATCAGTGGGAGATGCCGAGCGTAGCTGGGTTTGAAGATGGAAAGGGGGAGGGAATTAAAAGACTGGATAACTTTACAGCCGTTAATAACATTTGCAGCTATGCAAGCTAAGATAACGATATGGGTAATTAAACCTCATGCTTCAGGGTGTAAGCTGATGAGACTGCGCTGGCCAAGGAGACTTCCCAGCCTTCACAAGGTGGCAAAGGAGACTTTGTGTGTGTGTGTGCGTTTTTTCCCCTCAGTGTTTGGCAGGGTTTTTTTTTTTTTTTTTTGGAAGGGAGGCTATAACTCTTTGAATGCCCCAGTGGCCATGTTTTCTGGGAGATTTTAAGAACTATCTAAAAAAGTAATTTTGCCAAGCTCCACAATGGGTTTTAGTCTAAACTTGAATGGAGCTTTCCAAGGTGGAAAACCTTATCCACCAAAACAGGTTTGGCAGCCCGGAGAGCTCCTTTAACTTTGGACTAAAATCCAGAGGCGACTCACCACCCAACATGGAGGAAACACTGCAAGGCCTTTCTTTGAGATGCAGGTCCAAATTGCATCAAGAATCTTTTAGTGTAAACCTGCAGAAGTGGGCCTTTGTGGCTGTTATTTGCTGCAAAGTCAGCTTTGACTTATGATCACCCTATGAATGAGAAACTCCCAAGAGCCCCTGTCATCAATTGCCCTGCTCAGGTCTTGCAGACTTAGAGCAGCCCTGGCTGCCTTGACAGAGTCAATTCATCTGTCATGCAGCTGTCTTGTTTTCCTACTGCTTTCCAGGTTTCCCAACATTACAATCATCTCATCTCATATGATATGTTCAGAGTATGATGCTGCAGTTTATCATTTTGGATTCTAGGAAGAAATCAGGTTTGATTTATTTTTTGACCCATTTTTGTATTTTTGTCCATGGGATTTGTAGAACAGTCCTCCAGCACCATGTTTCATTGAATCAGAGAGTTGGAAGGGAGTACAAGGGCCATCTAGTCCAGCCCCCTACCATTCAGGAACATATAATGCAAGCACTCCTGAAGATGTCCATCCAAGGCCCCCAAAGGAAGGTCCACCAATCTATGAGACTGTCTATTCCATGACTTAACAGTTCTTACCACCAAAAAATTGTTCCCACTCATTTTATGGAATTTCTTTTCTTGTAATTTGAAGCCATTGGTTTGTGTCCTAATCTCTAGAGCAGCAGAAAACAAGCTTGTTCCACCTTCTGCATGATATCCTTCAGGTATTTAAAGATGGCGATCATACCATCTTTTCATCTTCTCTTTTCCAAGCTAAATATAGCTGGCTCCCTAAGCTGTTCCTCACACAAGGGTAAGAAGAGCCTCACTGGAGCAACTGCTTCCTTGCCACAGTGGCTGATGGCGTGCTTCTAAGAAGCCTACCAGTCTGGTGGAAAGGCCCCAGCCCCTTTGGTTCATTGCACAGGCAACTGATATTCATGGCAGAGCAACCTCTCAACACAGAGGAGTTACAATGTCCAGTAGCCTCTGTTCCACAGCTTAGAAAAGTTACCTTTTGGACTGCAGGCCCCAGATTCTTCTGAATAGCAAGGCCATGAATACACTGGCTAGGAATTCTGGAAGCTGTAGTCCAAGAATTTAACTTTTGCAATGGGGAACTGGTGGCCTTCTAGATGTTCTTGGACTCCAGATCCCATCTCCAGCAGCTAAAATGTCCAGTGGCTGAGATGATGGAAGTCACAGTCCAGCAACATTTCAAGAACTGTAGCTTCCTTTCACCAGGTGTAGAAAACCCTTGCTTCTCTCACCAGGATTGTCAGGTAGACCTGGGAAAGTCCCTGGCCTGAAACCTCAGTGTAGTGCTGTAGGTCCATGTAGACAATATTGAATTCAGTGGACCCATGGTCTGACTCTGTATGAAACAACCATCTGTATTCATAGGGCTTAGCACTCGTTCACTTCTGCAACAGTCCTCTTGAGGGTTTTTTTTTTAAATCATTCTAGTATGCCAATGCAAATGGAAGGTGATGAGATCAGTTGGCTGGAAGGGCCAAAAGAGAACCTCTTGATCATGTGAAAAGCTGCAGAAGCCTTTTGTGTTACCATTCTGCTTACAGAAATATGATCCCTGTTCTTTAAAAGAAGCAATTCCTATATGTTCATTCTGAGATGGGACAATCCCTGGCGAGGTCTCTCTTTTCTCAACAACTCTGCTTTCATCCCATAGGCCCTCCATGGGAAGTACTCTCACAGTTGGACTGACCCTGCACCAAACCTCAGCAGGTACTTTAAAGTTCTCCTGGCAAAGCCTTGAAACTGCTAATGATTAATTTACTTTCATTGCATCAGATGAGACACTCATGAGAGACCTGGCTGATTTTTTCTAAAAAAAAGTCAAAGGAAAATAAGTCTTTGAAATAAAACAGGAGTGCTATTTAAGAACAGAACCGGCTGGTTTGAAGTCCAGCCACTAGGGGGCGCTGTTGAACACAGTTTGCAATGGCCAGAACTTTTTTCGGGTGGGGGGGACAGGTTTTTGGACCAACCAGGAAAGGGTGTGGGGGAGAAGCTGTTTGGGCTCTCTGTTCAACTCAGCCTTTGGGGGAATAAAGTATTGACTCTTCTATGGTTTCCGGGGGGAGGGGGGAATATACACAATATTTATTTTAAAGACAGGTGGATGAGAAGCAAAATCAAATGGATTGCAAGGGAATAGCCACATACAAAGCTTGTCCAGAGGAGGGCAACCAAGATGGTCAGAGGTCTGGAAACCTCCAAGCCTTATGAAGAACAGCGTAGGGAGCTGTTACATTTAGCGTAGGACGTAGCGTAGCGTAAGACGGTGAGATGATATAGAATCATAGAATCATAGAAATGTAGAGTTGGAAGAGACCCCAGGGGCCATCCAGTCCAACCCCCTGCCATGCAGGAACACCCTCAAAGCACTCCCGACAGATGGCCATCAAGCCTCTGCTTAAAAACCTCCAAGGAAGGAGACTCCACTACACTCTGAGGCAGTGTATTTCCACTTCCGGACAGCCCTGACTGTCAGGAAGTTCTTCCTGAGGTTCAGGTGGAATCTCCTTTCCTGCAGCTTGAATCCATTGCTCCTTGTCCTGGTCTCTGGAGCAGCAGAAAACAAGCCCTCTCCCTCCTCTACGTGGCATCCCTTCAAATATTTAAACATGGCTATCGTGTCCCCTCTTAACCTTCTCTTCTGCAGACTAAACATACCCAGCTCTCTAAGTCTATCCTCATAGGGCTTCATGGCTTCCAGGCCTCTCACCATTTTGGTCGCCCTCCTCTGGACTTGCTCCAGCTTGACCATGTCCTTCTTGAATTGGGGTGCCCAGAACTGGACACAGTATTCAAGATGGGGTCTAACCAAAGCAGAGTAGAGTGGTACCAGTACCTCTCTTGATTTGGACACCAGACTCCTATTGATGCAGCCAAGAATTGCATGATGGGTAGCCTTTAAATACCTGAAGGGATGTCACGTAAAAGAGCAGGCCAGCTTGTTTTCTGCAGCTCCAGAGACTAGACCACAGACTAAGGGATTCGGGTGGCAAGTGAGGAGATTCCATCTTCACAGTGGAAGGAACTTCTTGACTGCAAAAGCTGTTCCACAGTGGAACAGACTGTCTCAGAGAATGGAGGTCTCTCCTTCTTTGGAGGTCTTCAAACAGAAGCTGGATGAGCATTACTCAGATGTGTTTTAGCTGTGGAATCCTGCATGGCAGCGGGTAGATGAGATGGCCCCAGGGATGCCTTCCAACTCTATGATTCTATAATCATATCATTCCCAGAATCCCCCCAGCCACGCTAGCTGGGAGTTTCTGGAAGTTAACAAGGACTTTTTTGAATTTTGAAGTCTGAATTTTCCAGCTAGCACCACAAGGATGTGGCAATGGCCTCACAATAAGAATTATTGTTACTGCGGTCCAGGCCTACCCGGAGATAGCACTCGATATCACTTTGATATCAAACAATTCAGCTTTCCTCTGCCACCCCGCTCCACGTGTTTGTGAGGCCTCCGAACAAGCACATAAACAGGCATGGCTGATAATTGCTGGACATTCCATTCTCCACCCAGGCAGGCCAGATAACGCTGGTTCGTCGCTTCAGGGACCTCTCCGGCAAACACCTCATTGCATATGCGCGATATTAACAAAGGCTCCCTGCCCTGAGCAGGCAACCTGACAAAGATGTACTAAGTGCTCCGCCTTTGCATACTGGCTACACTATTGTTAATTCGGCTCTAAGTCAATCGTGCTGAATTCTGACCTTTCCAAAGCTTTGTCCCGCTCCTAAAACGTATTGTTCTCACCGAGTAAGGTATGGCCTGCAGTCACAACTCACCCTATAAAAACCCTTGATTCCGAGACCCTCCTCGGATCGCTCCTGAGTTCCATCCAGCCTTGCCGCCACTCTGCTTGGTGAGCCTTCCCCTCATTTCCAGCAACTGAGACTGCTCAACTCTGGATCGCTTCACTCTCAAGGTCCAGGACTACGAGACAGGTGTGCTATCACCCATTTCCCTCTGAAAATCCCTATTCCAAGTCAATCTCTGATTCCTTAAGTTATCTGTGTGACTGTGGTGTCTTTAATATTTGTCTGTACTTAATAAAACATCATTGTTATTATTTTAACCCGTCTGACTGCTTGACTGATCTGACCCCGTAGACGCTGGGTTGCAAGATCTTGCTAAGTTACCCTGCCTCTCGCTAGCTTTAGTGAGTGCTCCAGCTAATTTTCCTCAAAGTTGTGTTGTTTGGTTACTTAGGTGTCCCTCCCGGGACCCTCAGAGATCAGGGTAACATTATTCTCCTTCAAGTAAAGTTTTCCTTCGGTCCCCACATTTCTAGCATCATAATAAGTTAAAGCTTCAGCTGAAGATTTAGAAACACAGCTTAGGCATCCAAAGCAAAGGGGCTGGCAAAGTGACCAAGGGAAGGCAAATACAGCAAACAGAAAAAGATTTAGGGGTGAGCAGTTTTCAATAGTTCACTTTCTGGAATGCTAGAAATTTGGGGACTGAAGGAAAATTTCATTTGTGAGTTAGGATTATTATTTGGGGCCAATGCCCTCATTTTGCCCCTGTACCCCTGTAATACCAGCCAACTTTCTGGTAATGACTACCATAAGTGGTATGAGATGTTTGTATGAAATAATCATTTTTAGAAAGCAAAAGAGGGGGAATGGTTTTCCTAAGGTAAAGATGACTTAGGTAGCTTATGGATCTCTTTAAATCCCCCCTTCCCCTCATTCACCCTGGAGAGGGACCACACCTCTGTGGTTAGAGCATTCACATTCAATGCAAACATAGTTCCAGGTTCAGTCTCCAGCAGCTCCAGTTAAAAAGGACCTGGTAGCTGGGGAAGACTTTTCTTTACCTGAGAATTTGCAAAGCCACTGTGGGTCAGAAGAAATGATACTGGGATAAATGACTGGGCTAACTCACTAGGACTGACCTCTTTCCGCACCTTGAAGACCCACAATTGCTGCAGTGTAGACAGTCCCACTGCTAATACAGGTTACCTCTATGCCATGATGCAATGACAGAGTAGAATTTTTTCCTTTCTGTATTGTTCATCATTTTACAATCCCCCTACACACCCACTTTTGTCGTCTGATTTCTAAATGTGGAGGTGACGTTGAAATCAAACAGATGAGCCTTGATCTCTTAAAAAAAAAAGACCAAGAAGTTTCCACCACAGGACTGGTATTTCATCACAATTGAAAGAGGTGACGTTTTTGTCATGGCACAGAAGCCAAGTCTGATCGCAGCAAAACAGCTGTTTGGTGAGATCAACCTGTGCCCTGGTCACTCTGTTTCAACTTCCTGCTTGCGTCAAGAGGTCTGTCATTTTGCACAGCCTTCCCCTATTAACAGATGTCAGATTTATAGGGTTGGAATATTCTTGGTTAGATCCCACTAGAGAAAACCCACTAAATCAATCGCTAAATTGCAGGTAAATCCAGTTGATTCCATGGATCTACTGTAGTCAGGGACTAACGAGAGATTTGGTAGTGTTTAAAGAGATGGCCATGTTTTATTTATTTTTTATTTGTTTGTATCCCGCCTCTCCATATGGATCGAGGCAGCGAACAACTTACAAATAGCATGTATTTCGATACATTTCTATACATGCCCCCAACAAGCTGGGTACTCATTTTACCGACCTGCAGAAGGATGGAAGGCTGAGTCAACCTTGGAGCCGGGCAGGATCGAACTCACAACCTTGTGGCTGCAGTACTGGCATGTTCCTCTGTTTTAGCATGAGAAGATATAAAGGAACCCAGTAGTTCTGAGACTAACTGGAAAAAAGACATTTTTAGCATATACTTTCATGGATTCAGTCTACTTCACCAGATGCAGCAGTATCTGTGTCTGTGTATATGCCTTGAAGTTGCCTGTCAACCCCGTGAATTTAGGCCACAATTAATTAGATAGATTAAATTAGATAGATAGAAAATTTGCTTATCTTTTTTAGCCTGCTAGCTCTCTGCCCCCCCCGTACTACAGATAAAAAAAAAATTAAAACAAACCAACACTTTTTTTAACACCAGGTTTAAAAGCCCCAGACACAATTAAACCAGTGTTAAAGATCAGCACTGGCCTTAAGGATCAAAACACATACAAAACAGTGTGGTGTTGGCTGCCTGCTAGAAGCTCAACAGGGATGTCTCAGGTACTACTCATTCACCTGGCCTCTCAACATGGTGGGACATGCAATGAAGCCTTTTGTGAGAATTTCAAATTCTAGACAGACTCACACAGAAGGGGGTGGGCTTTTAGATATCCTAGCTGTTTAGGGCTGTGTGTGTCAAAACCAGCAACCTGAGCTGAGCTCAGAGGCAGAAGGGAAGCCACTGCAGTCAATAAAAGATTAGTGATATGTAGTCTCTAAAGCATACATCAGACAAGGGCAACTTTTTTTTTTTTTTGGCTGCCATATTTTGCACTAGTTGCAGCTTCTGAACCCTTCCCTAAGGCAGCCCCACACAGAATGTGTTACAGTAGTCTAATCAGGAAATTGTCACACACCATACGTGGTTAGCCACATCCAAAGACACACAACCCTCAACAAAAATCAGAGATGGGTGACACCTCAGGGTCACTGAACAGTTTCTGGTGCTCTGCTATGGAACTCTTTGGAGAGGAGCACCAGCTCATTCAGGAGCGTACATGCCAGAAATGACTGGACCTCAGAGGTGAATCTTGCGTGCCACATATTTTAAAATGTTGCGTTATTCTCCAGGACTTTAATCCAGACTTGCAGAATAACCCCTGCATTTCACAGGTTCAAACACTGCCACATGTACAGGGAGTGTAACTGAACTCTAGAATGGCTTTCATTAACAATTTCCTGGCTGACATTTGTACACACAAAAGCAGGGCCACTTATCACATACAAACAAGAACCCAGAGTACAAATATTTAAAGAGTGTTTGGCTTTATTTTGATTCTTTTCTGGCCCATTCTGTTTTCTTTTCTGGCGAGGGACAGGTTGCCTGATTCAGAGCAAAGGTGCTGTGAGGTTAACTTTCTGCTTTCTAACACTGTTTATTCAGAGATACCTTCAGGCACTCACAAGGCATATAAAGGACCTTCCCCTCTGGTTTGCCCCCAACATCTACCCTTGAACATGGAGGCATCCTTTAGTAACAATGTCCAATAGCAAGGAATTGATCTTTCCTCCACAAATTTGTCTGATCTGGTATATCTATAGAAATACATGCAATCTAGTGTAGGAGTAGACAGACTTCCGGCTTGCAAAATCTACCTGGGGGTCCCCACCCACTAGAGGCAAGAGATCCAGAGCTCTCCTGCACAATAGTGGTTCAGATAGGGGGACTATACCTTAAGAAACAAGATGCTTCTGAGCACATGCTCAGTCCAGGAATTGGTGAATGGGACCAGAACAAAGTACATAAAAGTCTTTTCATACAAAACAAAAATCACTCCTGGTATTTTCCCAAACATTCTTTTTCAGCCACCTAATTTGCACGTTCTTCCTAGCAAAGGCTTTTAATCTGCAATCATTCTGCCTCAAATATAAAACTTAATGGTAGAGGGTTCATCTGTAACTCTACCATGTTTTCCCATGTTTCCCCAGAAAAATATAGTAAGGAGCAAAAGATGGCATAGGTGCACAACATCTCCTCATTTGTAGCACCAGGAGCTGTCCGTCTGGAAGCTCCCTGACTTGATGCTGTCTTTAGACAATGGGAAATCAGTAACTGGACATCTGCCAATCTGATGAGAATCACCCAGAGATCTTCCAGAAGATCCTGCTCAACCTTCAGTACACCCCAAACTAAACGGAACATTCAACAACCAAAGAAGGATATCAAAACCTTTGCAAAATTACTCAGCCACCCAGAAAAAGTTGCCAAGTTTTTGTTAGGTGGCGCCCATACAGATTCTCAAGCATATCATGGCAACCTTGAGGTCTAGTCAGTCCCTAGGAAGCCAAATCCAGAACCCAATACCAGATTTAAAAAAAAATAATCCTTTCTACATGCCCCTTAGCTAACAAGTTAGTGTCTTCTGTTTTGTGTGTGAGAGTGTGAGTGTGTCTGAATCTTTTTTGTATTGGAGGGGGGCTATTGTACCTAAAACACAATGAAGAAATCAGCTGCCACGGCCATGCAAGTCAAAATGGAAGCTTAAATCAAAGCATTCTCAACAACAATGACATTAATTATGCTTTTAATACAATTTTACTGCTTCCCTCGCAGCCGCCACCCCTTGCCTGGGCCCAAAACACAGACGCAGGCACAACTCGTTTCTCCATGCCACATCTGTGTGAACAATATCAGAAAGATTTACGATTTTTCTTCCCGTAATTACAGACACACAAGCCCAGGCTCACTTTATCAAAATACTTGCTGAGGCATCATACTTTCTCTCTGCTTTTCTCCACTTGAGGTTTGCATTGACAGAAGCCATTCAAAAACAGAAGAAGAAGAAAGAAGACTGAAAAAAAGTGTTGAATCAGGAACTCATTCTCTGCTTCTGAAATCTCCTACAAAGAATGTGCTTGTCAACAAATACACATAGAATCATGTGTATTTATAGGTACAGAACGTTCCCTGCGGGAGAAGGGAGTGCGCAGAAAGAACGGAGGAACTGGGAAAGGGCCAGTGGAGTGGTCCTAAAGCACCGGCCAGATTATTGTCCAGGTCTCATGCAGCAGGATAAAATTTAATGGGGAGGGGGAGACTTTCAAGCTTGTCTGAATTCCCTCAAGTAATCATTAAACACATTTTTTTTTGTTCCTAAATGTCTGGGAAATGCATTAACATCCCTGCAGGAGCACTCCTTCTCTCTCTCTCTCTCTCTCCCCCCCCGTGAGCTCTCTGGCAGTTTGGATGCACTGCAGAGTCAGCACTGTGGGGCAGAACTGGTCCCAATTCAAGAGAAGATGAAAGGGATTTCCTAACCACGATGGTCAGAGACAGAAACAGATCCAGAAGCCGTGTGCTTCTTTCAAGCCAGCAAAGCATCCCAGCTGCTCCACTGGATGTTCTGGGGAAGTTCTAGTGGTTGTTCTGAATGGATGGAGAGTAGAACTATGCCTACATGGCTGTCGCGCTGTTGCCAAATGGGAAAGCACTTAAATAAGGGAGTATCAGATACTTCCTGACACATGTGTAAATAGTACAACTGCCTCCATAACCAGGAGTTACACAGGTGTAACAGAAAAAGACAGCATAGTGTAGTAATTAAGAGTGTGGGGCCAGAGTTCAAACCCCTGATCCACCCTGGAAACCCACTGAGCAACCTTGGGCAACTCACACGGTCTCAGCTTCAGAGGAAAGCAATAGCAAGCCTCTTCTAAATAAATCTGCTCAAGAAAACCCCAAGACATGTTTGCCTTAGGGTTGCCAAGCAATTGGAATGCATCCAGCAATAACACAGGTGTGACATTTGAACAGGATTTCTTGTGTAATTTTTTGACCAGAAGCATGTTGCTTGGGAGCTGGAACCAAAAGCATAGCAAAGGCTGTTGCAAGAACTTAGAAAAGGTCTTTTTTTTTCTTTCAGACTACAACTCCAAGAATTTCCCAGCCACCATGGATAGCGTTTGGTGCTGGTTACTAAAGTCTCAAAGTTGTTTACAGAGGACAGTCCTTGGCCTGGCTGAGGGATTTGGCAATTTGTAGTTTTGTGTTCTGGGTCTTCTCTGAAGCCCTGGACACCTTGATGCTTTCTATTTTATTGGAAATCCTCAACCTTTGAAACTGTCAGGCAGTTTCCCTCACCTGAAATTCTGGCCTTCTAACTCTCCTGGTCCTCCAGATTTGGACTTTTCCTCCTTTGAAATCTCACTCTTTATGAAAAATATTCAAAATATTCTTTTTTTTTTAATTTAAAAGCAAAAACAGAAAAGAAACACACAAAAAATGAAAGGGAGGACAGAATATAAGGCATGCAATAGTATGCAATGTATACAACAGTATATAATAACACACACACAGAGTCAAAAGAATCAAGATAGCTATAAAAACTACATGAGCATATAAAATCTACAACATCACTGACAAATCCAGTGCTTCTAAACTGGTGCTCTGACTCTAAGAACTGAAAAAGCACTTCTTTGAACCATTTCATTTATTTATATCTGTACAATCTGAGTGTGTGTCAGTTTGTGCAAAAGTAGTTTATGTCCACTGCTGGAAGTCCTCAGATGCTCCTTGTATTTCAGAAAGTGGTGTGAAAAATAACCTGAAACCAACTTTCCATGAGTTTGTTTTCTCGTCAGATTTAAGGCCTCTCTTGTTTTCTGCCATGCTAGGGAATACAACAACAGCCACGCTGGACTGTGTACAAAAAACACCAATCTTCCCATCGAATGAATTTACATATACAAATGAGTGTGGTTGCAATATCTGGTTGCTTAGATCTGTTACATTAATTGATGAAAAATGTTTTGTTCAACATAACAACAGTATGGCATAGAACTGAAGCTACACACACACACACCATTCAGTCCCCTTCTTCTTCTGATGTGGAATAAAGCATCACTCACCTGTTTGCAAGGTTAAGTCCACAGCCATGAGGACTAGCAAGCTGTTTTCCCTCAGAATTCTGAATTCCAAAAAGCTGGGCTGGCAAATGGCAGGGAAGTAGTTGCACAGCCGCCGTCCTGCTTACATCTCTAAC
Organism: Ctenosaura bakeri; assembly: GCA_948474755.1. NCBI lineage: Eukaryota > Metazoa > Chordata > Lepidosauria > Squamata > Iguanidae > Ctenosaura > Ctenosaura bakeri. Next base: position 77,745 of record CAOLHI010001491.1, read on the forward strand.
ATCCATTCACCAAACACACACATGTACTACTCACTGCGAGAAATACCTGGGAAGTATGGCCATATGCACCGTAATGCTTCCAACCCACCCCCAAACCTATCAATTCTAAATTCCATTGTCTGCCCCTTTGCTGTGAAGGGAGTTCAGTCATCTTAGTTAACTCTCCGTCAAAGAGACAAGCGCGGATCACTGCAGCGTTATTACAAGGCGCGAGCAAATGTATTCCTTTTTTATTGTCAAGACAGATTTGGCTCAGGCATTGAAATCCAGCGATAGCAAAAGATGTTTCCACTTGTCTGTTGCGCTAGCACTTCAAAAAGGAACACCGGGGACAGTGGCTCACCATAAGTCCTCCCTGTAGCGTAAGGAGCCGAGAGGCAAGGCCAACACAATGGAGCAAATTATAGCGGCAGAACCACAGTCAGTCTGTGCTAAAATCAATTAATCACATTTTTCTGCCACACCACATACACCACATTTCTCTTACAAGGAAAGATCCCGATTCAGAGCCCAGTTATGAATTATGTTATATTATGAACAGGGCTGAAATCTTTAACTGAAACAGGACACCCAATTCATTGGGCAACTTTTTTTTCCAACAAAAAGCCCTCAGTTATTTTTTTAATATGATCATATATTGACACAACAGGCACTATCTGAGAAGTGGCATTCCCTCTGTTCATTTACTCAGTTTGGAATGCCTCATCTAAACCAGGACTGTGGAGTTGGAAGGAATTTTGGCTGGAGTCAGAGTCAGTAGAAACATACAATATCAAATGCTAGGTTGTTGCATATTTACTTTCATAGGAACTTAGGAAAGCTTTCTTGTTCAGAAATGTTAATCAAATAAATACATTTTATGTCCTATCAATTTAAGGGACCTGTTGATTCACATAATGCTGATGAAATGCCTTGTGCTACCATCTTACCACAGCAAATTTGTTACTACTAATTAATATACATTTTCTATTTATGAAGAAGTTGGAGTCAGAGTTGGAATCAGACAGCTGAAAAACAGAAGAGTTGGAATCAAAAGTATCACCTCCACAGCTCTGATCTAAACTGTGACTTGTAATGTGTATGTAATCACCATAAGCAGGCTGATAAAGATCACTAGCTGAAATCTTGTGAACCAGGATTCCCCAATCAGACACCTTCCAAATGTTTTGGATTACAGCTTCCATCACCCTCAGATACCTTGCCCGATTACGTGAGATGGGCTCTAACCCAACTGGAAGGTGCCAAGTTGGAGAGCTAGTTGAACTATATTGCAAGGCCTTGGAGCTCCTTCTAACTTTAAAGTTGTTTGTGAATATTAAGCATGAGTTTATTTGTGTAATTTACAGTGTGAAGTTTTGAAAAGCTCTAGAGCTCAATGAGTCAAGTCACTCTTGCAATTCCTGCTTAGCTTTGGGGATTTCACCAGCCACTGCCTATACACCATCAAGAGTATGCTGTGAAGACTAGTAGCTTGCTTCAAATTTTAAAACTAAAACTGAGATGCCTAAATGTTTGCAAACCTTCCTCCTCTCCTTCGGAGCTTCCCCCTTCCCATTCCCTTGCCTCTGGCCCCAGTGCACAAAAGGCAAGGGAATGGGGGGGGTGGCAGAAGGGAATGAGAAGGGGATCGTGGGGAGTGAGCTATTCACAGTTTTTCCACTATTGTGAGGGTTCTGCACTCCAAACCTTTACAAAAGTGGAGGGACCACTGTATACCAGAATGGCAAGTACAGACAGCCCTCTTTATTCTTTGCAGATGCAGCATGGCATCATCAGGTGAGGAGGCGAACTAGGGAATTTGAAATGTTCCCAGGTTAACAGATTCCTTGTAGTACCAAAATAGGAGGCAAGGATGCTTTTTGGGTTGTCTTTCTCTCAGGGAACACTTGAGGCCACATCTATGAGCAATGCCTGATGGGTAATCACTACCAGACATTGAAAGTAATGACTTCACCCTTTTTAAGGCAATTCCACAGAAGCTACTGAGTCCTTCCATACCTTCAATTAATTGCTTGTAAACGTTCAGGAACGCGGCCTCCGCTTCCTTGCTTCTTTTACTCAGAGCAACAACCTGAGGGGAACAGAAAAACAAAATAACAATACAGGAGCCGTCAAGGAAAAGATGCTATCTTGAGCAAAGCCATGGTTAAGATGTCACAGATCTGGAATATGTGATGAAAGTTACACCACAGCAGATTATGTGAGCTCACAACGGGGAGTGGGGACAGGAACAGAGCCACGTAAGAGTGACTTGGAGGAAGGGGAGGGGAATAAAAACATCACGAAATGAGAAAATAAGTGAAATTTAATTTAAATTCTCATTGTGTGTATCCAAACTGCAGATTATAGTGGTTTAATACCACTTTAACAGCTCTAGTTCCATGCTACAGAATCTTAGGATCTGTAGTTTGGCAGGGCACTTTGAATTCTCTGCTGTAGTTCAAGGAAGTGTACCAGATCTTATCAGCAACAAATTCTAAGTACCTCGCCAAACTACATATCCCAGGATACCATGGAATGGAGACCTGACAGTTAAAGTGGGATCAGACAGCTACTGTAAGTGCAGCTATTGTAAGTACACCTTGTCTAAGATTTTAGAGGAACAAGAAAATAAACCCACCCCTCAAATTATCCACTCCATTCACCCACCCCAAGATCTAGGCCCCATAACTGACTAGAAATCCCTGCCCTGTTAACACTGTTTCAGTATTGAAAAGACAGTTTTGCAGCCAGACCCGCAATGACACAACCTTACAGAAATGTTGAATTTAAATCAATTTACTCCTCCATGAGGTGTGTGTTGGATAGAAGCTAGTTTTCTCCACCACAACTCCCTTCCTTCTCTCTGTAATCACAGCAGTTAGCAAAATCTCACACCAAGCATGTACCATGATTCAGTTCCCTTCCCCAAACTGCCACTGAAATTGGCAGGAAGACCCAAGAAATAATTAATCCCCTCTAATTAGGTGTCAGACATGTGGACTGGCCACTTCTTCAACCCTCTCCTGATAGCTGGAGGCAAGAAGAGAGTAGAAGCAGAAATAAATAAATAAACCCACCAGTCTGTACAGATTCACCACTGCATCCCAGCAGGAGTACCAGAATACCACCAGTGGCACTAGGATACTTATAGTTGTGTGGATTTGTTGTAGGCAGAGTTCAGGAAAGTTAGGGCTTGGGCTAAATCACCCAGAATTGCCCTACCTATGCTGGTTGGATGATTCCAGAAGATATAGTCTTTTGTATTCAGAGAGGCTTTCGAACTGAAGGTTTTTAAGGAAAGGACTTTTAAAAGTGCGCTGTATTGCTTTAATTCTACTGTTTTAACTGTACATTTTAAACTGTTTTCAATGTTGTTCATAGCTTAATCCTATTTAATGTTGATTTCTATATATGCATTTGTTTTAATTTATAAGCTGCCTTGAATCCCAGTTTTGAGCAAAAGGCTGATGCTGACAGGACAAAAGAAACAGATCTGCAAAGCAAGTAAAAGTAGTTACTTTAGGGAGAAATCCTAAGACACACTGTTTATTGTGCCTTTCTTTAAGGCACAAAGGTTCTACAGAAAGTGATTAAACCAGAAATCACCAGAAAGTGATTTTCAGCATTTTTCTTTTAGGGTTGTTCAAAACTCAGTTGTTCTTGAATAGCAGGAGGTTGGACTGGATGGCCCCTGTGGTCTCTTCCAGCTCTATTATTCTATGCATACAGTTTATACCCACTACTTTACGCATACAGATGGAGTTTTGGAAATAATGCTCACAGTTTACATAGATATAATATACATCTCAGCCTAGTGGGGAAGGGAGAGTAATTAGGCGACCTCAGCCTTTTGTCGAATCCCCTTCTAAAGCTGTCCAAATTGACAGCTAAACCCTGTGGATGTGAATTCTGTGGTTAAATCACACACAAGGTAACTGTGGGTTTCTATATATCCTGAATCTCCCACTACTCAGTTTCATTGGATGAGTCTGCTAGGTTCTAGTATCACGAAAGGAGGAGAAAACTATCCATCCCAGTTGTTTGGGGGGGGGTGGTTCTGGGAGTCGTAGTCTAAAAAAGGAACCTTCCCAAGCTCTGCTGTTGTTTCTGAATGTAGAGGCTGCATTCATCCATCATGACTAGCCCATTAATTAAGTGCTGTTGAAGGAAGACTTTCTTTTGTCAGGTGTGCCTATGCAGTCAGGATTAAATTTTAATACGGTAAATTTTGAGATAACAGCAAGAAGTTTAAAAAGAAAAAAAGAAGAAGAAAAGTATATGATGGCCATAATTTAGTGTCCAGGGTTTCACTTTCCCTGCCATATGCCACCGGGATGCAATGCAAATGGAGAAAAGGCACAAACTTGGAGCTGCTTGCCATTGCCCATTGCCTTGGGCAAAACTTTTCCACACTCCTGTAATGTCACGGCATCATAAATCTTTGATGTACTTTGAGTACATGAAAATTATAATTTAATGTCAAGGCTTAAATAAAAAATCAAATGGTACCCCTTTGTTTAAATGTTTGAGGCAGGGGTCTGTAGGCAACGGATGCCAACACCTTGTTTGCTCTTGGCTAGCCAGAACACCTGACGTCTTTAAGGAGAGTGCGGGACACGAAAAATGGACATGTTGTCCCTTCTTCACACTGCTTTACGGAAGAAATGGGGATGGCCACTAACAAAGACTTAGAATGAGACTAGACAAATCTGTGGGGAACAGAGTTCTGTCAAATGTGATTAGCCACATATGTAAATAGCCACAACAGCTACATCAGGAGTTGGAAGAAACTAGCTACAAACACCAACTTGCTTGCAATTAATTACCTTTTTTGCAACAAAAAAGTGACATCAAATTTGCAGGTTCCTGATGTCAGGTAGACCTCATCAGGGTAGCTCTGCAACAGTGTTTAACTGAACACAGGTGTAAAGCCCTCTTCAGACCTTTGTGTTCAACGCATCAAGATCTAACTTACTTTCCGGTTGACTGTTGCGGGATAGAGCTTTTGTGAACGCTTGTGTCCCTGTAACCCAGTTCTAGCTGCATGTGTGATCCACTAGATGTTTTAAGCCACTTCCACATCCAATTTAAACATCTCACCAAATTTTTGGATTTACATACTTCTCCCGCCTCCCCCACCAATTATTTTTTACCACCCAGCCTGTTGAAGGGTTCTAGAAACCCTGAAAGTTTTCACACTACTGTAAAATTATTCTTATTATGGTGCCCTTCAAGTCACTTTGAATCATAGAATCATAGATTTGGGAGAGACCCCAGGGGCCATCCAGTCCAACTCCATTCTGCCATGCAGGAACCCCCCCCCCAAAGCATTCCCAACAGATGGCCATCCAGCCTCTGCTTAGAAACCTCCAAAGGAGGAGGAGACTCCATCACACTCCATGGAGGCAGCAGCAGCAGATTCCACCACTGGACAGCTCTGACCATCAGGAAGTTCTTCCTAATGTTTAGATGAAATCTCTTTTCCTGCAGTTTGAATCCATTGCTCTTCGTCCTAGTTTCTGGAGCAGTGGAAAACAAGTCTGCTACTCCAGACTTACAGTTTAGAGGAGCTTTGCCCTTGCCTTCCTCTGAGGCTGAAAGAGTGTGACCTGGCCAAGGTCACCTGGTCGGTTTCCAAGGCTGAGCAGGGATTCAAACTAGTGTCCTAGGTCAGCACTCCAGCCACAACACCATGCTGGCTCTCATTGCAGAACTACAGCTGGTCCCAAAAGGTTACTGAAGCCTTGTGTCTGGGATTACTAATGGGTTAAAATAACTTTCCAGGCTCGGATCTAAATGGTGCTTGGAAAGACCAACAGTGCAGGAAAACTGTGGCCTTTGAACCTACTTGTGGGTTTCCCTGAGGCATCTAGTTGATTGCTGAGGTAAACTTAGTTGATGGACTAGATCAGAGAATTTCCTCCAGTTTTGGTGCTGTCTGGAAGGGATATGGCATGGGGAGGGGTAAATGAGAGGACAGCAAGGGAACAAAAACTCTCTTCCTCTCACCTGCATGCTCCAGTCCTCCCACTCCAAACCAGTTCCAAAAAACATGTTGCGGGCACTTAAACTTCTGCAAAACAGTTTTGTCCCACCACCGCCGCCACTAAGAGCAGGATGATATCAGTGCAACTGCAACGTTAGCACTGTTCATTTCTAAATGATTTCCTCAGGTTAAAATCTGAAGCATCCCTCTGTAAGACCTGGGGAAGTTTTAGAAGCTCCAGTTGACTCGGGCTACAATTAAAACTTTGCTCTGAAATTTGGCCCAATGGGGTGTCAGCCATGACGGATTTGCCACCAAACTCCCCCAGCACAGCTTCTGCTTTCTGCTGAAGTCAGAGAAACGTCACCTGTCATCCTTCAGTTCTCACATGAGCAAGATGGTTGTGGGGGGGAGAAAAACGAGGCTTCACAGCAAACCACGGAGCACAGCAAGAGGAAAGGAAAAGACAAATTTCCGCTTTCCACAAATGAACTCGGGTGTTTATACACAAAGCAAGCTGTCTAATTTATCATAGTTATGAATATTAAAAAGAGACTTGGGAAGAGTGAGACAGAGGAAGCAAAGAAAAAGGGGGGAAATTAAGATGGGGTGGTGCAGTTCCTTGAAGCCCTGATGGCCAGACTAACCATATAGTCTAGTTCTCGGTTTCCCTACCCTATAGGCCCCCACTTCTTTGCTCAGTACTATGGGAATCCTCTAAACGGCACTGTTTTCCTTTGCTGTTTCCCTGGCCAAAGCTTTAGGTGCTGCCACTGAAAAGAACACAACTGTACCATGTACCTTAATGCACCGTAGTCAGGCTCAGTCAACTCTAATGCACTTTGACAAGACTGGGAGGCATCATTTGGCAAGATGCCTCCAAAGTTGGATGCATTTTATTTTCTTGTTGTATCATGGTGGGTTTTTCAAATGTCCAAATGTTCTCACCTAGGAATGGGCTGATCTCAGGCTTGTGGGATCTGTCTTTTTTATTAGAACCACTACTGGAGCCAGGTGCAAAAGAACAGCTAGGTAGGCAGACATACTTAGGAGTCTCTCAAGCATGGGAGCTGGGGATCAACACCCAAATCAAGCTTAGTATTCTCCCAAGCATTATGGTTCATCTACTTCATTTTCTGAATGCAGGGGAGGCAAGTCAAGAAACTAAAAATCTGAGGAACAGAAACTCTTGTCAACTGTCTGCAAATCAGCAAGGTCTACTTGTCGATCCCAACCAACTTTCTCTCTCCCTTCTAGTACACACCAAACCCATACCTCCTTGTCATCCTTTGCCCTAAATGTACAAAAACCCAGGGTGGAGGGAGGCAAAGGCCTTCAAATTCAACAACTTTGATGCACTGACAAAATCAGCCACAGAGTTAAAAAATCTACTTTTAGAAAAACAACAGCCTCTCGCTAACACAACCAGCTGTCATGTTCAAAGAATGATCATGACAGGATCAGGGGTTTTGCATGTCCATATGTGCATGGAGGTGTTTCTGCATTCAAAAAAAGAAAAAGGGCCATGTTGGCTGTGGATGATGGGTTCTGGAACCCAACATAGCTGGAGGCAATCAGGTTGGAGACAGAGATGTGAAGGTCTGGGGAAAATAAAATGGCAAAAATTGGGGAGAATAGGAAGGAGGACCATTCCCTCCTTTCTCATTTGAAAGCCAAAACTATGTTCAGTATCTCACATCATTGAAATTCCTGGTCTTGGTTTCTGTTTCTCAGTTCTTTTTATGCAAGTGAGTGGCTTATGTCTGCTTGGCACTATAGATCACTAAAAGAGACTAAATAATTTTCTTTGCTTTATCAATATTGATGGTTTCTTCTGCTTGTATTTTTTACCTGCTCCTCGTAAACTGGCAAAACCAAAGAGGCTCCTTATAGTATATCTCCATTTTAACAAAAAAAAACTACAGTTTTTAAAAAGGAATGTAATGATTTGGGTGTTAGAACTGGACAAGTTCACTGTAGGGCCACCATAACTCAGAAATGACTTAAAGGTGCACAACAAAATTCTATTTTTAATTATTTTCTCCATAAACTGTACTTTTTAATCTATCAATCATGACACTTCTATGCCAAACCAAACTATACAGAATATATGTTCCTAAAGTAACAAGGTGACTTTCAATCTGTGAAGTGTGCTAATATTTAACTGTTCCATGTTTTTCTGAACATTTTTGATTTTTAAAGAACAAAACAGAAAAGAGAATGGCTTCAGCGTTTATAGACATTTTACACCTTGGGTTGGGAAGGGCTGCTTTAATTTGTTGCTGAAAGGAGCAACTTTAAATAAAGGCATATAGTATTTGGTTTGTTGCAAGACACAGGTATATTTCTGAGGCTTCTAGAACTTCAAAGTAAGACAGGAGCAGTATATAATTCTTAGCATAAACTTTTTTGTCCACAAGAGAAAGGATCTTCCTCTCTCTCCTATGTAGCATTACAGAAATTTTGCTATATTTTAAGCTCCTGACATTCAGCTGAAAAGGTCAAAAATTCTCCAACTGCTTGAATTCAACCAGTCATTATCAGCAAGCCCAACTGGTTAATTACCAAATGAAGTCATCTTCTGTGCAGGAACAGCTAAGCCAATCTACTGAATCTTAAGACGAGGTAGAGGAAAACAGAAGGTGAATTTTCTTTTCTTTTCTTTTGATGCTCAAAAAAGCTTGCAAGCCTTCCACACAAGACTGAATTTAAATTGCTTGTCATTCAGAACAGGAGCTGTACCAGTCATTTGTAATTCACCAGCCACCTGAGCAAACCGACTTCTCTCCTTCGGGCATCAGAGCACAAAGATCAGTTCTGTTCCCGCACCCCACCCCATCCTTTACTCTATTGTTAATGTTGCATAAGCCCCAGTCTTTTTTTAGCATCCTCATGCACAGATCTACTTTTTCAACTTCTTTTATGTGTCTGGAGGAAACAGAAATCTTGCAGAGCATGTCGCCGTCAGTTTCCACACAAACCAAAAATCATCCTTCGGGTGTTTAATAAAAACCACCAACCCCAGTTCAACTATGCTTATAAAACAAAACAGTTGGGATTGTGTGTGCATAGATGTACTCAGGCACCACACTTCCCAGAATTACATAACCTGCAACTGTCCCTGTCTGGCAGGGACAGTACTGGTTAATTCTCTGCCATCTCACTTTTTCATCAGCTTTTAAAATGTCCCAGTTTCTTTCCTTCTCCCACTTTCCCCCTTTGTCCTCATCTTACTTTAATTGCTGGAAACTGAGATCAGAGTGAAAAGGCAGTTTGCACTCTACTCAAGGGAAGGGATAGTCCCCTGTATAGTGCAGGACTCCAAATGAGGCCTGACTAGTGCACAATACAGGGGGCTATCCCTGAGAACAAAACCTATGAGGAGAAGTACAGGATGGTGTGTGTGCGCACGTGTGTGTGTGCGCTTGGCTTAGCAATAGACCCTGTGAAAAGGACCTCAGGGTTATTATTGACTAAGCTGAATGTGAGCCAGGGATGTGATGCTGCACCAGAGAAGACAAATCCTATTTCAGCCAGCATTAATAGAACCTTAGTTTCCAAATCAAGGGAAGCCATAGTCCCACTATATTCTCTGCTGCTCAGGCCTCATCTGGAGTCCTGCATTTAATTCTGGCTGCCTCATTTTAAGAAGGATATAGACAAGTTGAAGCAGGTTCACAGAAGGGCAACAAGGACAATAAAAGGCACTGGAGAACAAACATATAAGGAAAATCTGAGAGAGCTAAGCATGTTCAGTCTTGTGCAAAGAAGACTGAGGAGTGACCTGATCATGCTCTTTAAATATCTCCAGGGCTGTCATAGAGAGGAGGGTGCAGGTTTGTTCTCTGTTGCCCCAAAAGGTAGGGCCAGGTCTAATGCTCTTAAGTTACAGGATGATAGATTTCAACTGGGCATTAGAAGGAACTTCCTGACAGTAAGAGTGGCTGGGCAGTGGAAGCAACTGCATAGAGAGATGGTGGGGTCTCCTTCTTTGGAGATCCTCAAAATGAAGATAGAAGTTAGACTCTATGATTCTACTTTAATTCATTCGTGGGAGAGAAGGCGTAGAAACTTGCCCTTTCCAGGAGGTTCAGGCAACAACAAACAGCTCAGACTCTGCCAGCTAATCTGTTCTTCCTCATTAACAACTTTTGCCACCTTGACCACACTCTGATCTTGCTTGGCCACATGTATCCCACTTTGCATGGGTGAAATGCAAGAGGATATGCCATTAGGACTTCACAGGTAACAGTGAGCCTGGTACTCTTCTAAAAAGATGCAATTTCTGCCACCAACTGAACCAATGAGATCGAGACACTGCCATTTGGCAGGGAAAGAGCATGATGGGAAATGTAGTTTTGGGGAAAGAGTAGGAAAGCACACCTCGTCAAAAACTGCCAGAACCACAAACTGGGAACTCAACCTGACAAATCAAAGCATCTTACTCTCTACTCAACTGCATACCTTACCTAGGGATGGATTAGAATGTTATTTTCTTTTTCTTCTCTTTATAAGAATGTAACAAAAACTTTTTATGCCCAGCATGGAAAGAACAGGAGATTTAAGCAATTCTAACCTGGAAGAAAGAAGTGGAAGATTCAAGGCAGGAGGCTCAGTTCTTAGAAGTCTGGGTTCAAATCCTTGTGTATTCAGCTATGTTTGTGGTGCTGAAGTAGGACTGCTGTCTCTGTTTGTCCTGACGGCATCTCGTATTCAACAGCGACATGGCAGGCACGTGCACCATGGTCCTCTCCATGCTGGAAAATAACCTCATACTGGGAAGAGCTGTGCCTACTGAATTTGGCCGGTGCATGTAAGGTGGGGAGTTTGGGGGCTGTTTGTTTTGATTTTTTTTAAAAAAAGAATGCATAAAATTTTGCAACTTTCTACATAAACCAGATGGAAAGAACTGGAAATGCAAAGGATTCTAAGGCAGGGGAAAGTAAAACCAACAGAGCCGGATTTGACCATGCTGGCTGGGGAACTTTGGGTGCTGTAATCCAAAAGGTTTTAACTTTTCCAAAGTCTGGTCCTTCCCTAACCTTATTCTCTGGTCAGATGGCAGACTGGCTCTGTACTTCTTCAGCACTCTGGCTTGTCTATTCAGCCTGAGTGCTTCATCTCCAGAATGTAGAAGGATGAGCTCCTTCTTCGGGAAGGCATGCAAGCTCAGGTTGTTCTAGCGAGCTCAAATACCTGCCTGCCCCAGAGCTTCTCCCAGCCACTGGTTTCCACTTCAGTCGTAAATTCTATGTTTTCTGCAATGTGACCTGATGGATTATAAGCTGGTATTTTACCCTGAGTTTTTTCTTATCTCACCAGAAGAAAAGAAAAAGAGAAAGCTAAATGTCACAGTACAAGTGTAATCTGGCATGTAAAGAGTACTCAAGCAAAATCTTGCTTGTTCTCCTTTGTCCAGTCTAGCCCCTTCCAGCTATTTTATGAGTATGAAGTCAACTATGGTAGCTACAGCTCCTTCTGCATACGGGTCAACAGCACCCAAGACATCTGTGTCTCTTTGGGCTTTCTACAGAGAAGTCAGGCGAGAAGTCCTCTAGAAGGATGTCCTCAAGTTCTGTTTGCAAGTAAAGCAAGTTACAGTGGCCAGGTACAGGACAGTTAAAACTACTCCATACCACACCCGCCATTATACAAACAAATACACTGTCTGCCTTGCAACTGAACTAATTCCATTTTTCAAATTTTCAAGAGCAAACATCCTAAGTTGTTTCAGTTCTTGTCCATTTCATCACTCTACTGACCAGTCCAGGTTCTGGACAACTAGCTGCCCTGAGCAATCAAAAACTACTTTTTCCCTACTCTTCTCCTCACCCCTTTCCTTTATCTTTTTACTGTGATAAAGCTTAACAGTGCTAACTCTAACTCCATCAATGAGAGAACAAATGTGGATGCATTCCACTTATTCTATGTGGTCAGGAGTCATTCTACACCTTGTGGTATCACTGGTCACAACTCCCTCCTCATGACTCATAGTTTGGAGGTTTTCCAGGGTTTATACAGTTCCTTCCCAGCTGAGATGCCTCTCCTAAGGCTCAACTACAGGCAGTAAGAGCTTTCAAACTAAAATCTGGTGGTATTTTTCATTCCACCCTTTTCCTTTTGGTTTCCATCACCATTACCACCATCACCACTGCTGGAACATGGCCCTCAAGAACCTCTCCAAGACTGAATTTAGCCCTCAAGCTGAAAGAGGCCCCCTGCCCCTTGCTCTCTGGAAAGAACAGTATATACGAAGCCACAGGACTATTCTGCATCCCCTAAACCAGCTTGCTGCCCTCCAAGACAATGAAAAACATTCTCCTATTGCCAGTGCTTAAGGAAGATCCAACTCCCAATCCAGTTGGCTTCAGTATGTGGGAAAGGAAGGTTACAGGCTTCATCAATAAGAGCATAGTGTCTAGGTCGAGAGAAGTAATGGTACCATTGTATTATGCTTTGGCAGAGCCAGTGTGGTGGAGTGGTTTGAGCCTTGGACTATACCCTGGAGACCAGAGTTTGATTCCCTATTTGAACATGGAAGCCCATCAGGTGACCTTGAGAGTGTCACACACTCTCAACCTCAGAAAAGCGCATGATAGTTTCACTTTAGGGTCACCATAAATGGGAAACAACTTGAAGGCACACAACAACAATTATGTTTCAGCCAGACCTCACCTGGCATACGGTGTCCAGTTCTGAGCACCGCAGTTCAAGAGAGACATTGAGAAGTTGGAAGGTGTTCCGAGAAAGGTAACTAAGATGGTCAAAAGTCTGGAAACAAAACTTTATGAAGAATGAGGGAGGCAGCTGAATATGCTTAGCTTGGAGAAGATGGAAGATAACTATCTTTAAGTATCTAAAGAGACGTTATGCAGATGACAGAGAAAGCTTGCTTTCTGCTGCTCCAGAGATTAGAACACAAACCAACGGATTCAAGTTAGAAGCCGCATGAAGCCATCCCTCTGCCGACCATCTGAACATGCTGGGTCCTTTTGAGCTCCCCTTCTCACATCATCTGTCCTCCCCACTCCACTCCACTCCACCCCACACACTTCTGTACCACAATGTATCATTAACTTTTGGGTGTTGCTTCTTTCTGTCATGCACACTGACTCAAGGTGAGAGAAAACACAACTGCGCTCTGCAACGACGTGAGATTGATGAATTACATTTCTGCTCCGGGTCCTTTCCATGGCTGGTGACTTTCCAGCAAAGCAATTATCACCACAGAATGCATAATAGCCTAATTAATTACCACTGTCAGGCTGGCCTCTTTGCTATGATTATACCTTATCAAGCTAACTTTTTTTCAAAGCCACATTTGGAAGCAAAAATATTATTGTAATTGACAGGTTAAAAAAAGGTTGCATGTTGCTCCCCCAACTTTATCTCTCTGTTGATATTCTGTCCCCCAAGGAATGGTTAAACATACATACACAGATTTAAAAAAAAAAGCCAAATTATCTCCTGGTATAATTTCAACCAAAAGAGGATTCCGTTTTTTTCTGAAACTAGCTTCAGTTTTTCAAAAACACCAGACTGATGACAATTATATTTTAATTAAAATTGACAGAATAAGAAAGAGAAAAGAAAATCAAGACACCATCCTCAAATTCTGAGAGGGCTCTTGCTACCTGTGCAGATTCCAAAATGCTTGTGACACTCTTCTTCAGGTTGGTGGCCTCCAGGGATGTTGGACTGCCAGGTTGGTATGGTCATTGGCGGTCCAACATATCTGGAAGATTAAGGAAGGTTGGTTTTTGAAGATGGGAAGAGAGGGAACAAGATGTGTACCACTTCTTAGTTGTTTTTTTAAACACACATGTGAGACGATAGTTTGAAAGGGCTCACAGCTCATGGCAAAGTATAAACTTTGGCTTGTTGTTATGCCCCTTCACATTGTCTCCTACTTATGACAACCCTATCTGACAGTTTTCTTGACAAGATTTATTCAGAGGGGGTGTTGCCCTTGCTATCCTCTGAGTCCAAGAAAGTGTGACTTGCACAAGTTCATCTAGTTGGCTTCTAGGGCTGACAAAAGGATTTGAACCCTGGTTTCCTGGAGACTGAGTCCAATGCTCGAACCATGACAACACACTGATTTTTGCAGCCCAGTACTTTTGTTTAAATGAGCATCAGACAACAGATCTGGGGAAATGTTCTCTCTGAGACCCCAGAAAGCCATTGCTAGTTTGCCCTAAAGGACTTTTGCCCATTCATAGGAGCATTCATAGCTCATGCGTGGAGCATTTGCTTTGCAGGTATAATGTCTACGTGGAATCACCAGTCTCTCAGAAGAAAAAGGACCTCAGGAAGCAGGTGATGAGAGAGACCCTTTTCTGTCCAAGACCCCCATCAATCAAAGGAGACAACACTGCCCAAGAGGGATCAAGGGCCTGACTTGATAAAGGCAACCTCATATGTCATTGTGCATGTTATAGACTAAACAGAAAACTCATTCTCTGACTACTGAGCCATATGTAACCTAAACAACATAACATCACTTGTGCTGACGTTACTCTAGATGTGCTACTACCCCTCATCACCTCCAGATAAACATATTCAGCAGCCAACAGGAGTCACCAATGGCCATGCTATCTGAAGGCAATAGGAGTTATAGTCCAGCACATCTGGAGGGTGTAAAGTTGAGGACAGTAGGAATAGGGTGACAGCAGTGTAATTTTATGGGAGCTCTGCGGCTGATACAATTGGGGCTCTTCAGATGTTTCTGGACTGCCACTCTCCACAATTCTTCACCATTCGCTAATCTGACTCCTGCTAATAAGAACTGTGGGCCAGTTGCCAATGCTATTTTTGGTGGACCAGTTACCCAGACCATTTTTTAATTCATGGATTGTTCCAATTAAGCTGTAACCCACCTTGAGGCTGTGGTGTATGAAAAGGCAGGACAGAAATGAATAGCAACACTGCTCTTTTGGATCTGATCAACATCCCTCATATCAGCAATTTAAGAATTGCTGGCGATGCCAGGCTGCTGCTCAGCCCCTTTGAAAACTGAGATTTCCAACATAGGTGTGAGACCAAAACTAGATTAAAAATGTAAGTCTAACCCAATTCATACACCAAAGAACAAGACTCTGACACAAAAACATGAGCTTTAAGAGAATACCTCTGTCTGGTTTAGCTATTCAGAAACTTATACCAACATGTGAGGAAAGGGAACAAGAACAATAAAGCTCAGTCTCCTCCCTGTTCAATCACTGTTTCTGGGACTTTCCACATGTAAAGCGCATGTCTCCACAGCACAAGGAACCTCCTCTATCCTCACAGGTTGTTGTGCTGTTCTATGCTATGTCACTTCTGACATATGGCAACCCTAAGGCGACCCTATCACAGGATGTTCTGGGGCTGAGAGTGTGTGGTGTGCTCAAGGTCACCTAGTGGGTTTCCACAACCAGGAGGGGAACTGAACTGAAATTTCTCTTTTGTCGCTTACTCTCACAGCTACAGCAGCATTCCTTTATATCTCATGTCAGATGTTCATCCTAATGAGAACAACAAGGGGTGTGTGTACATGTGTGTGACAGAGCTAATGTGTTTGTTCTCGCTCTCATGTGTTGGCATAATCTTCCTGAACTGGACTTATAAGCTATTCAAATAATTAACGATTTTTTTAAAAAAATGTATGAATGAATCAATATTATCTTCTCAACAACGTTATTACTAATGAGAAGCATAGCAAAGATCGGCTGCAAAGTCTTGCTTAACTGAGGAGGAAAGTAGAGAATAAGGGAGGAAAAAGGCTTTAAATAATTTACTTTGCCAAGATGATGATGCTGAATGAAAGAAAATTGCTGCTGGCCCTTAATTTTGTCATAATACTTCCTGACAGGCACAATGAAGCTCTGGCAAAGTTCCTGATATTAGAAGCCAAAGGACGTTAATCTCATTAGAACTTTCTCAAGGAGCCCTTCGCCTGTCATGCCATAGGATGCTGGTGTAGTGTTCTTTCCACTGCTTGGTGGGAATCCCAGCAATGTTCAAAGAGGAAACACATACCACTTGCCTTCTCAAAGTCCTAGAGAAATAACCAATCATAAATCCCCACATGGGGGCAGAGGGAAAGAATTTGCTGCAACTAAAGGCACATAAGGACAATTACCTATAGTCAGTCTACTCCATTGTGCCAAGAATAGAGGTGGTTGCCTCTCTGGGGTTTTGTATAGCTCAGGGGAGGGCAATTTTTGGGGACCGGGGCCAATCTCCTCCAGTCTTCCCTCCACAGGCCACACACCCCCTACATCAAGTCCAAATACCTTCATTTTCCTATGCAGTCCCTCTCAAAATGTTGACAGGAGGTGATATGACTTCCTCTCCTATCACCATTTCAGAGAGACAGCAGAGGAAAACCATTTGGGGGTACTACAGGGTTCAGGGGTTCTTCTGGGAATGTACAGTACAATACAGCTGAAAAGCTGAAGGTGCATGTTTAACATCAACTGATGCTCCTAAAGGTGAACCCAGATAGAAAGCTCTTAGTGTAAGAAATCAAAAGGCATTTGTGCACTTATTTCATCTTTTCCTCCTTAACAGATTTTTTTTTTCTGATAAGGAAAAACTGAAGAAATAGAAGGAAAACATGGGAGGACTGCAAATAGAAGATGCTGTTGTCTGAGCCTCTCTACCATCCCCATGAAATTCTGCAAGTGAGGCAGGGTGATTGGACAATAAAAGCTTCATCTGAAAGTACCTTTACAATCTTGGAATGCAAATGACACCCCTCACTGCCAGGGTTAGAGACTAAAGGCAATGGAGCAAAGAAGATGGAAAGAAGCCATTTGGGGCCATTTTAATCTGGGCAGAGAAAACAAAACTGAGTTCTGAAGATAGCTGGCATTAAAAAGACTTGGAAAGCTACTAGAATATGCTGCTTTGTTTTTCTAGGGTACTGATACTACCGAAGACTACCAACACCAGGGCAGACCTCATCTGGAACAGTGTCCAGTCCTGAGCACTACCGTTAAAGAAGTATATTGACAAGCAGGAATGCATCTAAAGAAGGGTGACCAAGATGGCAAATGGTATGAAACCAAGCCCTCTGAGGAACAGCTTTAGGGGGCTGGGTATATTTAGCTTGGAAAAGAGAAGATGGAAAGGTGAAATGATAGTCATCTTTCAATATCTGAAATGAAGTCATGCAGAAGAATGAGCAAGTTTCTTGAGCTTCTCCAGGGACTAGAACACAAACCAATGGATTCAAATTACAAGAAAAGAGGCTCTACCTAAACATTAGGAAGATTTTTTTTAACTCTTAGGTTTGTTCAGCAGTGGAATAGACTGTCTTGAATAGTGGTGGACTTTCCATATTTGGAGGTCTTTTAAAAAGAAGTTGGATGGTCATCTCTCAGGACTGCTGTGACTGTGTATTTCTGTCTGGCAGAGAGTTGGACTAGATTACCCTTGTGGACCCTTCCAACTCTATGATTCGATGGCTGTATGATTCTAATTAGGGCCTAAATACCCCAAAGGCACTAGATTCCCACCTGATCTTGGAAGCTAAGTAGACTCAATCCTGGTTAGTACTTGGATGGGAGACTACCACTGAATGCCAGATGGTGTACTGTAGGCAATATTTCAGTAGAAGGAACTGGCAGAACCATCTCTGAGGATTCCTTGCCTAAGAAAACCCTAGGAAATTCATGGGGTCACCAGAAGTCAACAGAAGACTTGAAGGCACATGGACATTTGATTCTAATTACTTTTTTCCTTCCAACTTTATGGTTTCACAATTCCAAGTCAAACCACTTCCCGCTGTTCAGTCTGCACATGGATACACTGAACTTGGCACATGAGGAAGCCAGGCTCTGAGCATTCAAGAGTCCAAAGTGGGACTCAAGGAAAGCTTAGGTGTGTGCTCTTGATGTCACACTGAAATACAACAAAGCACTGTCACCCATCGGCTTCTCTCTTTTGCTACCTTACACAGCTAATTTCCCTTAGCCACCGAGAAGCAGGAGAAATTAGCTGAGAGAGGTAATGATTGACTAAACGATAACACCGTTTTCTTGCTCAGTGTGGCACCAACATAAAGACGTCCAAGCTTTCCTAAAGTGGCCACTGCCAGAGGGAGGCTTCAAAATGAAAAACAGCATTAGTCCAGCAATCCTTCTGTGGTGAGTGCAGTCACACTGTGAGAGCACATGCAGATAAGGATGCCCCACACATCAAGGAGAAAAGTGGCCCAGTGCAGTTATGTTTGAGTCCCTGATCTGAGCTTAACACCTCAAAGAAGTAGGCAAGCTCAGAACAAGAAGGTAACAAATATCTGAATCCGAGCTTGTGAAAGTGACTTTTTGAGGATTGCAACTTCCAAAGTTTCTCAGCCGCGCTGTAGTGGGAAAAAAAAAGTCAAATTCCCAAGGTCTGCTCTGTGTTTGGATAGCAAAATATGCCTTCAGTTTTAAGTCAGAGAAACACATCTGCCTCAGCAATCACAAACACTAGGTGGGAGGTCTTTAAAACAAATCAGTGAGTGGTCCTGTTATATTTTAAATTGGACAGCTTCTTTTATTGATTTATTTAATTTATATCATGCCTTTTTCTGGCTAGGAACCAAGGCAGCTCAGAACATGAATTAAAACAAAATACATGAATTAAAAATTAGTAATAAAAAGGGTTTTTTTTTAATTAACCAATCCATTTATTTATTTATTATCCTGCCCTTCTTCTGGGGTGGGACCCAAGGCAGCTATCATATTAAAACACCAATACTTTAAAACAATATAAAAGCACTTAAAATCATTTAAAAGAACAGTTTTAAAAGGAGCACACACACCCCTTAAAAGATGATAACTGCATAGCCAACCCAGTGCCTGTTCTTGTACAAAAGTCTTTCCCTGCAGGGGGGAAGGTAAGCAGGCAGAGAGTTCCACAGTGTAGAAGCAGCTATTCTCTCATGTTCTGATCAAATGTACCTGTGAAGGTGGTGAGACCAAGAGAAAGCCTGCTGGCAGAGTTTACCTGACAACAACAACAACAACAAAAATAATTTTAAAAAATCCTTCCAGGCTATCAGCACACCAATCCTCCATTTAGACTGACACCCTGCCAGCAAATGCTCTCCATCAAACATCCCCCCATCCAAAAAAAAAAAAAATCAAAACACAACCTTACAAGGTTGAGAGGAAAAGAGTGATTTTTAGATCATTGGGGCCAAAGGAAGCCAGTTCGGGGTCTGCTCTCTGAAATATGTGTCTTCAAGAGAGTGCAGGAAGAAAGGAGGACGTTCCAGATGGTCTAACAGAGAATCCTAGGCATATACCATGGATTGCATTGAGAGAGAAGGAAGAGTCAAAGAAATTTGTAGCAGATTAAAAATTCCTTTTGGATGAAAAACAATTTATGTCATATTCCCTTCACTTTCCCCACCATCTCAACCACCCCTGCCAAATGAATGCTCAGCAGAAATCACCCTCTGGGGCAAACTCTATATAGATATGAACAGGCTTGCTTTTCATCCTCATGATCTTTTTTAAAGAAGATATAGCTGCTAACCTCTCCAGTCATAAACAATCTTTTAAGATAAGGATAAGGACCCTCAGCCAGAAGGTCACAGTCAAGTTCAGAGAAGTTCTTGGCTCTTAACTGCCACTGCCATGCAAAGGGATCATGTAGCACCTTTGAGACTGGCTGAAAGAAAGAAGTTTATAGCATAACCCTTCATAGACTTACTATATGCATGGAGTGGTGTCTATGGACAGACATTTATACCCACAAATGGGCAGGATCTCTGTGTGAATAGGAATGGAAATGCAAAATCTGTGGTTATGGTGCTGAGGTGACAAGTTCAGTTTTAATGATGGTTGTTTCAGGGACAAAGGTAGAAGAAAGGATTTTGCCTAAAGCCAAGATGAGTAAATAACTATATGAATAGTGTGCAAAGGGATATTGTAGCACCTTTGAGACTGAAGGTGAGATTTGTACTACCACATGACTATTGGAGGGAGTTATAGGAATGTTGTATGATACTGGCTGGGGACCAGAAAAGAGATGTGATAAAATGGCCATGAAAACCTTCTTGTGGCTGGGATGTTAACTAGTGTTGTGATCTTTGTAGTTTGCCAGGACACCACTGTCTCTGTTCAGTCCACTGTCAATGGACTGGAGTTTGTGAGTATATATCAATTCTACTGTTTACTTGCCCAACCTTCCTTTGAAATTTTTTGTTTCTTTGTTCAAGGTCTGCCATTCTGAGGTCCAAAATGGAATGTTCAGGAAGATTACTGTGTTTCACAACTGCTTTTTTGCATATTCCTGTTCCTAAATTATATCCATGTATCTCCTGGCACAGAGACTGGCTTGTCTGTCCAATGTAGAGTGCTGAAGGGCCCTGTTGACAAAGGATAGTGTATACCACATCAGAGGAAGAGTAACTGACAATACCTCCAATGTTGTGGGTGATGTGATTAGATTCTGTGATGCTGCTGCCCAAGTAGACGTGTGGTCAAAGTTAAGAGTGTGGGTCTATGGCAAGGTCTCATACCTTTCTCTCCTTGTACCTTTCTCCCTTTCATGTTATGTCCCCATCTATTATGCAGGTGAGTAGCTGTTTGAGATTGAGATGCTGTCTGTAGGCAAGTAAAGGCCCATCACCAAGAGCCCTTGAGAGGGCAGCTTTCACTCCATGCATCTGATGCAGTAGGCCTAGTCTACGAAGGCTTGTTCTACAAACTGCTTTCTCCTAGTTATTCTCAAAGGCGCTCCAAAAGCCCTTTGTATATTTATACAGACCACCATGGCTATGTCTTTAGGACGCCACTAACATAGGAGCAGTATTCAAAAATGTAGCCATGTTAGTCTGTTTCTGCATAAAAAGCTTTTTCAAAAAATCCTGTAGTACCTTTGAAACCGAGAAAACTAATTTCATGGACTCTGTCACTTCATCTGAAGAAGTGGACTGAAGTCCATGAAAGCTAATATGGAAACCTCTTTTCTTTAGTATCAACACTGATATAGAACCCCCTTATATATTTTTATGCCACTAACAAAGTCTTAGGAGAGGCATTTAATTTTTTGAAATGTAGAAGGGAACCCTGTATAAAAGCTGAGAAACCACCTAATGATGGTGTCATTGAGAAGGAAGTGTGGCCACCGGGGGAAGCCCAGAGGGCCAGGCTGGAATGCCAGGGGGGTCAGATTCAGCCCTCGGGCCTGCTATTCCCCGCTCTTCTGCAATGGGTTCAGCTCTCAGAAGCTGCCAGGACTTGAAGCAGAAACCCTTAGCACCATATACTTTCCTGTTCTATGTGTGAGTCTCTTGAGCTCCTCCATCTTGTTTGTAGGCACTGCCCATTTTTTTGCTTCCTGATGAGTGGGGGTGGCATCTTATTGGCCCCTAGGTAGCAACTGGTTGGCACTGCATGAACAGAATGCCAGAGGAGATAGGCCTCTGGTCTGATTATGTTCTCTCCTAATTGCCCAATGTCGGTCCTTAATTTTCTGAACTGCTTTGGGGAACACACTGGGGAGAGCATCATGGAAAGGATCCTGATGATGGAACTCACCACTGTTGGGAGCGCAGTCAGGAGACAGATGGGGTAGTGTACTCCTTATTTTGCCCTCCTTCCACTATCATGTGGAGGCACAGAATGTTTCACCTTAATTTTAATGTACTAAAACTTTTAATTTAGATGTTTTCATCCATCCAACAGAAGAAGGAGGAGGAGAAAAAGAAGGAGGGGGGAAGTTTCAAATAATGACTGTAATAAATGAAGGTAATTAATTGTAGTTTGTTCCTTAACTGTCTAGTCAGCTTAATTTTACCTTTTCATCTAATAATGAGAAAATAATTTTTGTGCTCCGAGGGTTAATGATATGTAACTGCAAGAGCTGCTAATTGCATGTTGCAAACTATTCATCAGAATCCCCATCTGTGCTACTTGATTATGTTTGCTAAATTATTGCTTTGAATTATCTTTCATAAAGCAACTTTTGTAATTAGCGGGGTTCTGGCTTTGCTCTTTTCTCCGTCTGCAAGGAGACTCAAAAACTTCGGCCATTTCAAGCTGTCACAGTTCCGCTTCCATCACGGGCAGCCTTTTGTCTTGGCCGTGATGGAAAAATTAAAGTCAGGTTTTTATTTATTTAATTGAGTTACAAAAAGAAAAGCTGTGCCCTCTCCCACTCTTTCCTTCTCCCTTGTCCACATCCTCTGTGATGAAGGTACAATTTATTCCTTTCCCTGAGGCCAGTCTGGGGCACTGGTGCAATCTGGTCCTTTGCTGAGGCCCAGATGCTCCTAAAACGCCACTGAGCCAAGAGAAGAGAAGGTCCCATACTCTGTCCATGTCGCAAGGCAGACATTATCACTTGGAAGCATACTAAACGACCAAGCATGAAGAAATATGAAGACAGAGGCTGTTGACCCTCCCAGGAATAATAAAGTTTGCATGCAATCTATCCTATGCACACTTACTTGGGTGTGAGCTACACCGAACACATGGAGGGCACTTCTAAGTAAACACTGTGCTTGTCATAGTCTTCAATGAGAATGGCAAGACTACAAGTAGGGAAAAATAGTAACAACTTGCCTGCCAATGCTGAGCCCCACACCTTAAGAACAGTGCCGGGGCCCTGTTTCTATGCTGACAGAGACAACAAAAAGCAGACATTCAATGCCCGCCTGCCTGTCTCTTTCATATGTTCACCTATGCACCCATTCATTCACACACTTTGATTCCCTCTCATATATATATATATACTCTTCCCTCTGCAAAAAAAATCCTCTGTTGCTTCTGGAACTTTTGGCAAGGACCACATATTCTACCACCAGTGATCAGCCTGAGCAACCTGGAAGCTGGGAAATTATACAGTCCATAATCTAGGTTCCAGTATGGTAACCAGTGCCTCCTCTAGTCTAGCCCCTAGCAAGATAAAGTGCTCTTCAGTCCCTTATCCCTTGTAACAGGTCAGAGGGACATTGTGGTCCTGGGGGTACCCCCTCCCATCTCTGGCAGAATTGTTCTGCCTTAGACAGTGCCTATATGCATGCTCTAGCACGTCCCTCCTCTTTCCCGGAGGACCTAACAAGGTCTGTTGGGAGAATAGGCAGTATTTAAAGCAACTGGAAATATATTCCTATTGTTATCACTCTCTTTTATGTGTTTATGCCGAGCGTTTCGGAATAAATAATACCGGATTGCCCTATAAATAAATAAGCATATCAGTAAAAACTGAGTAATAAAATGAAGTGATGAAAAATATGGAAATCAGCCCACATTTGTGTAAATCCAGTTATTGTTTACTTTAATATTTTTCCTTCTGCCGTTATGTCGTTCCAAAGAGACAGATTTAAAAGTAACACAAAGCTCGCAAGATGACAGCCTCTAATGTGTTGTTGCCGTGTGCCAGTGTTTCTCTGGGGGGTTTGAGCGAAGCACGGTAGAAAGCAGCAGCCCAGAAGGCAGAACACCTTTTTCTCTTCCTCCCCCTCCTCCCCAGCCTCAGAAAAAGAATGATCATTTTAGGAACATTCCAACGTGTGTGATATTTTTTGCTCGCCTGCTTTCTCTTTTTCTCTCCTATCCCCCACCCCCCGGGCAGAATTTAAATCTCTTACTGTCATGGCTGCACTTAGAGTCAGAATGGATCTCATTTCCAAATACCTCAAAAGCCCTGATGGATGAAATGTAGAAAAAGAACCAACAGACACCAGAGGTGCAAACTCTGCTGCTGCACAGCTAAGCAAGAGCCAGAGGAGGAGGTGGGACCCAAGACCATGACAATTTGCAAGGAAAGAGTCATGCACCATGCACTGTGCATGTATGCTTCTTACCTGCATATTTAACAGTGGAAGCTGATCTTCATGCTCTCAGACCAGTGACTCCTTCCACTGCTCTCCCTGTGTGCTGCAGCAACTATGTCAGTATCAAATCCCTACACTGACTGGATTCAATTGACTTGACCCCGGAACTCAGGCCCTGAGACCCAGGTATCCGATTCTGTGCCTTCATGGCAGCTTGAAGGGAAGAGAGCTTTGTGCTGAGCTACAGTGCTGTTGCCACCAGAGGGTACTATGGCCACTGTTAGGGTTTGGTCACCCAATGGGCCAAGAAGGCTCACCTTCATCTGATAAAGCACCCCATTCATGACTATACCTCATTACTGGCTGACTAGCTTGATGACTCACCTCCTCACAGCTCAAGTACATTGTGTGGTATAGCAGTTAGAGTACTATATGGAGACTTGACAGATCCAGGTTCCAATCCCAACTAACTGGGTGGCCTTGGGCCAGTAATTCTTTCTACCTGGCCAACCTCAAAGGGTTATTGTGAGGATAAAATGGGAAAGAAAAAGGCTGTATACACCACCTGCAAAGTGGAGTATAAATGTATAAATATATGAAATAAACTACCTGTCTGCCTACAAAGCTACCATGTCTCATTAAAAAAAAAACCACCTCAAACTACCTATGAGCACTTTCTGAGGTAGAATCCACATTCCAGGAGATATGTTTAAGACACTCTGGAAAGAATTCCTAGGACACATCAAGTTACGGATTTGTTGCTAAAGCACCCCAAGACCATTTCAACATACAAAATAGAAGCCCAGGGCCCAATGGAACCTCTTCTTGGTATAAACATGCTCACTATATAATATGAACTGCCCTCACAATTCCACAGAGGAATACAGACATAAACATTTGTGATAGCCGACAACAAGTAAATAGGGTGAGAGAACAGACAAGTGGAGATGAAAATCCATTGCTTCAAGAGCTATCTCCTCCTGGGCCAAGTTTATTTTTCAAAATAAGAACTTAGCAAAATTTCCTTGTCATCCTTTGGCAAAAGTGAGCGGCCCCCTACAACGTGGAATAAGCTTTGGAACTGAGATCTGTTGTTCCTTTACATTTTTGCACCATATTCATTTTGCATCTCCATGGCTGCTTATAGAGAACTCTACAATAATTCAGAAAAGGACCTTGGACACAGATAGTGTCTTACCTCTGCCTGGAAGCTTTTTAAGACAGGCGCTACCATATCTCGGACCCCCTGAAAAGAGAAAAAGTATGGAAACTCTTGATTAGGTTAAACCAATAGGGCTTCCCCTAATCTGGATTCTAACTCACATCAAGCCAGGCCGTTCATCTCCTTAAAGAAATCTGGGTCTTGATTGACTGTACAAATTTCTTTCAGCTAATTAACTGACTGTATTTGCATATTGATAACAAGCACAAGCATTCTGAAGGGATGGAAAGAAAGCACATTTTCTATGGGTTTTGATAATGCTTTGTATGTGGGGCAACATACGTTGTTGTTGTTGTGTGCCTTCAAATCATTTCAGACGTATAGAGACCCTAAGACCCTATCACAGGGTCTTCTTGGTAAGATTCAGAAGGGGGTTGCCACCACTGCTTTCCTCCAAGACTGAGAGAGTGTAACTTGCCCAAGGCCACCCAGTGGGCTTCCACAACCAAGTGGAGATTCAAACCCCAGAATCCTAGAATCCCAATCCAACACTTCAACTACTATCCCACACTGGCTCTTAGAACATATATCATCCCAGAAGAGGCACTCCTTCTCATCTGTGTGAGCAAGGGAGGGAGGCCTCTTCTATAATGTTGCCTACCATCCCATAGCTTATAACTAAATTTAAAAACCACAGTTCTTTGTTGTCCTATTAAGGACCCCTTTTGGGATTGTCAGGTGAAATAAGGGCCAGGGCCCTTCTTTCCTTAATGGTTGTGTAGAAGAGTTTAATTTCAGCAAATGTTGCTTGCTGCCTACCAAAATTCCCTCTTCTGTACAACTATTAAAGTCCCCATACCTTATTTCACTTCACAACCTTAGCTTCTTTTAAGCTGATCTAAAGATTTCAGCTGATTCATTAAACCAATAAACCCTAATATGTCTCTTCTAAATTATTATACCTGCTTGAGAGCCTGGTATGGCTTCTTGTACCACAGATGCAATACAGCTAACATCCAAAAACAAATCACACAACTAGCTCCATATAGCAGGGGCATCAGCTACCAAATACAGGGCAACTCACTTGGAATGCAAGAGCGTTTTAAAAGCAGTTGGCAGTCCTGTCCAAGGAGTTCCCACTTGACATGTATAATTCCTTGACCCAGAAATTAGCTCTGGATTCTGGACTAGATGTAGCCACCCATTTAATTTATATCTGGCCTTTCTCCCAGCACAGGAGTCAAGGTGACTTACAGCAAGTTAAAACAAAGTAGAGATAAAAGCTACTAATACAAAAGTAAAGAAAGAAAGAAAGAAAGAAAGAAAGAAAGAAAGAAAGAAAGAAAGAATAAACAACAATCCTCTTTAAAAAAACAAGTTAAAGCAGTTTTAAAAACACATCTAAAACATACTTAAAAATCATACTCCAATAAGAGTCCCATCTGTGGCAACAAGTTAAACTAAAGCTCTGCCTGTCAGCAGAAAGACAGCAGGGAGGGGGCCAACTGGATCTCCCATGGAAGGGAGTTGCACAACTCGGGAGCAGCCACCTAAGTTGCATTTCTCCCCCCTCCCCCATTTGCATTGGGGATGGTGCAAAAAAGCCCATTGCCTGTGACAGAGCAACTGAGGTGCACAGTGATGAAAACCTGAGATGTGAGGCTATGTTGGGAACCAAACAGACTGAGCCTAAGGCCAGATTGAGCCTTTGAGACACCAACAGTTGACTTTTCTTTAACAGTCAGAATTCTAGAAGGAGCTTTCAAGCATTTTCAGTCAGTTCAGACAGGACTGCCATACAGCATCAATGCTCCAGTTACAGGGGCTCTGGGCTCCTTACCTTGTGTGACCTGCCCTCCAGCTATGGTTTTCAGAAGGTTACAGAAGGAGTGTGATCTGTCCCAAGCTGATGGAGTCATGTGGTAGAGTCTGGGGATTTCATAAAGGGTCCCTTTACCTTTCCCTCCTTTCTATCAATCAAAGGAGGGAAGATTTCAAAGAAGTCATCTATTAGTTTAATAATATAAGGTGTTGCAACCCTCCCTTCTCCCTGAGCCTCCACAACAAGCCTTCTCAATTTAGATGCCAGCAAGGAATATAATTACAGACTGGCATGAGGGGGAGGGCAGCTCTCAACTGTCAAACTAACTAAAATAAAATTTACGGGAGGGGAGAAGGAAGAAGACCAAGCAAAGACAACATATAACAAGGTGGCATTCCATCTGCTCAGAGAGGAGGACGCCAGGATTTCTGCAACAAGGGTCTCCAAGTTTTGCTTTCTATAAATCTCTTGCAGGGTGGGGAGAAGAGAAAGGGGAAAAAAGCAGTTTTGGAAGACAGGTCTTGCTACAATGGCACCAGCAGGCACAGTCTTAATGGCCAATAACTGAACATTGCAAGAGGGTGTGTGCTATAATTTGTTTTTGTGGCTAATTACCTTCTTCTTTCCTTCTTAGTCACTCATACTGTAGGAAACCAAACCAAACTGCCACACAACACAAAACCCAGCCCATTTGAATGAGAGTGGGGGGAATACGCCTCCCCACCAAGTTAATTCTATAATAGCAAATATACTGTACCTCAGGTACATTTTTCTTAAATTCCCGGCTGAGTTCAATTAAATGTTTATGAGAATGCTCGCTTTCTTCCTGCCGCGCTGCCAGCTCAGAAGCAACGGAATTAAGCTCCTTCTGGAACAAAACAAAACCAAAACATAACACATGGAGCAGGGGGATTGAGAGAGAGAGAGAGAGAGAGAGACGGCGGGTTGTGGGGTTTTACACCTTATGCATCACACATAATGGGATTGTGGGGTTTTATATCTTATGTATCACACATAACATTTCCTAAACAGGCTATTTTCCACCAGTGACTTGAAAATCATACATGGACGTTGTTGGTTGGAGGCTTTTTCACTAATAACCAACAGACTCACACATCACACAACAGTAACTTTTGAACACAGGAGACACAAACCTAATGCCTTGGAATAAGGACAGACAGATTTCAAGGCAGCTGGGAAGAGGGATAGCCGCTAATGGCACAGACTCTCACTGATTTATTTCCAAAATTCATATTCCACCTTCTTGGACAAAAAATCTCAAGGTAAAAACTGATCCTAGACCTAGATGATCAACAGGGCTACACACATACAATATGTAATGGCTTTGGATAATTCCAAATGGAAGGCTCCAAGGTGCTAACAACTTGAGAGACACACAACAACAAACTACAAATCCCAGGTTTCCACAGGATGTAGCCATGGCAGTTAAAGTGGAATTATAGTTCTATATTTGTGTAGTGTGAAAGATCCCACGGTATTCTGTTCTAACAAACACAGCTACCTTTGGATACTCCTTCCAAACATGAGACATTCTAAGGGACCTGAAGTGGATGCGGTTTTCTTCCTCATTTTTGACACCCCTACAACAAAGACCAACACTACCACACATCATTTTGTGCACATGTTTATATGCTCTATGTTCATTTCTAGGCTTTTGTTCCCTGAAGATCCTCCCTGCTCTAATTATAGAAGATCTCATTATCATATCCATTAGAAACTTCCTTGGTTATGATTTCAAAGAAGTAGCCATATGCAGTCTCTTGCAGCATAAAAAGCAGGGAGTAAGATTAACTGGCTTTTATTTTAGCATGAGCTTTCATGGATATAAAACCACTTCTTCAAATGCAGTTCAGAGTGATATTAAAAGCCTCACGTTAAAAATCATATTTATACAGGTGTGGGAGTGGTATAAAATGTACTATTGTACATCCTACACCTGTATAAATATGCTCCTTAATATGACTCTGTACTTAACCTGAAACAGTGAATTTATATCCATGAAAGCTCACGCTAACATAAAAACCAGTTAGCCTTAAAAGCGCAGCCATGGTCTTTTTTTTTTCCTCCTCTCCTTCCTTCCTCCTTTTTTTGGGGGTTGTTTATGTTGCAAACTGTATGCAAATATTTGAAGGAATGCCTTATAAGCAATGACTTACCAATAACCACCTTTTTTAATATAAAAAGGGCATGTTACATTTCAAAAGTAATGTAACCAATGAGAATGAAGTTATTTTATTGGTGCAATGTGTTATATGTTGTGGCTAATTTTTAAAAGTCGCCTATTCATGTCATTTCTAAGGGCATTTTGGTAGGTCTTTTTCTAGTTTTATGCCACATTTCTCAATCTTGTTTTTGACAAATGAAAGAAAAATAACAAAATGGAAAGAAACAGTGAGCAACTCAACAATCCATGCAAAAAGCTTTTTAAAAAAAATAAGATAACAAGTAATAACAACAAATTATTTTCAACCTCGCCCCCCACAAATAACAGAAATGAATTACTTTTTAAAAGTAACTTTCCAAGTTCTGGCTACATGTATGTTCCTGTTAAAGCAAAGCACAGCAGATGCTGATGATGCAAGCCGATACATTTTGAAGAGGGGGAAATGTATAAGCAGCCAAAAAAGGCAGGGATGGAAATCCTTTAAAGAATCCAAGGAAACAAATAAAGCGTAAATTACAAATGTTCAAATTAATGGAGCACTTGATGGATCAATATTGTTAATAACTCCCTATCTTTTTTTCTTCATATGTGTAAGAAAAACATAGTAATAGTGTCAAAACAGTAAAGGAGCACCATATTGTACTGTGTAAAATCTTTTTAAAATATTCCAAGTCTGTGCCACACCAGCTGATGTATATCATTGCAGAAGGAAGGCGTCCAAGCTATAACTTACTTATGTTTTTAAGTGTCCATAAATAAGTCTTTAAGAGATCTGGATGGCTTTTTAATTTCAGTGGAATTTGGGGTGAGGATGGGGGAATGAAAGCTCCAGGATTAAATAAGCTGACCTTCTGTGTACGGCCCTTTAAATCAAGCACAGTTCACTTCAAGTGCAGGGAAATGTTTCATTAAAAATTATGGATTCATATCATGCTGGGTTTTGGAGGGTAAAAACCTGCATGTGGAAAACCCATTGAAGAAATATGGAACTTTATTTCATTTTTTTTAAAAAGATGCTTGCAAAACAGAAACAAAGGCATTGGCTACGTCGATAAAGTGGATGGATTTTTGAACCTCTCTTACAGCCAACATGGCTCTGGATCCCTTTTGTTTAGTAGTTTCTAAGTCCTACAAAAGAGATCCAGAGCATCTCTTCCAAAACAACTCTCTCACCCTGAGATTCCTCCCCTTTGCCCTGAAAAATGGAAAAGAAGGACCAGGCCCTGAGATCTGGCAACTCTAAAGATCAGATATCAAATGATATGAAAGATGGCTTTGCTTGCAGCCACTGGGAACTGCAACCAATCTGAGTTGGTTGATGTCGCTGGGGCAGGCCTGGTGAGGTCCTTCAGTACGACACCTTAAGCATCAACCGCAGCTGAATATTGAACCATGCAAACCAAAAATCCCAAGTCTGACAAATGAGGAAGACATATAAACATGTACTTTTCAAGACAGCTCCCATTCACTTCATTCTCTCAGAAGTGAAGCAGGTGGGCCTGGGAGACAGGGTCTTTTCAGTCATGGCACCATGACTCTGATGGAGGCTCACCTAGCCTGATCTCTGTCCATCTTTTGAAGCAGGGTGAGAACATGTTCCTTTAGGAGATCCTTCGAACCAGATTTTTTTCCCCCTGATGTCTTTATTATCTATTTTTAAAACTTCATGAGACAGCTTCGGTGGGAAGGTCCCCCATCCACTGAGAGTAAGTTAAATGGGCTGAAAATAAATAAATAAAGACTTGTGCAATGTCCCAATGGGATGTGCCCTCCAGAGCTATGCCCCATCTGTCTCCAAACATCCACCTTGAAAATGTGTCACCCAAGGCCACTACCTCAGGCTTAGGGCCCCATGGTCAGACCAAACAGAAAATACCTAGAGTGGCGACTTTAGGAATTCTTGTGTTCCAACAATTGGAAGCCTCTGGATTTGTAGCTGTTGGGTCTAACCCCTCATCTAAATTTAGTTGTCGTGGGTGGCCAGGCACTCAGTTGTTTCTAAAAAGGAGGGAAAATGGTTTCCCTCAGTGGCAGGAATGAGGGGGAAGGTGACAGGAAGAGGCGCGATGTCGCTGCCACGCTTGCGATGCAGGGCAGGGTGACAAGCCGCAGCACACAAGACGGATGGCGGTGCACATGGCCTCTCAGTAGACAGGCCAGCTTCTAGGAGCTATCAATCATTTTCCTGCGTATTATGTAAATTCTTGATGCTAAAGATGTATGGAGTCAATTACCAGGGGTCACGGCTGTGTGTTAAATTCGTACAACGAAGCTCCTCTTGGTCTCCAATGAATTTGAGCGAGATTGCAAGCTTTCTGCCTTTTATTGGACCATATAAATATTTCACTGTTGGATATAAAAAAAATTGGAGAAAAAGCAGATAAAAACCAAGCCCCCATGTGGCTGTGGAGAGACAAGGAGCAAGAAAGGGGAGTCAGCAGCTTTTTAACAGCCTTTCTCAGTGCATTCCAGGAACGGCATAATCCAGAGACAAGATTTGGTTTTGCTTCTCACTCTAGGTTTTTTCAGTGCATAGGATGGGGGTGCAAAAGGCAACCTCACAACTTCACCTGCATCGATTCAGATGTGCAAGTGAAGTGCTTCAGCCACCAGATAAATAATCCCCAGACAGTGTGCCAAGGGACAACAGCATTAGACAAGCATGTCATGGCAGAAGAAAACCACAGCTCAGAAGTTTCTACCCTAGGAAGAGGTTGCTCACTACATCCTTCCACTAGGGAGGTTTGAATCACTGATTCCCCCCCCCATGTAAAGTGAGAGACATTAGTGATGCCTGCCCTCAGAAAATCCCAACCATTGAACCCTGTCTGAGTCACCACTCTAGGGCTCATTTTTCACTACACTATGCTTCCACTTCAACTGCCATGGTTGCCTCCCCTGAAATCCTGGGGTTTGTAGTCTGATGAGGCAGCCATTTTCTTTGGCTAAGAATTCTAAATGCACGTGCCTTGAAGTTGCCTGTTAACTTATGGTGACCCCATGGCTTTCACAGGGTTTTCTCAGGCCAGAAATTTTCAGAGGTGGTTTTGCCAGTTTCTGCCTCCTGCACCTGGTATTCATGAGTGGTCTCCTATCTAAGCACTAAACAGGGCTGATCCCGCCTAGTCTCCAAGACCAAACAGGATCAGCATCTTTTTACACTAGACAGTTATAGCACTTTGATTCCTATGGAATCCTGGAGTTTGTAGTTTGGTGAGGCACTAGATCTCTCATCTCTCTAGCAGAGAATTCTGAAGACCTCATGAAAGCAACAAACTCCAGGATTCCATAGGATGGAACTATCGTCATTTAAAGAGGAATCAAAGTGCTACACTTGTGTAGTGTAAAAGGGGCCTCATGAAGGGGTTGAAGTCATCTGAGGGCAGGTATATCTTACTTCTCCACCCTGTAAAAGTGAACCTTTTCAGAATGAGAAATGACTGTGCCGCTAATTTTAATTCAATATCCACCTGCTGTCAAGAACAATGACCCAGAGATCACAACTGATTCATGCTTGCAGCTATAATTGAAAAAGAAACAGACAAAGCTGATGATTTGCCAATTGGTAGAAGCCAGTTGGTATAAGAGACAAACAGCAGAGAGGCATACCTTAGTTGGTAACTAAAACTTTTATCAGTCTTGCAACAGAGTTTCTCAACAACCTGCCCATGGTAAACTGCTTAGCCAGTGCTATGTACACCTTGGGTTTCAATAGTGCAGACAATACTGGTGCGCTTGTGACAGCTGCCTTGCCTCACTGGGCTTTCCACTGCATGCAGCTAGTGCTTGAGTAATACTTCTGATAGCATCGCATGCTTTTCCCCACAGTGTTGGTTCTCCCCCTGCCCAATGCTGCTCGTCCCACCTCCCCAAATCAACTTTCATCTCTCTCCCTGAAATGAACATCAAACGTGCTTCTGAAAATCACTGTCCTTCTCAAGATCCCATTACAATCGTTTTGATAAAGCGCCCAAAGCCAGAGATTCCATTTTAGATTAGGGAGAGATCATAGCCGATGGAGAGAGCGCAGGATTGTCTCCAAAGGGCGGCGCAGGGCGGCCTGCTGACTCCTAGACAAGAGACAGAAAGGGGATTTGGGGAGCTGGAATACATTAAGGTTCAGCCTTAAAACATACGAAGGGAATGCAAGATAAAGAGCATCTCAGAGCATGTGCAAAATACCTGTCTAGTGTCACACAGAACTGCAATCCACCTCCCTAACTGTGGCAAAATGTCTCGAAATCTCAAAAGGTGGGATCAGGCAAACTTCCCCCAACCCAGCTAGGTCTCTCTCTATCTTTCCGTTCTGCATCTCTGAAGGAGAGAGGATATTACCCTGGCCTATTTTAGAGGGCTGTTGTAAGCATTGACAGCAATCTCCTCTCCCCCAGAGGTCGGGTAGCTTACATCATTTGCCCAGGCATTCCATCTGCCTAGTATAGAAACTCATCTCTGCTTTGCTTTACCAGAAGAAAGGTTTCATCAGTCTCCTTCTGAACCATGAGCGGGCAAAGTATAACCCACAGACCACATGCAGCCCTTGGGGCCCCAACTTGTGCTCCCTGAAGTCCCATGGTGGCTCTCCAGAGCTCCCAAACCTTAGTATTTTTTTAATTATGCCAGTTAGGGTAATTTCTTGCCACAGGACTGGCCAAATGAGCTCAAAACCAACTACAAATGGAGGAATTTACTTCCCCCTCTGCCCAGAGCCCTCCCTCGATTGCTCCCCCAGCATCAAAGATCAGACAAAAATTGGCCAACATGACAGTCAGAAGTGATTCAGTGTCACTTCTGGCACAACAAAATGTGATCATCTGAAAAGATGTAGACGGCATCAGCTCCTGCCCTATCCGCAATTGTCCACGCTTGCTTCAAACTCTTCCTCTGGCTATTGAGATTGTGAAGAGTGTCAAGATCCTTGAAACATTCTCAGTAAAATAATTATTGCTATCGTCATCCTAACTTCCTCCACCTGATATTAAGCCTGAGTTAGTTTGTGTGCAGCATGGGTCACACTGGTTGGAGGATTCTGGGGGTTATAGTACAAAAGGTATCAGCTCCCCCTCCCGAGAAAGAAGACCCTGCTTTCTCCCAAGTTTGGGCCTTTCAGAAAGCAGAGTGCACTACTGTGGCTGTACAATATTGACTTTTTGGGAGCTATTTCCAGGCTGTGGGACAGTAGTTGCCTAAATAGTAGGCTCATTTCTACATCTCTGTATGAGTTGCTGGAAGCAAACAAGGATGAAGCAACCAGCTTTCTCTCATGGTACTTCTGCCATCTAACTCAGAAGCACAGCAGATGGGGGCGGAGGCAAAGTGAGGGCATTACCCTCCCAGATAAGAATTCTGGGAGTACAACTTCCCTCTAGACCAGGGGTGGGAATCATGGGACCCTCCAGATGTTGTTGGCTTGCAAGTCCCAGCAGCTGTAACCAGCATTTTGGGATTTACAATCCTGCAACATCTGGACGCGTAAGTCCTGTCCCTGTTCTACGCAATTGTCCTTCTAAGACCTGACTGGCAGCACACAGACTCCCTGAGCTGTTCCAAGTGGCACAAGACACTCACCAGTGAAAACTGGACATCTGTGTTGGTGGGGGCACCGACCACATATATTTAAAGGAAGTGCTGGGAACGCTCTTCCCCACTTGCACCGTGACCAAAAAGGTCCACAATTCAACACGCTACTTTTAAAACCACCTCAACAGTAGCAGCAACAAGTTGCCCTGCACGGGCTCATGAGGAGTTACTGAATGAACGACAATATTAAAGTAAGATTTCATGCTTTGCATTTTCCTCTTGGCTGGGCTCCAGTACTCTTGATGGTTCAGGATTAGCACGAAGTGAATCCCAAAGGAAGGCAATGTTTGTAGGACTGGACAGCCTTTGGGGTCCCTTACAACACTATGATTTTTGCTCTAAGGAGCCCAGGAGCTGGGAGGAGAAACACATACCTTCAAACTGTCCCAGTTTGACAGAGACAGTCCTGATTAATCGCTCTGCAATTCTGCTTTCTGAGCTGCTTTTAAAATGTCCCAGTTTCTCTGACCTCCTCTCACTCTCCCCCCGTGTCTCTGGCTTACTTCAGTTGCTACCAACTGAGCTCTAAGTGCAAAAGTAGTTTAGCGGGAGAAGAGGAAAGGAGAAAGAGGGAATCTTACTCTTCCCAGTTGGCTTAGGCAAAAGCAAACTGCCACAGGCTCTCCTACCTCGTGTGTCCTTCCTCATTAATAACTTCCGCCATCTGATGCTGCTTGGCAACACGTGTCCCAGTTTTCATCTCTAAAATGCAGGAGGGCATGCAAAAGCCATTGGCTGCTGGGACTCCCAGGAAAGCTCTCACTGCCATGAGCAAGTTCTCCACCACCTTCTTCCCTTTTCACATTGCTCCTGGAAATCACTGAAATCTCTCTCCATCAACTTTGCAATCATGGAATGGAGCACCAGGATTGGAGTAGGGGCATTTCTCTTCAGATCTGGTTTCAGTGCAATGACACTTCAGGTCTATAGAACCTTTGCAGGCACAAGAGTGAAATATCCCATAATTTTAATCAGCAGTTGGAGCGGGTGAGTGGAAGAGGGAAAAACACATTTAGTGACCAAGAGATTACAAAACAAAGACTGTAATTTTGGGTCTTCTTTTCCCTTTATTTTTTTCAGGAGCCAAATCTGGCTTGTTAATGATTATTGAAGCTTATATGAAAATCATGGGGTTGCCATAAGTCGACAGGCACCTTGGAGGTACAGATGCACACGTATAGACAACTAAACTGAAAGGGACAACCAGCAGCAACACCAGTTCGATATAAATTAGGCATGGGCCTCCAGTTATCTTTGATGAAACTGCCATCAGCCTTGTTGCTGTCTATGCCTGATGGGAGCTGCAGTCCAACATCTTCTGGAGATCATTCCTCACCCCGATTTATTCACTAACTATGCCAAAGCTGTTACTAAGTACCATCAGGCACCATTTCATGAGCTCAAACAGTTTGACATTATATTTTTTTTGTCTCCTGTGTGCATGTGTGTTGTACACCCAGACACACTCCCCCCATTACTCTCCTCTTTGATCTCTGTTGAGGCCAGGAACTGACAATCAGGGCAAGACGCCCAACAAAGCAACCAAATTACACTAAGGGCATTCTACATTGTCTTCTTATTTTCTCTTACTACCACCCATTGTTCTTGCCACTGCCAAATGTAAACAGAAATCAGTGTCAGGCTTGGGAAGGTGGCCAAATTTGGTCTGCTTTAATTTGGAGTGTAAATACGTCACAGATCAAGATTGCAACTGTAATACTGGTAAAGTTTATAAATAAAATAAGAAGGGAGGAAGGAGGGGAGGGCAGGAAGGAGAGAGGGAGGAACAAACAAATTTGAGGGTGGGATGATCCAATCACGTTGCAGTCAGTGCCAGTTCATCAGTGAACCAAACTACTTGGTAACATGGACACATTCACTAGGCACTGGAGATACTTTAGTTGGAAATCTTGTGCTGAGCAGGGAGCTGGACTCTATGGCCCACGAGGCCCCTTCCAACTCTAGGATTCCATGAGAACAAGAAGTCAAGCTGGGATGGAACAAAGGAAGGTATCGCATACTGAGGCAGGCCATAGGTCCATCCAACTAGGTCTTACCTTCACCAGGATAACTCGTGTAATAATAATTGGTATCATTATCTGGCATGACAGCTTGGAGTGAGAAACACACAACTCGCCGGTTGCCTGCAGCCTCTGCTAATTTTTGAAGCCTCAATGTCCCTCCCAGACACCATCCTGCCTCTCACCACTCCAAGTAAATAAGGAGAGTTGTCCCTAGAATACCGTGACAGCAGGGAGCCTCCTTTAAAACAAGGTTGCCTCCCATCCAACAACTTGTTTTTTACCCTCCCCCAAAACTTTTGTAGAATTTTTATGAAACTGAAGTTAGACTTTGGGTCACCTCTGGTTTGAGGAGAGGTGTGACGCATGGTGGGTCCTAAAGGTGAAGAGCTAGCCCCTGAGAGCTTGCTCATCCCAAAATCACACTGGCTGGCAGCAGACAGGCAGCGAAGAGGTCAAGCAGAGAGTTTTCTGCTCTGGAGATGCTGAAAATTAAACCTGGAACTCTTTGCTCAACCATGGAGCTACTATGGTCCTTGCTGGAAGGAACGGGTGACCCATGAGCAAACAGAAGCCACTTCATCTTATCTGCTGTCAGCCGTACCAAGGTGGGTCAAATGTTGTGAGAGGAAAGAAGGGAAGTTCCAGGCAGAAGAGAGACCAAGCACAGTGTGTGCTCATGGCATTTGTGTGTGTCCTTAAGAGAAAACTGAGTCATGGCATTTACAACCTTTGTCTGTAAATGAAAGGCCAGCAACCCAAAGAGAGAAAAAAATAAGGCCAAACCCAGCCTTTCCCAATCTGGACTCTTCCAGATGTGTTGGATTACAGCTGCCATCATCCTCACCTTAACACACATAGGCACCAGCGTCAGAGAAAGTTGGCTTAACCAAAATTTGTGCTCCAGCATCACAAAGACCTCTCACACTGTTCTGACAGGGAACTGGGAGGCCACCTTGCACTCCTTGAGACCCCTCTGTCTTTCCTTCTCATTTTCCAGCTCTGCCACGTGGGATCTCCAACATCAAATTATGACACAATCATCAATTCCAGTGACCCAACCTTGCACCCGATGGCCCTCCCTGGCTCAACAGGGGCGTCCTTGCCAAATGGATTGAACCGAAAGGGAAGCGCAATCAGTGTGCCACAGGGCACAGCTGGGACCTCCCAGTGAATTATGGGTTCTGTTCCATTGCATATTATTCTGACATTCTCATTTTGCCCAACTCTGGAGAG
Organism: Ctenosaura bakeri; assembly: GCA_948474755.1. Classification (NCBI taxonomy): domain Eukaryota; kingdom Metazoa; phylum Chordata; class Lepidosauria; order Squamata; family Iguanidae; genus Ctenosaura; species Ctenosaura bakeri. The sequence goes on from CAOLHI010001491.1 coordinate 115,483, forward strand.
CTTCCATCGAGTGGCCACACTACCTCCTCACCCTTACGCTCAGATGCATGCCCCAGCATCTATTACATCAGCTCTTGGGAATGGTGTGACTCTGTTGGAAAGCAAAACTTACTCTCCCTGCATTCATTGTGTGTCACATTTATTTGTCTCACAGATGTATAGGGTATGTCACAATGGCAGAGAGGGAAAAGAATACAGAATTTTGCTTCTCAAAAGATATGTAAATCTGTTAATCAAGATGCCTATTATTGCAGATGCCTTGCGCGCCAGCAGCAACGATCCATCGAGATAACTGATCAACTGCTAATAACCAATTGTGCAGCAGCAAGCATTTCCTTATCCAGCTTTGCTAAAATAAAATTTAAAAGAAATGCCTACGCCTAATTACAGCAAAATTGTCCTCTCCTTCAGAAAACCGCTCCTCCTTTGTCCATCCAGTTGTGCAAGAAATAAATCTGTCAGAAATGAGTTCACAGAAAAAGGTGAAGCTATTTGGGGGACAGGGGAAGAATATTTTCCTGGAAGGGGGGTCTAACCAATATATAAAGCAGCTAAGGTGATTACTGCTTACATTTTGGAGAACTGCTACTTTTATTTGTAAAATATACCTCACATTTCTCACTCTCCTGGTCAAAGGGAAACATACTTGGAAATATTTCAGCAGAATTACCAAAAAGGAATGACCAAAATTAGCTGTTGAAAACAGCAATCTGTCCCTCTTCCCCTTATGATTGTCCACAGCCCACTCTAAAGTTCAGTATGAATGCATTGTTCTAAATGGAGCCTTACCCCTCTCCTTACGGCTGAGAAATAGGGCACAGCTGGAAAACCTGTGTCTTCTCTTATTATGAGTTCTGGGCCTTTGCACAGCACATGCTGCAACACTCCAAAGTACACACAATTTGCATATGTAACAGGTTTGGGTTATAGCTTTGTCAGCTACATGTTGACCGCCAATTTAGGGAAAAAGACTGATGATTAGACTGGCAGAATGAATGCTCCTGCTCATCAACTGGCTGAAACCAACAGAAACCTGCAGATGGCATTAATCTCTTTTGTGGGGTTGGCATGCCCCATAATTTAACTATGTTGATCTTTAGTATGGAGGATTAGACAGACATAAGTAAATTCAATTTACTAACAGCATTGAAATTGCTTTTGGTACAACAGACACTACTTGTTTTATCAGCTCTACTACCAAACAGATGAAGGACTTACTGAGGAAAAAATGACAACTTTCTCCTTGGAAAGAGAGAAATTCCCAAAATAATAACTTCAGAACCTTTAAGAAGGTAGCAGTTATCCCCATCAGATTTGCAATACAGCCATGACTAGTAGTTTTTCCCCTGGAAGGCTATGCTGGGGGTGAGGGGTGGGAGAATCAAAGCAGTTCTTCTCAGAGCTTGGAAGAAATTGCTTTTTGGACTACAGCTGCCAGAATCTTTCTGCCAATCTGGTCACTGCTTTGCTAGTTGGGACGTTCTGGGTGTTGGAGCCCAAAGAGTAATTCTCCCAACAAAGAACACCCCTGGCAAGCCCCCCAGCCCCACTTCGTTTAAGGCAGCCCTCCTCCCTCTGGCTTGGTATGGCAACTAGGAATCAGAAGACATTTGCCAGATGGATGGATTTGGCACAGGGCTGCCAGCCGCCCATCCCTCCAGGAGAGGTTTGCTAACTAAATCTGCTGACAGTGCCTGCTAGGAATGCCAAGGATGGTCAGACCAGAAGGAGCCATGCCCACTTGCAGCCATCAAGGTAAGAGCTGACATTGGCTTCCTGCCTGTGGCGGGGGGGGGGGGCACAGCTTTCAGACCATCAGAAGGAAGACGCCACAGGGCCCAGCCATGCCATTATATACTTTTATTGATGCTGTTCTGAAGAAAGCTAATCAATATATTAGATTTCCCAAAGAAAGAAAAACAGCAACCGCCAGAGAGTTTTCCACTGGGCTCTGAGAGCTTTCAGCAGCATGGGCAGGAAGCTGGCCCATCTCCACCTCTGTCCCCAGGTTTTCAGCCTCCCTCCAGTTTGAACCAGGACTGTCAGGAACAGAAGAAGAAAGTAAAGGCTGCCCTATTCAGCCAACTCAAATCAGTTTGATTCATCAACTGAAAACGTCTTTTGTCAATTGCAAAACTGGCTCCTGATCAATGGAGGTTAAATAACTTTGTTCTAAGTCATGCGGAGACTTCATCCACCTTTTCCCAAACAGGTGACCTCCAGAGGTACCAGACTACAGTTCCCATCATCCTTGACCAGCATGACAAAGATGGCTAGAACAAGGATGGCTGTAGACCAACCCATTCTTATTCTGCATTTATTTGTCATCTTTATATCCTGCCTTTCCTTCAGTAAGTTCAGTGCGGCAGACCCGCCCAGGGCCAGATTATCGATGGTTCCATTGGGACAATGGCTCTGGGACCCTTGTGCTGAAAGGGAAAACGTGTTGCTTGTTTCCTCTTCTTCCCCAGTCACTTCCTGCATTTCTCAGCCATCATTTGTGTGTGTACGTATGCATGAGTTACCTGAGTTAATCAAGTAAAACTGCTTGGGATCAAGGCTGTTAATCTTGCCCAAGTGGCAGGGCTGGAAAAGGGTTCAGATATGACAAGTTTTGTGGTCTATCATTCTGATTTCTGCACTTGTAGAACAGCTCGTGTGTGTGCACAAAGTGGGCCCTATTTCAGGAACTGCTCTGTCACCACAATCCAGCTAAGACTCTATGCTTAGAACAATAACCCTGTGAGGTAAGTAAGTCAGGATGACAGAAAAAGAATGCTCTAAGGTCCCTCGGTCATGGCTGAACAAGGACTAGAACCTGTATCTTCTGAGTCCCAGTCCAGCACACAAAGTACTCCCAGCACTGGCCACACAGAAACCACCAGGTTGGGTAAGGCTATCCTAACCATTACACCACACAGCATCACCCATCCTGGACACCAGAACAAGGCAGATATGGGGGAGACGTTGTGGCAGGGGGCTCACCCGACGGGTCCTGGGGCTTCTGGTTTTACCGGGCCAGCATGGTATAGAGCGTGAGAAGGGGCCTTTCACATCCCTTGCTGGATTCTGGTGGGGACACAACAGCAGAGACAAGGCTCCACATTTCCGAGGATTATCTGAACCGTATCAACTCTAATCCAATCATCTGTAACGCGATTACATCCAACCACAGAGAGAAGGGACTTCTACCGGTAACGCAATCTTTCATCCAGCCAGCTGTAAAGGTTCAGGGAAGGGGGCTCGGGGATACAGAAACAAAAGAGGAGATTTAATAAGCGGAAAGAGGCATGGTGGGAGGGAGAGAGGAGAGAATCACAACCCCTCCCCAAGGCCAAGATAGTTTTACATATTATTATTTTTTCACTGCAGGTGGGGGCTAAGGGGGTGCATTGCATCTAATTGCAATCAAAAGCAGACATCTGACGCAAGTGACGGGCTCAGCAAAAAAAAAAAAAATGCTGCTGAGAGGGGCAAAATCTTTGTCTAAAAATAATCAGCCATTCCGCATGCTGCTGGGTTCTCTCCCCCCACCCACCTTTCCCTTTTTTGCTATAATGGTAATCGATGCTGGAGGCTTTGAATTCCATCAATTTATAGATCTGCCCCAGCAATGTGGCTGGTGATTGTCTGCCGGCTTGTGCAAAAAAGGGGGGGTGGGGGAGGGAGAAGCAGGCAGAAGCTGGGGGCCCCCACTGACAGAGTCGGATAAGCTTAGACACCTTCCACAAATTCCTTTATTGGGTCTTTTTTAAAATTCTCCCCACAACCTATGATTCACTCCCCTTATAGACACACAGAGATTAGAGTTCTATATTTTTATATTATGAATATATACACAAACATATATAATGTGCGTACATGCATGAGAGAGAGTGACTCTCTTTATCATTAAAAAAAAAAACCTCCTGGAGATGTTTGCAGCAGTTAAAGATTAGCCTGGGCTTTCTGAGACGCCAATTTTTTTTTTGAGGGTATCGATCAATAAATCAAATCAGAGTCCAATCAATCGCCCAATCAGAAGCGTCTCGCCGATGCATTACTGCTGGCGCCTTCGAACCCGGCCTGGCCTTCTATGGCTTTCATCAAAACAGCGGCAGGGTTGGCACCCCGCCAGCTCCCACTCTTTGCCTAATAGACTCCACAGCGCAGGAGCTCCAAGCCTGGCGCAAGAGCAATAAATTTCTCATCTAACAGCCGATCGAGAAACAAGGTGAACATCTGTTTTGCTGCAATGAAACTCGCCCGTGTTCTTCTCTCCGGGAGCTGCAAACTGCCTTTGACAGGCCACCCCAAAGGCAGCTTCCAAGGGCTTCACACACAACCCACACCCGGACATACGGACACACGTCTCCACAAAAGGGGATGGCTGTGTGTGTTCAGTTATTTCTAGTAAGTAAGAGAAGGAAACTTTGACTCCCACCCCCCCCCGGCCCTGCCACCCTCCCTGCCACCTTCCCCTCTTTTGTGCAACTGCAATGGAGACAGAGAGAGAAAGAGAGAGAGAGAGATTGAAAGGGGGGGGAAGAGGAGAAAATCACAGCTCGCTCAGTCAGTCGATAGTAAAAGCCATCCTGGGACCCTGTAGTATGAAGGCAATTTTATGATACCCATTATGTAGCACTGTAACTTCATTAAAAGCTGTTTATCCCTTCTAAGCATTTCAAAGCACTTCCCCTCACCCGTAAAATGGGGACTGGATTAACTGGGAGGCGAAGTATGCTGCAGATCAAAGCAGGTGGATCAGCCGAGGGGCAGGTGGGTAGGTCGGCCCAGCATTTTTTGGTTTTGGGGGGGGGGGTGAAATGCCACTGGCACACACACTCCTGACAACCTTGGTAGTAGCTGGGGACATCCATGCCACAGGGGCTGTGACTCCACTCCAGAGTTCAGACTGCACTTTAAAGAAGCCATCCAAGGAGTTGAACCTGAGCCCACAAACAGGTCAGCACCACAGAGAGCTCTATTAAAGTTTGGACTAAAACCCAGAGCAGATTCACAGCATGGAAGCCACCAGCAGCAGCACTCATCCAGGCACATAACAGAGCTAAAACCCACTAAGTGAGGAGAGACTTGGCTTCCCTGACAAGGTTACACGTCCTGGGTGCGAGTCATGCTGTGGGTGGGAGGGAACCATTTCATTTTCTTCTCCCTTCCTTGCTGACCCAGTAGATCACCCAGAAAAGGGCAGGTCATTCACAGGGACAGAACTGGAAGAGGGGGGTGTCAGAAAAATGTTGAATGACAGCTGGGAAATGAAAAATAGGGGAGGAGAATGGAACTAAGCATCCTGGAACAGGGCATGCTGGCTGAATGGAACATTTCTGTTATTTGTTCCACTTGTCCTTTCTGAAAGTTCTTTGCAGACCACCAATTGATAGGCCAGGATTTCTCAGGTGACTGATCAGGGGAACCGTCATTTCTTCGACTAATGTGTCAGGGACCAGTACCAAATCTGTGTCCACTGGCTACCACTGTTTCTCTCGCTCTTTTCCACCCCCCTGGAAACTCACCATACACTGGCAGCCAATGGCTCACAGCGTATGGTGAGTCCGCAGTTTGAGTAGCACTCTCTGAGGCCACAGGTTGTCCCAAGTGACTGATGCACTGTGAGAAAGAGTGCTTTCTCACATGTACCAATCCCTTCTCATATATAGGATTAGGCCCGGGGCAGGATCAAGAGACCAGTTTGAATCTGGGGATTTGTCTTTTCAAATTTAAGCAATACCACTGATCTCCCTTTTGATTAATCTCCTCCCAAGAGTCAGTTTAAAAAAAAAAAAAAAGCTTAGGTGGCTTTCAAATCTCAGCCACTCTCATTTCCTTTGTCCTTCCCCCTGCCGTCATCTAGCAAATGTAAAAAATATAATTCCCAATTTACTTGTGAGAAGCCTCCTAATGTATATTAGGTGCTTCGCTCAGTCTTTTTGGGTTCCTCAGTCTAAATTCATTCCTGGACGAAAACAAAAAAGAGAAGGCAGCAGTTGGCGTACTTGCCTCTGCTTCAGCTTGCACAACTCAGGAATCAAGGACAGGCCCAGGCTACAATCCAACTTGGGAGAAAGGGGAACATCACAACCTGTTCTTCCCAGCTGACCTAGAGCCAAGCCCTACTGCCTGGAGATAATGGGAATCATAGTTCAACATACCTGGAGGGCACCAGGTTGGCAAAGGTAGCTTTGGGAAGTGCAGAAAGCAGCATAGAGAGTGTATACCAAACTCCACTCCTCCTCACCAGAATTCCAAAGATCTACATCCACAAAATGGCACCTGGTGAAACAAAATGCAAGCACCCATGCCCTGTCATAGTTCCCCAGCCACAGCCTGAGACAATCAGCAATTCTATCCAATACAAACATTACATTTGAGTTCTGTGCAGGTTGGAGATTCTGAATGGCTTAGTTTGGAAATAAATGTCTGCTTTGTCACTGCAAAAGTCGAAACACTCAAGGGTCTTTCTCTTACTCATCAACTGCAAATCCTCAAGCAACATACCAGGAGATCGTGATCTCCATTCTGCACACCCAAGTTGTGCTCCACAACCCCAAGGAAGGCTACACAGCAAAAGCACCCTGCAAAGACCTAGGGCAGAGACGCCTGTGTGAGCTTTGGCCAGTTGCTCTCTCTGGTTTTCACTCCGCCAGCTGGACCTCCCACTTGTTGGAATGTTAAAATGAAAGATGCTTTCTTTACATCAACCTGAGCCCATGAGAGGAAGACTGGGGTACAAATGAGAGACAGATGCTATGGAAAAAACCATTGCTTAGTGGCAGGAGTGCCTGCTTGACAAGCAGAAGGTCTAGGGCAGAGATGGGCAATGTGAAGGCTGGGGAGGTGTACATCATTAGCCTCCCAAGAGACTTTCAAGGGCCACAACCCTCACTGCACCCACTCTTACAAACACATACACACACACATATGCGTGCACACTATGATCTACACCAAGAGCGGGCAGGCTTTCTCAGGAGGGGAGGCATATTCCAATGGCGAGTGGGGCTAAAAGCAGGACAGAACCAAAACCAGGCACATGGTTTAGCTTTCTGCCAATCAAGTCTTGAGACGCAGACAAATAATCTCATATAGCATAAGGCAGGTTCGGATGCTCACACGTCCCCCAAGTTTAAATGTTTGGAACATTCAGACCCCACGTTCCTTGCTTATCACTTTATTATTTTACTTAGAACCATTCCCTCCCAATGCCCTTCCAGGTGTGCCATACTGCAAGGCTCATTATCCCCACCACAGCCTTCCTGAGTGTGTAGTGGGACTTGGGCTACAAGTCCCACTAAATGAGCCTTGCAGTATGGCATCTAGAATGGGGCCATGCTGGGAAAAAGTGGCTCCTGCCATTGTGCAACAGCAACAAGAAAATTTACTTTAAATTCAATTATAAGGATGCCACAAACATGAGTAACTCCTCTCATGCAGACCCCACTAGATCCCCACCTAAGGGAAAGATGACTTAAGTTAATCAAACCTGGCATAAAAGGTCTGGTTTTACTGTGCATGCTAATGAGTTCTTCTTCTTTTTTTTTAAGAATCCCAGACACACATAGACACTATTTCCAAATGACCAGGGGCTGGGGAGAGACTGGGTTCAATCCTGTCTCCTTGCTGTATGTACAATAAATAAACCTTTATTACAACTTTGATATATCCTCCCTCTAATGACTTTTAAGGACAACCCAATAAAGTTGCCAAGGAGTAGGGGAGAAACCAACAAATGCTTAATATTCAATAAATGTGTCAATTTTACATACAGAGGCAAATAGGCTTTTATTGAGGAATTGGTAAATTTCCTTGGAGAAAAGTAAGTGCGTTTTAGCCTTCAAGGGGTCTCCAGTGAATGGAAATGGAATGTGATTTGTGATAAAACTCAGCTGCTCCATAAAAGACGTTAAATAAATGTTGCTGTTTCACTTGGGATATACAGAATTGATTGCATTATAGACCTGTTCTAAGATGCACAATTCTCCCGCAAGGTATCTCGCTGGCTTCCCTGCATTTTGAAGCTGGAGAGCAGAGACGATTTAGATTACATCTTAACTTGCTGGCTAATAGCGGCCAAGAATATGCTGGGGGAGAAGAGGGGAAAACATTAACCATTTCTCCCTCTGTCTTACTACTGGAGAGTTTGCCCAATAGCCAGTAGCTCAGTGGACAGGCAAAGAGAAAAGGTATATCCCTGGCTAAATAGAGATCTCAGTCTACAGAGACAAAATGTGTGGGGAGGGAGGTGACAGAAGAAGGCTACAAGAAAAGGCTTTGTAGCTCTGTGTGTCTCTCTCTCTCTCTAATGGGGGGGGGCGACATAAAGGTTTACACAGTTATGCATGTGGCACAACTGCAGATAGATGTTTGGACTGGACCAGAAGACAATGGTGGCCTTTCAGAAACTGCTGGACTGCGCCTCCCAGCAGCCCTCACTATCAGCTGTGCTGGCTTGGTCTAACAGGACTTACAATCCAACAACATCTAGAGGGCCAGAGTTGACCTAGGCCAACCACCTCCTCCAGACAAGACATCCAGAACTAAGCCACTCCCAACAGATGCCTGTCTAGCTTCTGCTGGAAGATCTCCAGTGACGATGAGTCCCTCACTCTTACGAATGACTTGTTCCCCTCTTGAACCACCACTAGAAGAGAACCAGGGTTTGCTTGCTATCTTCTGCCTTACCTAAACAAGATTTGGAGTTCCTCTAGGAAGCCTCCATATCCAGAGGCAGTATTATTTTGCATGCCAGTTGCTGAGGGTGGGGAGGCAACCCAGAGAAAAGACAATTGCCTTCATGCCCTGCTTGTGGGTTGTCTGGAGAAAACCACAGGCCAGGCACCTGGTGAAGCAGCAGGGCTTAGAAAAGATAGTCTTTTGCACTACAGATCGCAGAATCCCCCAGCCAGCATGGCCACTGGCCAAGCTGGTTAGGGGCTTCTGGGAGCTGCAGTCCTCAAAAAGCATTTTTTTAAAACTTCAGAGCAAGGTATTGAACTAGATGCATCACTCATCTGGTCCAGAAGGGGTGGGCATGAGGGATGCATGCAGAATGTCCTGGCTTCAGTCCCTGCAACCTCCAGTTAAAAGGAACTAGTAATAGTTTAACAGCAACTAGTCTTAAGTTGTACGTCTGCTGGAGAACTCCTGCCAGTATGACAGATTAAAATAAACTGGGATAAATGGAGAAACTTAACACAGTGATGGATAGCTTCCTGTGTTCCTATTCTGTGAAGAATACAGCAGTAACTGGAAGTGTATTTTGCCACTGAATCACCTGCCACCTCTAGGATGACTAGTATGTCAGTTTGGCAAATGACTCTCAAGCTCAAGTCAGTGGGAGATCACTTCAAACTGCGCTCCCCAGTCCTTTAGCCAACTATCGTCTCCAAGATTTCTCCCCACCTTCAGCAGCTCTGCGAACAGTCTTTATAGGCAATGCCAAAGTCCCACCCATGGTGAAGTCAGATGACAACTCAACTTCCCCCGGGTCTAAGCTTTCCCTTGTCCACCCTCTCTGCTAGGTGGACACAAGCAGTCCCTGCCAGCACAGCTACTATATATAAGATGCTTGACGGCAGTAATCATAGCCATCCACAGTAGCATTTTAGCCTAGAAACTAATAGAAGCAGGGGGCAGGAGATGTTCAGTTATTCCTGGATCTCGCAAACTGTAATAACATGACAAGAAATAGTAAATGAAATCTAGCACAGCAATACAATTGTGTTGTTCCCATTGCTCCTTGAATCAATCCTGTCCTGGGGTTGTCTCAGCCAAAATCCCTGGCTTTGCCAAGAACCAGCATGGCATTAAACAGTCCACTGGTTTCCTACAAGCAAATAGGTGGCTTGTTCCTTCAAGCCTGCTGATATTTTAAATGAATCTAAACTCCAATAATTGTTTAATGCTTATTTTCCTTCAGCTCTGGTTCACATTCGGTGCCTCTTCATGGCAGACACTGATATTTTCCATTTAGTTGATTTAATGTGGGGAAAATACCTGTAGATTTCAACCAAAGACTCATCTGAAAGATGCCGATTTCAAGTCAATGGTTAGTATAAATTTCTTCTGCAGAGAAAAAAAAATACCAAGCCTTTCACTTACCTTCCACATTGTTGCTCTGCAATGAATGCTAGAAATTTACTCTTTCATATTAAGGCCATTTCCGCACTACACTGTTATAGAGCTATTATTCCACTTTCAACATCCTATGGAATCCTGGGGTTTGCAGTTTACGCAGGGGCATTTACAATTCTCAGCCAGAGAGCTCTTTGCCCTCAGTAAACTACAAACCCCAGAATTCTACAAGATGCTGAAAGTAGAATAATAGCAATATAACAGTGTAGTGTGGAAATGGCCCATGAAAAAAATAGAGGAAGTTTTATACAGTTAGCCCTCCACATTTGCTAGGGTTAGGAATGCAGGACCCTTGCAAAAATGGAAAAAAACCACAAATATCAAAATGTGTGTTTCCATTTGTGGGAAGGCATGGTGTGGAAAACAGACACCCAAGGATCCAAACTTTGTCAGGGAAAGAAGAGGAAAAGAGGTTGGATGGGTGAGGTTGGGAAAGGTTGGGTGAGGTTGGGAAAAGAGGTTGGGTGGCCCTATACTTCCTCTCTTGCCCATCTCCTTTCTTAGGTGTGTGTGGGGGCATAAGCCATCCTTAGCTGGCCAGGCAGTGGCTGGTGGTGGAGGACGAGGAGAGTCAGAGCACGTTTTTTAAAGGGCTGTATGGCCTGATCAGAGCTGCCAAGAGAAAAGGTTCTCCTGGAAAAGAAGGGCTGGGGGGGGGCAGGGCTTGGCGAAACTCTCAAATAATCAAATCCATGAAAATCAAACCCACAGATTTGGAGGGGCAACTGTATTTTGTGCTGAAAAACCAAACTGGGAGCCACACTTAGCTTTTGAAAACTGAGAACTTAAGAGATGTAGGGCTTCCTCAATATCTCAATTTCCTCTGTCCTCACTTTTCCCTACAACTCCATCTAGAATGGTGAAATAGTCAAGGTTGACCAAATTCATGCTATGTGCCAAGACTTTGTGGCAACATTAGAGCAGGCAAAATCTGTGACCCACCATGCAAGAAGGCAACCTCCTGTGTTCTACCGCAGCTGGCAAAAGGTGAACAACCTACAGCTCAGGTAAGATTGAGTTGGAAGTAAGTTAGGCTGTTTTGGGAAATACAGGCACGCCTCACCAGGTTCGAGGAGACTATTCCATCAAAACTTGGAAGGGTTGTGCCATCCTCTCCAACACTTCACAGATGAAAACTGGGACACGTGTGGCTGAGCCACATCAAGAGTGCAGTCAAAGGGATAAGACCAGACAAGAGAAGGGCAAAAGTTTTGAATGAGGAAGAACACAAAACTACTATTTTAAAAGCAAAGAAGCCCTGAAATTTATGTATTGAGTTTAGGAATGGTAAGTCCTCACTCTACTCTTTCCACTACACCCTGCTGAGTTAATTGAAAGCAATCTACTTTTGCACTTTGAACTCAGTTTGCAGTTGAACTAAGCTAAGGATGAAGGGGGAAAGTGGGAGGGAAAAAAGAGAACCTGGGGGATTTTAAAAGCAACTAAGAAAGTGGGACAGCAGAAGATTAACCAGGGGTATACTTGCCATGCTGGGATGGTTGGAGAGTGCAGTTGTACAGCTTTGCTCTCCTTCAAAGAAGTTCTTAACTGACTGTAGGTAACTTCACTAACAGAGATCCAGTGTACACAATGTCCTTTGCTCAGTGCTTACCCCTTTTGCCTTTGAGCCTCAGTTGAAGGTACTCTTGGAAAAGTACACTAAAAGCGACGACCCATCTCTCCCAGAGATCCATCATGTCAAATTAGCAACTTGGCTTCTTATTAGCAATTTCCTATCCTATCGAATTAATATTTGTTTTCACTGATACAATGCAGGAGTCTTATCAGATTAGCAACTTTCGGATCACATTAGCGCCAACAAATACTAATATGATCCAGTACTAATATGACGTGCCCTGACGGGAGATGGCTAATGCAAGGTGACTTGCTCTCTGCCACGCTAGTAGTGAGTCGCTGCAAGTCCTAAGCGGGCAAAGGTTGTGCCTTGCTAAAAATATGTACCTGCACCACAAAAGAAAGAGGAGCACGCTTGTCCCCCTCATATGGGGGCCACAGCTCACATGGGAGCAAATTTTGGATTCATTTTGCTAACTCCATGCTGGGGGAGCCACACCATTTGAACAGCTAAAACAACAACCCTAATGAGTAAAGATGCCAGAATTAGGTTAGTTACTTGTTAGATCTATATCCTGCCTTGTGTCTTCCAATGAGCTCAAGGCATGGTGTATGTGGTTCTCCTGCACCTTCTATCCATATAATAATTCTGTGAGCTGGTTCAGCCTGAGAGAGTTAACAGGCTGAATGTCACTCAGTAAGTTCCATGGCTCAAGAAGGACTAGAGTCTGGATCTGCTGTATCCCCACCCAACAGTCTAACCACTAAGATCGACTCTCAAGTAGTATGCCCTGACTATTCAGGACCCTAACGCACAATATCCTGAAGCTAGTCCTGCATTAAGAATATTCCGCAAGCCCTGCAGAATCCAACCCAAGGCTCACATGGTCCAGCATTTTGCTGCATACAGTGACCAGTCCAGATGTCTTTGGGAAGACCACCAGCAAGCTATGAAAGCAACAGCTGTCTGCTGCTGCTGTCCTCCACCATCTGTTAATCACAGTTAAGGTGCTCTGGAATATGGAAGTTCCACTGTGGTGGGTGTAGGCAACTGGGGGACCTTCCAATAATTGGGATTACAAGTCCCATCAGCCCCAATTAGCATAGCCAGTAATGACCGGGATCACAGAAGCTGCAGGCCGAAACATCCAGAAGACAACCTGATTGCCTAATCAGGTCTCATAACTCACATGAAAAAATTACAGTCACGGTTTCTAAATGTGTCTCTACGCGTGCACATTGTCATGTATAAATGCGATGCAAACCTGTGTCCTCTTTTGTCTTCTTTTTGATTGTACGCTTTATTTCTGGGGGAGGGCAGGGAGATGTGTAACTGGCCACCTGAGGGGGTAGAGGGAGGGAGGCAGTGGCGGAAGCAGCTGACTCTCAAGGCTCTCTGTTTCAGTAGGTCACACACTCTGCAAAAACACTCAGAGAACTCATAGCTGTGCATTTCTTCCATGCCTACAAACCCAGAGGGTCTGACCGCATTAAGCCATTTTCTGTTCTCAGCAAGAAAAAAAAATGTCGGTTCTACTGAATTAGGATTTTGCATTGTGTTCCCTAATATGATATAAAAGCATAATCACTTTAGCAACTTTGAAGTCACATTAGGACTGCATAATGGAGGAGAGCATCCCTGCCTGGAGTGGCAAAGCTTTATTACTGCTAATAAATAGGAACAACCAAGCAAGGAGTGGATGATTTCCTCGCCTACCTACTTAAAACCTGACCTAAAATCTTATCTAACTCATATAGAGAATAAGCCTGTCCGTAGTTAGTAGTCAGGATGGCTACGTCTCATGTCCAGGATCAGAGGCTTCCCTGGTTAGCAACTGCTTGGCTACTTTCAATGAAGTATGCTGGACTAGATGGGCCTCAGTGATGTGGGTCTTCCAGAAAAAGCACCACTGGAAAATTTTCTGGCCCTCTAAATAATATGATCCAATTTGGCAATTTTGGTTTAAATATTATATTTGGAGTTAGATGCCTTCAAAGCTTTATGTAGAAATTATTTTATCAGAATATTTTTAATAATATAAAGAGAATAGTGTATACTAACCTTATATTCAATGCAAAAAAATGACTACATCCGAAAGAACACAATTTTGTTAAGGTCACACAACTTAAAGGAAGCTGTACCTGATATATCTTACATCAACCATTTAACTTTATTTTGCTGAGACAGAACTGTAGTACCTTTAGCTCTGCTCCATCACTCTCTCTACTACTTACCAGTTCAATTTCAGGCTAAGAAAAACTGATTCAGTACAGCTAATTGAACATTTTATTTCACTAAAGGATGGAGCTGAGCCTGTAGGCACAGGCATCTTACTACATTTTGTCTTGACTACTTCTAAATCATAGAATTTCCTCTGATTGAGAAGCAAGAGATTTCATGAAACACTAACAAGCATAGCTGTGCATTTATTTGTTAGTCTATTCCTCTGAGCACCACGGTTTGTCAATGTAGAACATTTTCAATGGAAAAATATATCGTTGGAAAATTTTCCACTCCGCATCTCAGGGTTTTGGACTTATGCAGCATGGCCCTTCTCATATTTTTAAGCCAGGAGGACTGAGTTTTCAGCAACTGTCATATGGAGTGTGGCTAGTAAAACTTCTTTTGTTCCAAAATACACACTGCTCCTAAGGCAACAAACTGGGTTCAAAGCAATCTGCAAAGGTATGGAGAAAATATTTTTCAGCTTAGGCCTACACAGAAAAGCATGGAAACCCAACGAGAAGATGGCACAAATCCAAAAGAAATCCTTCCACACAAGCTCCTGTTGAAAGGAATCATTTACTTGATTTCAGAACACTTAATACCTAGCTTTTCAACCTCAAAGAATCCCATGAAAGATCACTGTCCTAAAATAAAACAGATAAAAGTGGGTGTCAAATTGGAGCTTGGAAAGGGTCTTTTTGTGGGCTGCAGCTCCCAGAATCCTCTACCACAATAGGATTCTGAAAGCTATAGTCCAGAAAAGGAACTTTTCCAAGCTCTGCATCAAATGTATTTCCAATTCTGTTTAAAACCAAAGGGGGGGGGAGTAGCAGGGTGTGTATGTTTTTTGTCACCTATAAATGAGTGGAAGTTTGATGGATGGCAAAGCAGAGGAGTCAAGGTGCCCTGACTGCAAAGGCACCATAATTGTCACCACACACCATATCGCATAAGGGCGTGGGGAGCAACTCCCTGGATAGGACCTCAGAATTTGATCACAATGGATGGGAGGAGGTGGGTTTTTTGATATCCTATCATGGAAGGTGGTGTAGACCTGGATTGGAATTGCAAAGTCTGCAGTTCAAATCCCCATTCAGCCATCAAGTTCACTGGCTGACTTGGGCCAGTCATTTCCTCTAATGAGAGTGTAGAGAGAATAAAAATGGGGAAGGGACAGAGAATTATTTCTCTTTGATCTCCCTAGCGCAAAGGAGAAATACAAATGTCAGCCAACCAACAGAAGATACTCCTGATAAGCTTCATAACTTCATTTCATATTGAAAAGAACCTTCCAATACCAGGCTGAAAACCTTCGGGTGGTTTCAGTGCCTATCTTTGCCCTGTTTTTCTTCTTCACTCTCTTTGTATCCCCATGCTATTGATTAAAAATTCCACCCATGGACACTTCTGGTCACCAAACTCATCTCCAACATAATGACATCATGGATGCTTATAAATAAACTCATGCCAGTTGCCACAGCCAAATTGGATTAAAACAACAGCATGGGCAAATAAGGCCAAGGACAATGAAGGCAGAGAAGATGATGATAAAAAGTATCTTTAAGAACTAGCAACAGCAGCCACAGCCAGGGATAACAAGGGGGCACAAAAGAACATTAGATGTTCAACAAGGTTAATTTGGTTGTCTGCATTCAACACCCTACAATGATGAGAACATCCCCACTACAGAATGTTTGACGCATCCAATTCACAAACTATTTTAGCTGCAAGGTATGGAGGACAGGGGCTGACACTGCTCCCCATCACAAAGCAGCTCATCCAGGATCTGTCCCATGCCACAAATATTCCATCACTATCTGCACATTTCATTCAAGTAAAATTTCATACTGAATACACAGTTCAGAACAGAAGAAATACAGCTCTCTTTTGCTCTCTTTGTTTAGCAAAAGTACATTTCTAGACTTTTTAATTGATTAAATCTGTATCTCTATTGATCTTTCTGAGGATATGCACATGTGTACAGACAGACAAGAAGAAAATGTGTGGGCAACATCCATGGAAAATTCACAAGTCAAAAAAAGGAAAAAGAGCTGAATTGACTAACACTCAAATGGCCTATTTGCAAAAAAGAGAAAGCGTTTGATTCGAATAGCCCTCCTTGGAAGCATCACAGAAAGAGATTGACTCAGAGGTTTCAGTTCCACAGTGTAACCTTGCTTATTTCTCTCTGGCTTTTAATGTCCCCCAAAGGGACTAAAGTCCCTGAGGTAACCTGTTTTATATGCTGGAGAGATAGAGCATGCTTGGGTAGAAGGGAACCAAGAGGAACTAGCACAGGGGAGGGAAAAGAGAGGCGGAATTTCTTCTTGGGCCTGAAAAAAGTCAAAATAGACTCTGTTCTCTCTGTGTCAAGAATGAAGAATGCCTTTCCTCATTCAAAATGAAAAAGACTCCTAAAGCTGAAAATTGCAGCCTCACAGCAGAAATCTAATGGCTTCCTATCTACCCACTGAAATCTCTCAGTATATACACAGAGGGCTCTCCTCTTCCCCGTGAGTTCTCTATTAAGGCAGGAGCCTGATGGGTTGGGCACTGTGGCCCAGTAGCCTATCTGTTCAATTCACCCTTCCATTTTCATTTGTAGGCATTAAAGGAGTGGGTTCGAGGCAAAGAGATTGTGCCCAGGGGCAGCGGGCTGTCTTGTAGGCCGCTGGTTGCTATGGCAATCCTGACTGATGCTGAGCACGAGGGCCAGTCTATAAAGTCGCCTTGTAGTGACAGTTCTTTCCATGGAGGTGCTGCTTGTCTGTCTGTATCCCACAGGCTGATTGGACAAATTCCCTTATATAGATATATCATTACATACCAAAGTCAGAATCATCCATGCCATACACAGTGATGCATTTAAGTCTTTTACTCCAAGTCCAAGTCAAGTTTCAAGTCTCTACCTTCAAGTCTCAAGTCCTTTGAGATACTTTCAAGTCAAGTCTCAAGTCCGGGAGCCCAATCTATATTCCAGAATTCCTGGACAGAGTTGAATAAAGTCAGTTTTAACCATTTAAGCAGGGTCAGCCCTCCACATTCGTGATTTTGCCATCTGCTGCTTCAGATGTGGGGAATAGGATCTATCTTACTTCCCATTTTGGAAGCTGGAGGATTTTTCAGAAGTGGAGAATAGGATCCTTCTTATTCCACATTACTGAAGCTTCAAAAGCTTTAGAATGATAGATTTTTCCTCCTCAAGTCTGTTGCCTAACACATTTGCTGTTCCCCTCTAAGAAATGCACCCTGCACTCTGGGGGTGAGTCTTGTCTTCTGCTCTTAGGAAATGTTTTAGAAGGCTCCTCCAATATGCAGCAGGGATAAGCTGCTGAGCAGACCTCAAGCCTGCTTCAAGCCCATTGTCTAAATTGTTCCCCTCTGAGAAATGCCCCAACACTTTGGGCTTGAGACAAATTATCATGTAATCAGTAGGCAAAAAGAGATGGAAGCGTTGTTCAAAGTCATAAGGTTTCTGGAGGAATGTGTTATGTTACTGAACCAAGAGCAGCAAGTCAATCACTGAAAATATACGAGTCTCAAGTCGAGTCGAGTCAGTGCACCATTTATTGCCAAGCCGAGTTTGAGTCGAGTCACTGAAGTGACTTGAGTCTGAGTCACTTGATTCAAGTCTACATTACTGGCCATAGGTATTTCTAATTTCTATGTACAGTTATTTAAGCTGGACAATGAAGAAGCAAACAGGAAGAAGATCAACTCCTTTGAAATGTGGTGCTGGAGGAGAGTTCTACAGATAACATTAACTGCTAGAAAGACAAATGAAATGAGTCTCAGAGCAAATCAAGCCTGTACTCTCCCTAGAAGCCAAAATGATTCAACTGAGGCTGTTGTACTTTGGATTTATCATGAAAAGGCATGACTCACTGGAAAAGACAAGGCTTGGTATGGTAGAAGGCAGCAGGAAAAGAAAGAGACCAAATGACAGGTAGATGGACTTAATCAAGGAAGCCACGATTGCCCTGGGTTTGCAGGACTCACAGGGCTGCCATAAGCCTAAGTCAACTTGATGGCAAATAACAACAAATCCTTCATGTTGCTTGGACAAACTCCCTTATATAAAGAATTTATTCTCTTGTTTCACCCTCTCAGGGTCATGGCTAAGTAATGAGAGAGCCATTTTTTGCTTGCAACTGGTTGAGGCAATCTGAATAATAAAAACATGGGCAGAAACCTTGTTGACATGTAGATGATGGGAGGCACTGGAAAAATAGCCAGCAGACTGTGTCTTTCTCTCCCCACCACCACCAGACCATGGAAAAAGTGCCCTTGCACTATGCTGGAAAAGCTTATTTTTCCACCTCAAGTTCCACCTGTCCAGCACAAGACAAAGCTATGCATGGCTGTGTCTGAATTTAGGTGTGGAGCTCAAGTTCTTCAGCTCTGGAAGGGATAGGTAAAGCTCTCCCTCTTGATTCTGTTGTATTTTCCTGCATTACTCTTTCTTCTATCAGGTTGCAAGATTTTGGTTTTTCTTCCTGCATGGAAATCTGTATGCATACATCATGTACACATTTGTGCACCTTTCCTAATGCAGTCATTTTTGTAAGCATTTTCCACATGCACTGCAGCAAGTTTGTTTTTCAATAGTACACTTTTTTTTTGCCCTTCAGTGACGTTAAAATATTTGCACAATTGCATGCATATTTGATTTGTCCAAAATGTACCATAAGCCTCACAAACCACCAAGGTACTTTGTCTTGCCACAAATCTCAGGCAGGACAAAATGGGCAACTTGGGCAAGAATCTCAACTTTGCCAAAATTCTTTCCATTCCTTAGCTTTGCACACCAGAGGCCAGCAAATTATTTTGTGCCAAAGGACAGCAGATCACAGGCCCTGTCCTGTGGAACCAAAACAGGTGGAAGATGAGGCTCTGATTATTATGCCAGGCTGGTCCAATCCAAACTCTTAATACTGCCAGCCAATTGCAGGAGATCCTAGAAAAGTAACTCTTCTGAACTACAGCTCCCAAATCCCCCAGTTGGCATTGCCCCTCTTCTACTGTTTCTTTTTGGGAGAACTGATTTGCATACTTGAATTGTAATTCTGGGAATTTTAGTCCCTGCCTGCCTCTTCCCCAAAATGTCTGGAGTCACTTCTAGGAGGCAGTGAATGTTTTGTTGCTGTTGCTATTGTCGTGTGCCTTCAAGTCATCTCTGGCTTAGGGTGACCCTAAGGTGAACCAATCATAGGCTTTTTTGGGGCTGAGAATGTATGACATGCCCAAGGTCACCCAGTGGGTTTCCACAGCCGAGCAGGGGAATCTAATCCAATCTAATCCAGCTAATACAGGAGATCTACTCCTGTAAATCTCAGTGAGCACAACCCTGAAACCTCAGTTGGATTCCTTCTGAGAAAGATGTGGGATGTTCTTGCACCCTTGGCAGTTTTGTCTCCCTATCCCACCATCAACTTTGTGTTAATAAACTCCCCTGCAGCACGCAGTATTTAGACCCCTGAATGCCCACTCTGCTCCCCATCCCCACCACAATTGCCTTCTCTTTGAAAAATATCTTGAGTTAGAGCAGTAAAACATCTTGATTTCACAAAACTCACTTGAAATAAGAGACTCACAAGGGCAGCCCACCTTGCAGGGCTGTGGTAAGGAGGGGTACATACCCAAAATGCAAAGAATCAGTATGGGTATTGTTTTAGCATAGCTAGCAAAGGCAACAATAGCTTTGATTCTGCTCTGTGTTGGGTTCAGCAACATGAAGCTGATGGACCACATGAAGCCCCAAGCCATTTTTGCTGCTTTTGGCTCACTGATACTTCTGACCAAAGTTTTCTTGGCAGGGTTATATATTGACATTTGCAGGGACCCTGAAGCCCAATCCCCAAAATGCAGAACTGGATTTGTACCCCCAGTCATTCCAAGTTTGATATTTTAAATTAGTGCTTATTGGGGGGCGGGGCAACGGTTCCTCGGAGGCCAAAAAAAATGGCCTATGGACCCTCCAAATTTGTTCGGCCCTACCCTATATAAAACACTGATGAACTCAGTTTTAAAATTCACAACCCCATCCTATACTTCCCCTCCTGTGCAAGATAATATGAATGGAATCTTTAGCCCATAACCACATGGGGGTAAAGGCTGGCCCCATCTGTGCAGCAGAAACCTGAGGAAAATTCGGAATTTGTTCTGCCAGTGCCGTATATCACTTTGAGATATATACCATATTAGCCAAAAGAACTGAATTATATTGCATTCATGATGCAATTAAACACTTCACTAGGAATCAATGTAAAACCGATGAGGCCTGAAAGTACTGCATATGGCTTAGAACATTATAAAACATTACCTTCACTCAAATCCTTTTCAGTAGCAATTTAAATCTTCTTACAGTTACCACTGCCAATGGTAAACCATCTACTGATTCATAACAGCGCATGGGAACGGATGAATTTAAAAAAAAAATTATTCAACTACTAAATTACCCATGAAACCGGAATAGCTGACAGTAGTAATCTGAATTATTATTAGGCTCGGCAAGTCGTCTACATTAGCCAATTTAAAACCACGGCTCATGGGTAGAAGCCAGTTAATACAGGCAGGGTGTTAAATGACGACCATACTTCTTCATTTTATTGCTGCTTATGTTTAAAAGGTCAAGAGATAAAAATTACAGATGACTGCAAACACAGAGAGGGTGTTTGTCTCCCCCCCCTTGCCCCCACTACTGCGACATCCTTCACCATCGTGCCCCCTCCAAGCCCCCCTTTCAGTTAACTATGAATTTAAGAAAAAGTTACACTCACATTTGCTTCATAAAAATGAAACAACGTAGGGCTATCTTGTACCCTCCAACTGCCCCAGTTTGGCAGAGACAGTCACGATTATTCTTATGTCATCTCACTTTTTCAGCTGCTTTTAAAATGTTCCTGTTTCTCTCTCTCCTCCCCACTCTCCCCTTTGTCCTCAGCTTACCTCAGTTGCTGCAAACTGTTCAAAGTACAAAAGGAGTTTGCGCTCCATTAACTCAGAAGAGGAGAGGGGATGGAACCGTGCCTTCCCAGAAGGCTCTGGCAAAGCAAACCACTGTAGCACCTCCTAGCTTGTCTGTTCTCCCTCGTTGCCATCTTGACCACACACTCTGATGTTGCTTGGCCACATATGTCCAGATTTTTATCTGTGAAATGTTAGCATGTATTTTGCTGGTTTTATTATGTCTAAAGGAACATAATAGGTTTCTATCACTGCTACTGCCTCTCCAAGAATGGCCCAGATCACAAATGAAATCACTTTGTTTCTACCAATAGAGAAGGAAATGTTTTTGTTTCAGCTGTTTGCGTCCCCAGCCGGTGGCCAAGAAGGGGTGTGGACACCACCACGTTCAACCCTCCCTCTGAGACCAAAATGAAGCTCTGTGTGAGCAACTTGTGAGCCATTCTCACAAGTTTTCCCTCAAGAAATATTTTTAATATCTCTGCCTGATAAAGAAGACTGTGAGCTTCAAAAGCTAGTGCAACGTATTTTGCACCTTTTAGTTGGCCTAATAAAGGTATCACCACAATATGGACTTTAGATTTTGCTATATTTTGCTGTGTAGACAACACAGCTACCCGTGGATATATATTACCAAGAATCTGTTTGCATAACAGCCCTAAAAGGTCCTTTATTATAACAACCCAAACCACAGTTAACATGGGCACTGGCCAAATTGGCTGGGGATTGTGGGAGCTGCAGCTCAAAAAAGTAACTTCCCCAAGTTCTGATAGGCTTCTGATTACACATGCTTTTCACAGACATCAGCCAGAACTTGCCAAAAATTCTGCTTGGAACAGTACAATTTCTAGATCCCAGCATTCTCTAAACAGAATGGCGGTGTCTTAACAGTGGGACTCAGCTTTTCTTCTACTAAAAGCGGTGAATTACAAACAATGGAGTTTTTGGTAACAAGACTGAAACAAAATTACATGTGAAAGGTCACATAAGTAGCAGGACCAAAATTACTTTATTGGTGTAATGAGTCAGATCACAAGTTACCTTTTCAGTACCATAACAAATAACATCTGAGAACAACTTTTAAAATGCTATTAAGGAAACCAATTCATTATTAGAAGAACCTCTCCGAACTCTGTACCTGTGCATTACAGATTAGGCTTGCCAGTTCAAGACTGTCCCAGGCCTGAGGTTTCTGGGCCCAAACCTGAGACTTTGGGACAGCTCATGGTGATGTTATTAAGTATTATGCATTAAGTACCAGCTACAGTTGCTCACATACCAGCTGCTGTAGGCTATGCTTCAGAGGAAGGAACTGGCAAAACTCTGCCTTTCCTTGCCTAAGAAAACCCCATGAAATTCATGGAGATGCCAGAAATCAGCAGGTGACTTGAAGGCACACACCCACAGAGTTGCTCACCATATTTTTTTCTGTTTGGAAATTATGACAGACTTATTAGCTGAAGTTGCTGTTCCTAGTTGAAGACGAAATGAGAGAATCATTCCTTCTACTTAGGGAGATGGGATAAAGAACATTTAACCAATGCTACTTGCTTCTACCCAGAAGGTAGATGCAGAGCAGAGTGGAGGGTGAGCCCTGGCGCTACAATATCTAGGACAGAAGAAGAAAATGTACTAATTTAGTACACAGACTCCCGGGAGAGTCCTGTCTAGATGCAGAAACCAATCGATTAATCATTGGAAATTGTAGCAAGCTGACGGTTTCCTCGCTGAGCTGCAGATTTGCACACAGCCCTTTCCTCTTGCACAGAGCTCAGGCCACCCAAACAGGAGAATTTCCATCCTCCTCTCCCATCTGGAGATAACCAATGAAACTGGTGACTCAGGGCCAGACCCTGAAATCTAGCAATCCTGATACTGATACAGGCAAGTAATCTTCAGGCCCTTTTCTTTGTCTTGCATAGCCTACTAATCTGAAGATCTCATAGCACAGGTGGCCCATATGCTCCACTGCTTCTAGTGTAAAAGTTGCTCTGGAAGAAAACAGTATACAGTCAGCCGTGCACATTCATTAGCATTAGGGGCACAGGGCAAAAACGGAAAAATTGCATATATCAAAATGTGTATGTGTATCTGTGGGAAGAAGGCCAAGAGGGCCAAAGCATGGTGGGCAGAATGGACACCCAGGGTCCAAATCAGGTTAGGGAAAGGAGAGGGAAAAGAGGTGGGCAGACATGGTGGTCCTATATTTCCTCTGTCTCACCTATCTCCTTCCTTGAGTGTGGGGGTATAGATATTGAGAGACGGTTTGTAGTGTTGAGTAAGTAGTTGGTCAGGCAGTGGCAGGAGGAGGAAGAGGACTGGAGTCAGGTTTTTAAAGGGCTGCTTGGCCTGATCAGAGCCATCAAGAGGGAAAGTTCCCTTGGAAAAGAAGCACTTGAGGTGGGACAGCAGAGGTTGGAGAAATTTGCAAATCTGTGGAAGTCAAACCCACAAATATGGAGGGTGAACTGTAATTCTAAAAGTTGATCCAACCTCAAAATATAGATCAGCAGTCATCAAACTTCAGTCCTCCAGGTGTTTTGGATTTCAGCTCCCAGAAGCCCCAGCCAGCTTGGACAACAGTCAGAAAGTGCAGGAGTTGAAGTCCAAAACATCATTAGGATGAAAGTTGGGGAATCGCTGGTATAGATCACCAGGAGACCCTCTCATTTTTATTTCCTTCCACAGGGCAAACTTTCCATTCATGCCTCCCTTCAGCTACCAACCAAAGCTACATCCCTCAACTCACTTCTCTAAGCAGTTCTTCTTAAAACCTAGTTACTGACCACAGATGTTGAGAAATCCCAGTCAATTCCCAACAGCCCTTCATCATAATCAGTGTCAGGTTTTCCTTTTGTTAAAAACCCAACGGTGTCTCTTTAAAAGCAGGGACCTACCCTGGAAAGAAGGAACAGTTCTATCACCATAAATAATGGTATAAGAAAGCAGCAGGGAGCCTCATCACATTAATATAATAAGGAATGAACAATAAACCGACAGTCAATCAAGGCACCATAAATCCATGGGTTTTATGAAGCTGTCTGGCATGGCTGGCATTTCCCTCCCCACCACCCCGTTTGAGACTTGATAGTGCTTCATTTATTCCAGCCGAGAAACTCAGCCACCAACTGTGTATTTCCAGTCATTGTAAGAAAGGCCTACTAAATTAATCCCCCACCACCTCCAGTCCTGGCGGTAGTCTAGGTCTTGTCTGCTATAGGAGCAGCAAACATTGCTCATCATAACACAAAAAGGGAATCACTCTGCCTTGGAACATACAGACAAGTAGCTTTCTTGGGAACTGTAGGAATAAACTTGGGTTGGACTGACAGGAGGGACTGCTTAAGAACCACTGGCCACAACTGCTTTGCTCCAGACCACAATCTAGCAAGGATCCCCACACCCATCGAAGGAACCTAGCAACCAAGGAACCTAGCTCGAATGTTCTCAGAGCCTGGAAGAGTAACTATTGGGGCTACCACTCCCTGAATCTCCCAGCCATCAGGGCTATGGCTTCCTGATGGTTAGGGGATTCTGGGAATTGTAGTCCACCCAAAGTTATTTTTCCAAGCTCTGAATTTTATTGACTTGAAAGTGTCACTACTCCCTCTTTCAAATGTAGTTGAAACAAAATCGCTGCTATTGAAATCCACCAAAATGATGCCAGAAAACAGACAGCCAGTAGGTACAAACTAGCAACACCAGCAAAAGGCATTGAGGGAGGGCCTGCTGAGAGCGTGGGTAAGAAGAACTGCTGGTTTTACCAAAAAGCCACAAGGAGAGTGATTAGAAGGTGAAACAATAAGGAGCAAAATCACCCCAGTCAGGGTGCTCCCACTAAAAAGACCCTGCCCCAGGTGGTCCTCCATTCTACCTTGGAAGATGGGGGGAGTGACAGAGTAAGATGTCCAATCAAGATGCACTAAGGGTGCACTAAGGCTCCACATGCACTTGGAACAACCCCACGGCTGCTGTTCAGGAAGTGAAAATAGCTAGTGAGCCAGCCAAACTGCATAGCTTCTTAGTAGTCATTTGGAGCTGAAAGATGGCATATAGAAGGGGATCATTTTTCAAATGGCAATGGAACAGCTACAAAGGAGTCTGAATGGTGTTCCAAGACTAAGGGGTCATGAGGTTTCACCAAAGTTGAGAAACAGAGCTTTGTGCACCAAAATTCTGTCAATTAAGCACCTCTGAGCATCAAAAGAAAACAGGACAGATAGGGTTGGTCTTCAGAATGCCCTATGCATGCCAGCAGTTGGAAATATTCTCAGAATATTATTGAGCAACAGGCATTCAGTCCAAAGAACAGGGCTTCAAATAAAGATTCTGCAAGATGACCAAATGCCTTCATGGTACATTTTATCCTCATCTGTAAAAGCAACAAGACTGGTTGGGTTTTCAAAAAGAAGAACTAAAGCTAAGGGGAAAAGAAGAAAGAGAAAGAGAGAGGCATTGTCTCTTTAACTGAACATAGCTGTGCATCATCCTCTCCCTGCCTATCCTTGGTTTTATTAGCAAAGCAGTCCAATGTTTATACTGGTGGGTATTACATTTGCCACAACAATTACAGTATGACAAATGGCGCATCAATGCAATCCATCAACTCAGCCCAGACAGGAATCCTTTAGACGGGGCTGCCATTAATTCTAAGACTCCAATCTCAGGGGTCCCATGTTTCAGTATCCATGACAACGCCAAAGACGCCAAGCAAAAATGGCATCCCGCCATGAAAGATGGGCACCTTATTGGCGCACTGGAACTTAACCTTTTGACACCTGCACATTTTGTTTGAGGCAGGGAAGAAATGATAGGTTGTAAATATGCAAGCCCCCTCCCTCCACTCCACAGGCCTCTACTCCTCAAGCCCCGTTCGACACCAAACACCATTTTAAAACCACCATAGGCAGAGGGAGCAGAATGGGGTGGGGGAGGAAGCTAAGCAGACCCTGGGGGGACTGGGTGGCGGCATTCACCACATTTCAAAATGCTCAGAAGTTCAGGTTTATCTTTTTCCCCCATCTTCAACTTCTGTTCAGTTTCAACCAGCAAATCACAAGCAGCCATTTCATATAAGAATTTGCTTACTACTTATTGCCAACAGCACTTCCCTGTCAATGCCACTGATGCAGGTCAGAGGTGAAAACAGCAAACTGCAATTTGATAAACATCTTACAAAAAAAAATGGAGAAAACAGTTTTTAGCCATGTGTGTTTGTATTTTTAATTCTGTTTATTTGGTAAGCCCCCTCAAGTCCCAGGTCTGAAAAAAGATGGCATATAAATAAAATATGGATGGATGGAGAAAAGCAAATGGGAAGGCCTTGGGAACAATGCACAGGGCTGGGCATGCCAAAGATTTTTTTTCCACACACAGGGCTTGGAAAGGTACTTTTTGAAAGCAATTTGTTTCTGTTATTTGCTGTGGTGTTTAAAGAAGGAATCCCCTGTCATCAACAGCAACAATGTGGAAAAAGTAACTCGTTGATTTGCTTGTGCTGCTTGCTACAAAACACAAGCTTCAGGAGTGATGAGCATTTGAACATGTTCTGTCAGTATGATTCTAAAAATGCTTTAAAATGTTCCTTTAAAAAAACCCTCTAAAAATGCTGGTCTGAATTCATTGTTAATCCCAACTAGAGTAGGGTCACCAAATCAATGCAATTTACTGATGTGTTGACTCTTCACTCAGCAATCAGTTCCATGGGTTTACTTCAGTTAGGAGCAATGAACAGGATGGCGCCATTATGTGTGGCAACAAGATGGACAAAGTACAGTCCTTGACACCCCAGGTACAGCCCCTGAAGCCCCCTCAGAAATCTCCCCAAACCCCCAGATCCTCCCCACTTAAAAAAAACAACATACCAATTTTCCAGTGATTTAATACCCCCACCCCCCGAGCTCCCTCTCCTCCAAAAAACCAAATATGGCAGCTGGAAGTGGTATAGTGTCATTCCAGTGCACCAAAACGTGACGGTAGCCCACTGGGGGGGCACGGGGGGAAATGGGCCCCACCCCCCTCTGCAGCTGCCCACCTCATTGTTACAACAATGCAGTCACTTTGTTTTCACTTGTTATATTGCTTTGGAAATGGAATTTTCTTGAACTCTCCTTTCCAAAAAGAAGAAAAGTAAGCTATTCCAAATCTTTTTTAAAAATATTACAAGGGGTTTTTTTGTGAGGAGGTCTGCTGAATTTTTATCTTTCTAGCTTTTATCATTTTCAAATGATCTGATGCTTTGTCAATTAATGGCGTCCTCATTGGACAATGTGCTTACCTGTGTTTTAACTTTTTTTTTTTATCATCAAGTGTTTAACCCTGTCTGGTTTTAACTTTGTTCTAAGCTGCTTTGGGTCCCGTGTTGAAAGAAAGGAGGGATATCAGGAAAATAAATATTTAAATACAAACATCTGCAGAACATGGAACTCATTGCCACCAACCTCTGCCCAAGAAACAGGGGTTTAACATCTGCCAATTTAAGAGGGCCATAAGGGTGATGATGGGAAAGACTTTCACTTGAGAGTTACGGAACAGTTTGAGCAAATTAGCTTCCCTCAGACTGGTGCTTTCCAGATGTGTGGCACTATAACCCCCTTCTTCCCCAGTCAGCATATTATTTGTAGTAGAGCTTAGAAAATATTTGGACAACAATCCCCAGAATCCTTTGGCTGTGTGTCCTGGGCACTGTGGTCTGAAAATGTAACTTGTCCCAGCTTGGCAGAAGGCATAATGAATAACAGATGTTCAAGAGCACATACTGTACATCCTTTCTAAGGATGCTTTTCTAAGCTTTGGTCCTGAGGCCACCAGGTTAGGGAACAGCTGGAATGCATACTGCTGGGAGAGATGGACCAAAGATGGACTCAGTATACAGGAATCTTTCTGAAGGCATCAGCAGCAAGTTCACAGTTCTGGAGAAGTCAGCATTAAGAAATGGAAATCAGTGATGCCAGCCTCACAGGTGAAGGACAAAATAGGAATTGGGGGGAGGTGTCATAGAGACTTAAAAATGGAGACACAGTTCCAGTCTGAGAACAAGAAGATGGGGGGGGTCGTCCACCCATCTGATAAATCAATCTGGCTTCAACCCAAGGATGTAAGCAGACAGAGACAGAGCTACCTCACCTGTTTTATTAAGCCATTACCAGAATCATTTTATTCCCATTTATAATGTTCAATACATGCTCTGAAGCCTTTTCTAATGTAGTAATTAGATGGAACACTAGATAGATGGATTAAATTGGGAAGAGTGTTTTATGCAACCACACTGTAACTTTATAGCTTGATTTAAAACCCTGAAAAGGGGCCTTTTTAAAAAAACACACACACGCACACACACCGTGTCTGGCATGCATATGCAGTCCTTCTACCTCTCATTCAGTCTTTTCTTCACCCCTTGGTAGAAATTAGGTTGTCACTTAACAAAACGAAAGAAATCTTTCTCACTGGAGCTTGTGTTCTATAATATATACATACACTGGGCGAAAAATGTGAGAGCTGTAATTCCCAGACTTGGGACAGCTGAAGCACTGTTTCCAAAGAAGGCAACTCCGAATGGAGAGAAGTTTTGGACTGGATAAAGACATAACATAAGAAAAGAAATAAGAATAAAGCAAGATTGTAAGTAATGCAATGTAATAATGTAGCAAGGTAAAAATAATAATGTAACAATGTAACAAGGCAGTAAGGTAACAAAGCAATGGTCTAACAATGTAAGATGTAACAAATTCCTTGAGTAAGCAACAATTATGTATGAATGGAATGGATACCCGCAGAATCAACTGGAAAACAAGCTTGGAAGTGGGGGGGGGTCTTTTATTTTTAATTAAAATCTTTAATACAAATATTTCCAAAAAAACCAAAAACAACAAAGAAGGCCGCTCCAAAGAGTTTGCTTGCATAGTGTTGGGGAAGGGGGCTTAAATTTAAAAAAAATTAAAAGATCACTTGCCTACAGAGGAGGTTCCCACTGGATCCCTGAAGGAATCGCTGATAGAGAAAAGAAAGATTCGTAAATCCTGCAGAGTTGCAGCAGGTAGACTCCTTATGGGTGGGTAAGGTGCTTTGGAATGATAGAAGCTGAAAATTGCATCGCTGATGTATTTTACAGCCACATTAATACAATCCAGATCATAGTCTGGAAAGGAATACAAGGCCAAAGGAGGGCTTGAGCTAATTCCAGATTTTGACGGCAAAGGTTCAGGCCACATGTAATGTCAATACTGGGGCTTCAAAGACATTTTAAAGCACAGGTGAAACAGAGAGGCCTCTGTTCCCAAAGGGCATACACTGTGAAGTTTGAACCAAAGGAGAAGAGGGGCGAGAGGGAAAGAGAGAGGAGTGATGGACAAGGACAGGGCAGCAAAGGACAAATGTTAGCAAACTGCACACAACATGTCGCCAACAGGGCTGAACACTTTATAGAAAAGGGGAGCTTTGAGGAGAGATTTGAAGGCAGACAAGACGACTATTCCAAATTCATTGTGATTTACACAGCCTCAGAGCACAAAAACCTGTGAGCAGCAGTTCCGTGAAAGAGCTAGGCACCAGAAACAAATTATTCTCAACTCCTTTACAAAACACACAACCCCTGCAAAGTTCTTGGTGGGAAGTGCAAGTAGTTAAAATCAGTTTCAGAAGGGTTTAAATTTAGAGCGTGTAGGTGTATTCTAGATCCTGATATAGAAGTACTAAAGGCTCCTTTCCCGAGGTCTAAAATGGAAGGAGGTCTAAGATGCGCTATATCCAGCAGATGACTGTTTCCAAACGGTCCATAGATTTGGGGCAGTTCAGGGTGCCTTTCCCTGTGATTATTAGCAGACATGCCAGACTAGGCCTAAACCATGCAAAAGTTGTCACAGAAAAGGATATGGGGGAGAAGGACACTGTGCAGTGTGTACCCTACACAAAATTCTAAATGCAGCATCTTTATATTTCACTTTCGCCATAGCCAGTGTGTCAACATGTAATTCTTATCACATACTGTGCATGACACATTTTTGCCAATGAAGCCAATGGAAGAGAGCTCAGAAACAAATTGGAAGCCAGTGTAGTTCTTGTAGGACAAGTGTTACATGCTATCCATAATGCGCACCTGACACCAGTCTTGCTGCTGCATTTTGCTCTAGCTCCAGTTTCTGAACACATTTCAAGGGCAGCCCCATGTAGAGCTCATTACAATAGTCTAATCAAGAGAGAGTTAAGGCATGAACCACTGTGACCAGACAAGTCTTCCCCAAGAAGGGGCTCAGCTGGTACACCGGCCAAAACTGAACAAAGATACTCCTGGACACTGGAGCAACCTGGCTTTCCAGGAGCAGCACCAGGTCCAAAGGAACCACCTGAGGGAGAGCAATCCCATCCAGAACAGACTGAGATCCCAAATGGTTTTCCTACTGACCAGCAGGAGTTCTTGTCTGGATTAAGCCTCTGTTCGCTCATATGCAATCCTTTACTGCATGCAGACGATTCAGTACAGTACTACCACAGCATCCTTGGCACCACTTGCCAAAGAGACATGATATGAGGCAGGATACCATATAAGTACCTCTCCCCATTCCCAATAACAACAAAACACAGCAACAAAGATTTCGATAACAAAGAATTCCCTGACCTTTTATGACACCCAAAATCTGCTCCTTTAGGTGGCAGTCTCACTCTGCCCGATGGCATGGCTGGCCATGGGGGAGACATAGGGGAAGGCGGAAGGATGTTTAGTTACACACCACATGAAAATAAATGTACAAGCTGGATTCAGACACAGGCTGCCAGTTGCTGACCTTTCTTTTAAACCAGAGGTGAGCAAAATGGACCTCCACCTGTCTTTCTTCTCACCAGGGATTCTCATTTAAACACGGTGCGTGGACCCTCTGCACTTTGCTTCACTTTTGAAAGGGTGGGATATTAGGGCTTTTAAAAGATCATAAGTGGACTACTGTGGTGGCTCTGGAATGGCAACATGGCCTCTGGACCTTTCCAAAATTCCCCCCTCCGCATCTTATAGCCATTCACACAAGGTTTGTACACATGCGTTAATCAATTTAGAGAATCAAGCAAGGAAGCCATGCTGGAAAATCTAACTATAGAATGCTATAAAAAAAGCTCAACACAGAAAGGAAGCCATGGAGAATTGTGTTCAGTTAAGGAATTAATGCAAACAAGCCCAATCAGAGGATGGGCTAACCGCCACCTCCCCCCATACCCCCATCTGTCAGGATTCCCTAAATCATTCCAAAGCAGTGCTAAGCATTTATTGGTGGGACATTAAACATTATGGGCAATGACTGTATCAAATTACACTATGAAAGATTAAGTTTAGTAGGAAAATGAATTTTTTAAAATGCCGTTAAATTAAAAGCTAACCAGAATAAAATTAGGGGTTTCTAAACCAAAATGGCTTTTTAATATTTTGAGTGAGAGAGAAAGAGAGACAAAGAGAGGTGGGGGAAGGCTGACTTTAAAAAAAAAAAAAAGTCTTGCATTACATTTCTGTCCTAAGCTGACAAGTTGCGTTTGATAGCACTTTGATTTGGAACAAAGTGGAACCGACAACCAAAGTAAGTGTGGGTATCAGCTTCTTAGAAGGGCTAACTAGACCTCCTCCTCCCACCCCCACGCCTGCCAACAAAACCTCAGTTTTAAAGCTGCTGCTTCCATGTATATTTCAACAAAGTTTCCAAGTTAGAGGCAGGGCTGGGGAAATCTCCTTTTTTGGACTACACCTCCTCAAATCCCTCAGCCAGCATGGCCACAGCTGTAGTCCAAAAAGGTCCCATTTTTGATACCTGAGAGAACCTCTTTCCCTATATATGCCTCCTCAAGGGTTGAGGCCTATTGGAGGGGCCGTCCTATCTATCTTACCAGTGGAGGCAGTACACTGCGTGGGGACAATGGAGAGAGCCTTCTCAGCTGTGGCACCCCACTTGTGGAATGCCCACCCCTAGGAAGCCCAGTTGGCACCAATGCTGGCTTCATTTAAGTGCCAGGTAGAAACAAAAACTCTTTTCTAAAGCCTTTGGACCACACTGATCTACTTGAAAATGCATATGAACGTTGTCTTAAACTGTTTTAATCTTTTCATCCTGTTTTAACTTGTCATTGTGTTCAATATGCTTTCATGCTTTTAGTCTATTTTTATTGTTTTAAATTGTTTCAACCTGTTTATATTTTTACTTGTATGCCACCCTGAGATCTTGTGATACACATACACAAGCACAATAATTAGCAATATCCAGAGCACTGTTTAAGATGGGACTTATATAGTCACTCATCAAATGCCTGTCAGAACAGGAAACTCTTTACTTGCCTGCAAAAAGAAAGAAGGGAGGGTGCCAATCTAACTTCTTTGAGAGGGCAGTTCCAGAATCTGGGGGCCCGTCACTGAAAAGGCTCTGTCTCCCATGTTCCCACCAGATGTCCCTGTAAGGCTGGTGGGATAGAAAGAAGGGCCTGCCCAGCAGATCTCAAAGGGAGGACAGAAATATATTAATAAACAAAAATAAATTTTCAGCCCCTGGTCTCAATGGCATGAGCAGCATTGCCTGCTACCAATAAAACCCACAGGAGTCGTTCTACCTGTTTTCTCTCATGTTTGAGCCATTTGAGAAACAAGGCACAGCTCCTGTAAGGTGTGTCCACCTGCAGACTGTCCAAAGAGCAGAAAAGCTCCTGCACCTCCTCTGTTTCACCCAGCCTCTTCACTCCATGAGGCACCATGCAAGACCTGGAAGTAGGGGACTACAGCAAGCAGTTCAAAGCAGGTAGGCATTGCAAGGCAGAACTTGGAAAGAGTACTGAAAAGGCTAATACCTCCTCGTTATGTTTTTTAAGGGGGTAGCTCACTGCTTGTTACTTACAGCTACCAAGGACCATTACTCATTAGTGACCTGTTACTTGTAAGTGTTTAATCACTTATAAATCCAAAGAAGGCCTCAAATGACCCAATACTACCCCCAAATGACCCCAAGAAATAACATTTCAAAACTTCTGTTGCTTCAGAAATACTAACACAGTGCTGTGAATTTGATCACTGGCCCATCACTCCTCAATTGTATGTTGATTGCAACATGTATCTTCCAAGTTACCTTGCAAGGAATGAGGGTGGGTGGGGAGAGGTAGTGGCTTTACAGGACAGCTGAACACCCAACAATTGAGTGGGTAGGGTACCATAAAAAAAGCAAGATTTTACTCTAGCCACTCCTACTGTAGCTGTTTGCGCCTGGCTACAACTGGCAACGTAAACAGTTGCTCCATCCAAAATCCCTTACTGAGCATGCATGAAACGCACAAGGGGAAGAGCAGATAAGCTTGCCTCACCAGCTTCCCCCACCCTGTTTTAGAAAGCAAACAGAGCTACAAGTTTGGCAAAGATCTATAAGAAGATTTTTGTTCAGGTCATAAGAACGCTGGAGGCTGGTGAAAGAGAAAAAAAATGTTCCTGGATGTATTACGGAAGAAGCTTTCAAGTGGCCTCTAGAAGGCTAAAAATGTTTTTGTTTACTTTTGCAAGGCATACTTGATCCCATTATTGCATTTCACATGTGCAGATTATTAGTTCTAGATAAAATGTTTGCTGAAATGTATTGAACTGCTCTTTTCTGTGGTGTAGGAAGCTATCCTGATTCTTTCCATGTTATTTCTGCCTCTGGTACCAAAGGTACCAAAGGTACCAAAGTCACACCTAGGAACACCTCTACTTTGTTAACTGAGGAAAAGCTGTACCTTTTTCCCCACCACAGCAGTTCTAACTATCTTGGAAATTTACAGCGGGATCCTTCCAGACAGCGAGGCAGTGGGAAATGAGCGGATGGTAGCCATACTGCCCCAAAAGCATCTGTTAGCAACTTTGTCACCGGCTTAGCCATCTTTCTCTTCCTTCAGTTTACCTCTAGGAAAACTCCACCAGCTCATGCACTTTTTGTGAGAAAAGAGAGGGGAAAGTGTGTATCCCTGTTCGTAGGAACAAGCTTCTTGAAACACCTACATCAAATCAAGCCTCCCCTCCCCTCAAATAAAGCAGTCAAAGTTCTCTGAAGCAGTTGAGCAAACTCTTTTCAATTGGCTCACGGCACTCAGGTCTCCTTCTTGTTCGTCCTATTTGTATGTCTGGCATCACACGATGACAATTGCACTGGCGCAGGACAGAGACAACTGCCCTGTCTCCAGACATCCATCAAGTTAAAGGCTGTCAGTCCCAGCCAAGTTGAAATGGTTATGCTGTGCCCATTTAGCCACAGCGTAAGATGAGATGGCCTTCTAGTGTTTTCAGTTGTTGTTGTTTTTTAAAACTAGCATCACATTAGGAGCACACAGAGGAGGCTGCCGCCCCCAAAGGAATTTGAAACCTTTCCCTCACCAGAGTTTGGAAAAGTTCCTTTTTACATTTCTCCCAGGCTGTTCTGATGTCCAGGTTGTGATAGCCAGAAGTCACACTGTCAAGCAAAGGCCTTGAATTTGGATCAACTTTGGGCAGCTGGCTGGCTGCTGAGGAAGGGCTTTTTAATGGGAGGGCGTGTGCTGCTTCTATTTATGATTTTTATTGATATGCGTTTTAAACTGCTTTTGATTTGGCTGTGTTTTATGATGATTTGACTATGCTACAACTTTCTCTATTTTTAGTTCTACCTGCCTTTTAGGAGAGCCAGCATGGTGTAGTGATTTGAGTGTTGGACTACAATTCTGGAGACCAGGGTTGAAATCCATGCTTGGCCATGGAACCCCACTGGGTAGACTTGGGCAAACGATATTCTCTCAGCCTCAGAGGAAGGCAATGGTGACAAAGCCCCTTTGAACAAACCTTGTCAAGAAAACCCTGTGATAGAGTCTCCTCAGGGTCGCCTTAAGTTGGAAATGACTTGAAGGCACACAACAAAAACAACAACAGGAATTAAAGTCTAATAATAAAAGTGTTCAAAAGCCATTAAACAATATAGCATACTTAAACATCCATGCTTTAAAATAGTATTAAAATGACAAAAACAATTAAAATGCAGTACACATGCCCTCTTCAAGACTTTTCTGCACAGCTACTTTGTCACCAAACAGCTGTGCAAATAGAAAGATCTTTATTGGTTGGTGAAAAGAAAGCAGGGAGGAGGCTAGCCAAGCTTTCCATGGGAGAGCATTCCACAGCATGGGAGCAGCTGCAGAGAAGGTCGTCTCCTATGTCCTCGCCAAATGTACATGTGAAGATGGTAGATCCAAGAGAAAGCCCTCTTCTCAAGATCTTAAAGCTCAGGTTTTATATACATACATGCATGTGCATGCGCGCCCGCGCACACACACACACACACACTAATATAAGATGATTTGGTTTTTCAGATAGTCTGGACCTAAACCATACAGCCCACAAACCTCTGCGCCTCAAGGGGCACCTTTCCCCCCTGGCCTCTTTGTGCCACCTAAGAGGGCAAGGAACCACGCTGGAAATTACACAGGGGTGCAGAGAGGGCTCAGCTCTCTCATATGATTTCCCTGTCTGGTTACAGCTATTAGAAGCAAAGAGGTGGGACCCCTTACCTGGCAAAACTGGCCAAAGAGGTGGAGCTTACAGATGCTATCAATGCCACACACATGGCAAAAAGCAGAACAAACAAATCCTTTCATGATCTTTGTTGGAAGGAAAAGCTACTACCTCCTGAAGCAAGGAAAGAATCTCCTGCTCATCACATGACTGTGGGCAGGTGGGCAATTCTTCCAGGACTGCATGTTGTGGGGGCGCAAGCAGGGGAAGACAGACAAGAATTTGCCAACTCTGCACATCCAGTCTCTCTAAAGCCTGTCTTCCTTCATGATTGCTGTGCCAGCGACCTTTCCTCATGCTGCCACAGCCTCCACCAGTGCAGACATGCCCATGTAACAGAATCTGGCCACTGTCGGTCCTTTCTGCATTTCCGGCACCATCTATTACTTCACTCACCCCAATCACACACACTCTGCATATGTGCCCAAACTTCAGAACAACGTTCCACATGTCTGGCAAATTGGGCTCAAGTCCTGGAAAGATGGATCCTCCGAGATGGTCCAGACTTTGAAAATTGGTCCAGCCTTTGAAAAAGGAACCTTTGGGCAGGGGAAACTCCAGCTCCCAAAACCCCCACCAGCTATGCTCCCTTTTACAAGTTCTACCCAGCTTTCACTGCCAACACAGCTACTTGGAAAACATTCAGACTGTCGGGTCAATGCTCTTGGGATCCCTTTCCAGTGTGAGTTTTACACAGAAGTAGGCAATTGGGCAAGGGGAAGAGCCAGTTTCACAGCCAGCCCTCCTCTGCCCTCATGCCTGTTGCATCCCCAGCAGCTATCGAATAACAGCAACACAGACTCCACAAACGCTGAAGTTTTTCAGTTGCTCTTTTATCTGTGGATACTATTTATTGGTCTGTTAAATCGGCAGCTCCCTCCCTTCCATTCCACTGCGCCATCACCCCTCCCCATGGCCATTCCCTGACTTGTTTCTTTTTCAGAAGAGCGCAGACTAGGGGGCTAGCCTTCCAGACGCCAATGGAATCATCTTCTTTCAACAACGTTAATTATCTCCGGCTTTCCATAACAAGCAAGGGGGGAGGAGGGGAGAGAAGAGCATCATGACATGACCCCTCTTGCTTGCCAACAGTTAAGGGAGCTTGAAAAATCAAATGCCTTTTATCTTTGCAGGATGGAGAAGAGCTGCCTTTGATCCAGCTCTCTATCACTCCACCCTACCCTTCTTTTATTGGGGGGAGATCTGTTTGGGTTGTTTGTTTATTTGTTTATTTATTCATTCATTCATTCAAAGTTCAGGACCCAGTGTAGAAGGGGAGAAAGAGAGATCCAACCAAAAGGAAGAGTCTTCTCTTATTCTTAGGTTTAAAATTCAAGAGAGAAACTTTTAGGGCAACATCTTTTCAAGACCCCCCCCAGTTCAAAATGCAGAGTTAGGAAAAGTTACCTTTTAGCCTCCAACTCCCAGAAGCCCTCAGTCAGTACAGTCACAGTAGGTGTAGCTCAAATAAGCAACTTTTTCTAAGCTCTGGTTCAAGTTCACTAACTCACAAACACAATCTTCTTCAGGTTAACATTTAAAGCTTTAAGCGGGGTGGGGGGGGTCAAGCTTACTGCTAATCACAGTTTCAAATCTGGGAGCCTCAGGGCAAGCCTAAGACATTTTGTTAGAAGAGGCAAAGGACAAGACAGCACCCCCTTCCATTTCATGTAGAAAAGTACACCGGATTGATAGTTGACTCTTCAACTCTTGGATAGTTTTTGTTGACAAAGGGCCTTTCTGCACTACACTGTTATAATGCTATTATTCCACTTAGAACCAATAGATTCTTTCAACATCCTATGGAATCCTGGGGGTTTGCAGTTTAGGGAGGGACTTTTGGAATTCTCAGTCAGAGAGTCTTTTGGCCTCAGTAAACTACAAACCCCAGAATTCCACAGGATGTTGAAAGTGGAATGATAGCTCTATAACAGTGTAGTGTGGAAAGACTCTAAGTCTACTTCATCAAATGCAGATGAAAAAGTTGGCAGCATATGCTTGTCTGCAAAAAGCTTATGCTACAAACATCTTTTTCTCAGTTAAGTCTCAAAGGTGTATAAGATCCCTTTGCATACTGATCCAGACTAACATGACTATGCCTTTGAACACTGCCTTAGACTGTACAGAGTCAGTCTGTTGTTCCATCTAGGCCAGGGCATCTATCTGTCTGCCAGCAATACTTCCTCAGGGTTTCTTTCAGGCCAGATCCTTTCCTAACTCTGCCTGGAGATCCCACGTATTCCCTGGAAGTCTCCTACCTTTTGAAATCAGGTAAGGTCTTGTGTATCCAGGGTGGTGCGATTTTCTCTACACCTTGCATTACTTGCTTTATCTCTAGAATGCTGCTGCCTCCATTGTATAGTAGTTGCCTTTTCTTCCTAATACACTCATCTTCCTGTTTTCACCTGCAAATTGTGGGAGAGCATGTAAATAGTCCAGATGGAAGGAAAAGAAATCCATTTCCCATCTTCTTCAACAACCCAGGCACCACCGCTTCCCTTTCTTTCTTTCTTTCTTTCTTTCTTTCTTTCTTTCTTTCTTTCTTTCAGGTGTCAAGGGCAACCAAGCAACTGGAATGCCCCAGGCACACATGAGCTCCATTTTTATTTTACATTTTGAACTTTGCTGATTTCTCTTCAAATCCCTCACATTTCCCACAAAACACCATTGTTGTGTGTCTAACGCTGGGCCCTGATCTGATTCTTTTCCTGTTAAATAAATATATTATCTTCCTAAGAAATTAAAATGGCTTAGCGTATCTTTGCCTTGTAAGCAATTGTAAAAAGCTTCATTCTCTGGGAGAGGTTAAAAAAGTATAAGGAGAGGAACACCAAGTTTAAAAGATTTGTTTAATTTTAAATTAAAGTTCAGGATTAAAGGCACTAGGGCTTTCACTATTTATTGTGAAAAGCTTTTTAAAAAGTCCCAAGTGGCTAGCCTGTAATCTTCTTTTAAACTGCTAAAATTAGAACTCAAGTACACTCACACTGCAGGACTAGAAAAATACAGACCTTAAAGTTTTTACATGCCTACAAGAAAAGAAAGCAGAACTTTCCCAGACTTTTAGAATTACCTTTTCTCCACAAAAGAGAGCTGCAGGTTTTCAGAAGTGGACCACTGAATGACGACAATAAATTTTTGGTTGTGGTTGAATTCATTTTCAAAATTGACCAAAGTATCAACAATAACTTTGAAACATGCTCAGTAGAGAAAAGGAATTTGGTTAGCACATAGTTCCTAGACCTCTCTCTTTCATATAACAAAATGTCTATCCAGCTAATGCAGTACCTCCTCCCTTATGGTAAGCCTAATGACTACTTAGCAGCTATTTCATCATCACTCTTACAAACAAAAAATAAAAACCGAACAGTGTAACATTCTTGGGGATTTGATCCCAGCCAATCATGGATCACACAGTAAATGTGGCAGCAGACAATTTGGAGTGAGGGCAGGGCACATTCAGAGAGAGGGTAATGCTTCCTGCCCTCACTCTGAATGGGCAAACACTTTACAATTTTTAGTAACAGGGTCTGCCCCAAACTGAAGAAGAGAGTGGGGGTTTTTTTAAGCTAATGAAGGCTTCAAGAAAAGACATCAATTTCTCTTCAATGTGAGGATGAGGGCAATCCAGCAACCAGAGCTCAAGTATTTTGTTATTTGGTGCTTGATCCAAACAAGTCAGAGGCAAGGTATGACACTCACATTCCTAATCTACCCATGGATGCCTCCATGGTGAACTATTAGGCCTGCAAAATCCAGAAAGCACCCCTGGCACATGCCACACCTGGAAAACATTCTTTCACATTTGGGCTGAACTACATCTGTGGAACTCTGACCCACAGGACATACACCAAAGTCTGAACATGCTTGAGAAGGCTACAATAGGTCCCTTTCTTATGTTCAAATTGAGGTGGCTTAGGTGCCCACAAAAAAGTTTTTAAATAAGCATAAGGCACAAGGCTGTAATCTTAGACACACTTATCTCACAGTAAGCTCTACTGAATTCTGTGGGGCTAACTTTTAAGTATATTACAGGACTGCACCATAAACATCCAATTCTGATTTAATTATATTGCCGTGTTAGGTGTTGTTCTATGAACTTTAACCTCCCTTGAGTGCTGAGGATGAGCAGGCCAGAAATTCAGATACAAAAATGCCACCATCACATTTAATAAATACAAAAATTGACTCTGTTCATAGCTATTTCAGATGATGAATGCTTTCAGATTTATAACCACTGTTCATGCAAGTACTACATTACATGTAAATCAATACCATAAAGAACAATTTGCTAAAAATATCCACACCCTGTTTACTTTCAGACTGTATTAATAACATTTTGATCCTTAACAGCCTGTAACTAAAATCCCCTGGCCAGAATAAGACCAAACTTGTACTGAAATTAATTAAACATGAAATGAGGTTATTACAGCTGCAATGTTAAGTGTATTTACAGGGATCTAAGTTCTTTTGGAATGAAGAGAACTTACTCCTGAGTAAATGCATTTGATTGGCAGCTGTCAACTTCCTGAGCACAAACAGTCACGTCCATATATAAAACAAGCCAAGATTCAACTGTCCATACGCAGCCAAAGCCCCTTCCACTTGTTACGTGGCAGAAAACTCAAGTCTGCAACTGAGTTCACATCAAAGAGAGAGCTGCAGCTGAAGTGCCAAAACGTGTTTCTAAGTTTTCAAAGCAATGTTTCTTTCATTCACATACTATATTTTTAGGTGTCTACCTAAAAGAGTTTCCCAGCTTTGATCCTGGACTCTTCCTCAGCTGCTGTATCTGTGCAATCTTTGAGGACTCTCTCTTCAGTGATTGGTGATTCACTAGCCCATTGCTCAATGCAGGATCACATTCTTTGCATGCAGAAGGTCCCAGGTTCACCTACAAGCAGCATCTCCATGTGGGGTTTGGGAGGACTGTGGTCAGAAATTATGGAGAGCTGCTGCGAGGCCTTATGGACAATATGGAGCTAGATGAACTCTGCTATGCGGCAGTTTCCTTTCCCCCAGTGTCGCTAACCCAATGCAATTTTACAAAGCTGGCAAGCTTTTACTCACAAGCAATGGTGTAGTGGTCAGCCTGGAAGTGCAAGCATTAATCACACAATCCTTATAGCCATGCCTGGCAACATTCATCTGTGGTAAGCTTTATCCCTAGTTTAGTTTATAAAACTAATGGGTCCTAATTGCCCTTTACATTGCATTACAAGAGGGACAAGCTCACAACAATATACACACATTTTTCAACTGCCTCAATTCAGGGAAAATCCCCAATAATCCTTTGTCATCCCATTTTTTCAACTACTTTTAAAAGGCCCCAACTTCTCCCTCCTCCCTACACCTTCTCCCTTTGTCCTCACCTTACTTCAACTGCTGCAAACTGAGTCAAATTGGAAAAGTGGTTTGTACTCAGCAAATTCAACAGGGAGGAGAGGAGAGGAGGGGGCAAGCTCTTGTCCTTCCCAGTGGGCTCAAGCAAAAGCAACTGTTGCAGCCTCTCCTAGTTTGTCTGTTCTTCTAACTAAAATAACTTTTGCCCTCTTGACCACCACTCTGATGTTGCTTGGCTACATGTGTCCCAGTTTTCAGCTGTGAAATGTTGGAGGGCGTGTATACAATATTCTTGTTAGGAGACTGTCCCATTTATTTTCTGGAAAGCATGCAGTATAAAAACATTTTAAATGCTAAATGTAACCAATTTACAGGTTGTTGGCTTTCTCTGAAGTGAGGTAGTGTTAGACACTTTAAATTTATACAAGATATATAGCGTGTGAAGGAAGAATAAATTAAATATCTGAACATTCTTTTGCTAGTCCTCCCAGAAGAAGTAGTTTCATCACTTCTTGTCTTATTACTTGGAAAAACAATAGTAATTTGCACTGTTATTTCCACCCTACTTCCCTAATCCATAGAATATTTCCAAATCTTAACTGTAGCTAATTCAATCGTTTATTCTGTGGGTTTTCAACACATCCAGAGGATCTGTGAAAACTGTATTTCCTTAATAAATTAAGCATCAATATACTAACTGCTGTCTGTAATATTCTCCTTAGATGTGCAAGTTCAGTTTGTCACATTGATTCAAATGTGGCATTTGTGTTTGCCATCCATCTAAAAATTAGCACTGAAAGGAAATACTGCAAGAACTTGAAATGGACCCAATTCAAAATTGTGGAACCTGGTTGCAAGCTGGTATGAGACATCTTCACATTGTTTAAAAAACAACATGCTTTGTTGATTGGCCTTTGGAATTCCCAGAGCATTGGGCTTCCATCAATGAAACCCCTTAAATACCACTGGAGGAGAAATGGAGGGGGTCACAACTCAGAGCTTAGAAAAATTACTTTTTGCAGTACAGTACCCAGAATCCCCCAGCCACCTTGCCCTACATTTCCCCAAAACCAAATGCAAAACAAGACCACAGCATCTAGTTCTCTGCTTCCAAAGTCCATTTGATTCTACTGGGTTCCACTGCCTATCTAGCAGGCCCACCATAAGCCTCTTGGCCTTGTCAGTGGCCTAAACTAGGTCCTTTGGGCCCAGGGCACACACCTCACAGCTGAGGATGCCCATTCCTTCCCTGCATGATACTTTGTGGTCACACTGCTTCCATCTAGTCCTTCTCCATTGGAGGTGGATCATTTCTGACCCTGGACATCACATTTGACTGGTGCATGCAATCTTTTCCAAACACAAAGGATTGCCCAATTGTCAGAACAGGTGGTTGGATCTACACAGAGACACAATAGCACTGTGGACATGCTTTCTCCTAATGAAGACATGGAGGGGACATCAGGACTCTGCCAAGGTCAGCCAGCTGTTCCTTTCATAGGCTCTAAAACTAAGCATTTGGGGCTGTCTCCAAGTCAAAAGGTTGCAGAACCAGGGGGTACATTACTGCTCCCAGGAGTTTAAGATCCTCTCCATTAGAAAGAAGGACCCATACACACACACATCACACCCAACACATATCCTGCATGGAGACCAAGAACTGAATGGTTTAAAGAGACATCTTCTATTGTAACTACATAACTCAAAATAAAAAGACAAAGCTTGAACATGGTGCAATTAAAGCAGAAGGCATTGATTTCTGCACTGTACCGGCCTGGCTCATTAATTCCAGATGCTCCTGCAAAGCAATTCCGGCAGTGCAGCCTCTCTTTCCAATAGGAGGCAAACGGGAGGATATTGGATTTTGGCATTCCTCTCCACAGCCATCCTTTCTTTCTAGCAAGTAGCCAAGCAAACATACTCCACCAAAATGACTCAGTTCTTCCCAAAGGTGTGCAGGACCACAAGCTGCCCAGACATTCATATCTACCTCCAGGTAAGCCTCAAAGGTTGTTCAACTTACCAAAAACATTGCTCAAACAAAAATAAGAATATAAAAACTGACATGCTGAGTTGGACCAAAGTCGATTTAGTCCTCATTTAGGGCTCTGCTTCCAACAAGGAGTATCCAAGAGGCTCTCAAGCAGGCCATCGAAGAAACAGAACTTCCACTATTGCTTATCCTTCATACCTGGTAAGTAGACTGCTCCTGAAAGGGGAGGTTTCACTGTCTCTGACAGACTGACACACTAAATTGCTCTAATCTTTATTGTTAAAAGCAATCTAAACTAGAAGACCATTACATTCATGCATTAAATTCCACTTCTTCAGAGGAAAAGAATTATAATATTAGGAAGTGCACTGTAATTCATGAGTCACATCACTGACCCACCTAGTGCAGTACTGTCTACACTGGCAGGCAAAGCAGCAGCAAATGCCCAGTGGTCAAGCTGGCTGGGGACTCTGGCAGCTACAGTCCAAAAAATGAATGTTGCCAAGCTTTGGATGTTCACATGCAGTAGCATGCAACTCCTTCACAGTAAGCTAGGATTCTCCTGCATTTGGGCTTATCCTTCCATGTGAATCCAGCTGCTGCTACTGTTTATTGTTCCCAGTCAAAATTTCCTAACAATGGTGTATGTTTCAGTTGCAAAGATTTCGCCAGTTGATGAGAAAAGGCTCCAATTCGCTGTCCTCTCTCCCCATTTCTACCCCCATCGCCCAATAAATCAAAAGACCGTTCTTCAAATAAAGCGTTGCCTTTGTCTGGATACTGTACATGAATGAACACTGTCCCGACTCACTTGTGAGGCTGATACATTATCCAGGGGCGAGCCCCATTTAGCAGCAAATAAAATGCCCGCCTTTTGAACTGGCAGTTCAGGTTACTTACCCTGCTCCTCCATTTCCACAGCTATCAGAATGGATTGAACAAAGATCATTTCATGCGCCAAATACCATGTAGTTTCAATTGTCATGACAAAATTCTCACAGTTCTAATGAATGCCAGCTCTGGTTCTCTCCCCCCACCCAGCCACAACTTGATGGACTCTGATGTGAACAACAATCACAGATTAGGAGGAAGGGGCGCCCCTCGCCTTGGATTTCAACAAAGATTAATAAGCAGTGACAGCACTAAGTCCGTTCTCATTAAGTATGCTGAAAGACGCCACTGCAGTATGTAACATGAAATTGTTATGAGATTATGCACACTGTATAAAAACAAAACATGAGTTTTTCTGTCCAGCACCAACTCTATCATCCCATGTCCCACTCCACCAAACTTTCCTCTATCCTTTGCGACAAAAGCTACTGAAAATAGTGTTTTACTTAAAAGAATGCAAGGAGTAAGGTGGTTGGCATTGCGGGATGAACCAAGAGTCCTGAGAGTAAGGCCCTGGCACTTATTCCCTGGGCCACAGAACACCAGAACATTAGAAAGTTTGAGCTGGGATGCCCTAGAATCCTCTTGGGTAGGCAATGGGGAGTCAGGTGGTATGAGTGTGTGAACCCAAAGGCCATCTCTGTAGCCCAGATTTTCCACCTGATCAGAACAGGAGCCTGCTGAACGCTTGGAACAAGTATAAATGTGCCACGTGCATGGTTGCCTGTTGACTTATGGCAACACCATGAATTTCATAGGATTTTCTTCACCAAGGAATCCTCAAAGATGGTTTTGCCAGTTCCTTCCTCTGAAATTGAGCCTACAGCACCTGCAATTCATTGGTGGTCTCCCATCCAAGTACTAACCAGGGCTGGCCCTGC
This sequence comes from Ctenosaura bakeri, assembly GCA_948474755.1. Taxonomy (NCBI): domain Eukaryota; kingdom Metazoa; phylum Chordata; class Lepidosauria; order Squamata; family Iguanidae; genus Ctenosaura; species Ctenosaura bakeri. The sequence continues at coordinate 160,008 of CAOLHI010001491.1, forward strand.
TTAGCTTCCAAGATCAAACATGTATTGTGACCCTCAAATGCTCCACATACAGCCACTAAAATTAAGCACAAAGCAATCGCCAATTATGTATAGACAGACACATACAAGTCAGTAACAATCCCAGAAATTCTATACCCAGTAGGAACAAGTTTTTCATTCATTTATTCATTTGTTCAGTTTCCTCCACAAATGGGACATATGCACCAGCTGCTACTGGAGGCTATACAAGTAGACTTGTCACTTCAGGATCAACAGTACACATGCAAGCATACGTCTATATACAAACAAACTCATTCAGAAGTCATGTTCCAAAAGTGGTTTTAACGTGAGACCTTTTTTCCTGTGCTTTGAACACAAAGATTTTGAAAAGCGGGTAGGAACTCACAGAACAAATGAAATATGGTAGATTTCTATCTCACTATAGAAAAGAAACCTCCCAGGAAACTCATCTTTCCCATATTTTGCCTTTCTCAGGCTACCACAGAGTGGAAAGAGGGCAGAAAGGTGTGAGTGTGTGTGGGTGCACACAGCGTGTGCACATCACAAGCAGTGGAGCCTCCGCATCTGGCTGCAAAGAGATTAAAGCTGATATCAGGTTCTTTACTGCTCGCTGAGAGACCAGATGATGATTTATTAGATTTTATTTCCACATTCCTTTAAAACTATAATGCAGCGATAAAGCACAGGGCTTACGGTGGCACTTCCATTTCATTGTAGTCGCCCATTAACCTACAGTCCATTCCTTCTTTCTTTCCATCTCCATATCCTTTTTCCAGCATTCTGCATCCTCACCTGTACAAAATCACAAGGTGACTTGAAACTAACACAAAATAATATATTATAGCAGAGGCCCCACCCTCTGCAAGCACAGCTCCTGGGACTCTGTTTACTTCTCTGCAAAGTTCTTGAAACCAGTAGTGGGTAGTGGCTCTCACGTCAGTGTGACAATGAATTCACTCCAGCTTTTAGTCCAGACTAGGTGCTGGCCCAGATCTCCGAAACAAATTCAGCACCTTGGACAGCTCTTTTAAAGTTCAGATAAAAACCTGGCATGGATTCTCCACCCCTCTGACACAAAAGCCATCAGGCCCCACTGTGGCAACTTGAGCTTGAGACAGAGAACTGCCAGCTAGGAACTAGCTGCCAAGGCTAAGCAAAAATGCAGTGGTGCACCAGGGGCAGAAACACCTCAGACACCCTTCTCCGTCAGAGCCAACCCCTTTCAAACTAAGGATAGAATATAGGGTAAATGGAGCATCAGCTGACCATCTTAAACCAAGCAGATGCTGACTTGGCTAATGCACCTGCAGCTCCCCCTTTGGTCTCTACTAGGTGAGGGTGCTGCCTAAATACCCTGAAGACACCAGATCCCATCTGACGTCAGAAGCTAAGCAGGCTAAGGCCTGGTCAGAGCATGGATGGCAAGCTGCTAAGGAATACAAGGGTCTGCAGGCTACATTACAGAAGAGGGCCGTGACAAGCCACCTCTGAGCATTCCTTGCCTATGAAAACTCAATGGAATTCTTAGGGTTGCCATAAGTCGACTGGCAACTTAAAGGCATGTACTTTATTCTACACTGAGGCACCCAAAAAGGAACCGTCAGCCAACATCTCTTAAGCCACCAGTCCAAGACCTGCTGCAGACTCAAATATTCATGCTACGAGTGACTGAAGGCAAAATGTGTAAGAACACAGTATTGTTAGCAACAAGCATACATACATCCTGGAGACTGTTCTTTTTATTACTGTGCTTCTCTCTAGCTTTCCTTACTCAGGGCAGAACACACCATCCTCTCTTCATCTTCCTAACAATCCAGTAAGATAGGCTGAGTGATAATAGCAAGCCAAAGCTCACCAGGCAACAGATTTGAACCTGGGTCTTTCCTGTCTAAGTCCAACGTACCAGTCGTACTAGAAGATGGAACAAGGGAATAAGGCGACAAATAAGAGGAGATGGTGATGTGCACAGTCTCTCACCATTGCCATCACTTCCTCCCCCCAGATTTCATACGTACCACTCTATCCCTCTGCTGCATGCAGCAAAGAAAAAACAACTAAGTCAAAACTGGGGGAAACCAAGAAAATCCAAGATGGTTCCTTCCAGCAATAAATGGTTGTGCTTAAAAAACAATTAACAGCCCTGCTGTACCTTAAAAACTAACAAATTTAGCATAAGCTTTTGCAGACTAGAGCCTACTGCACCAGTTACATGAAGTGTTATCCAGAACTGAGGTATATATACAGTAGATATGGTTTGGGCTGGGATCGTATTCAAAGAGTATAAGTTCTGAGGCTTTCTTCAGGTCCCAACAAAAGCACCTTTCTTGAGGTTTGCCCAATATGTATATTTATCTCCATTTATATCAATGAATCCATTTAAAAAATCAATTGTTAGTCAAATGAAGTAACTAATAAATAATGTATAAATTGATTAGCTTTAACAGGCAAGGAAAGGTACCTATGCATAGCTTGTAAATTAAAGCTAATTTTAAGGAACAAGAGGTTTTAAAACTTGATTTTTCAAAAAAGATTTGAACAAAATCTAGGGGTTTTTTTTAGGGAGTCTTCAGCTTTTTGACATATGGCTTGAATAGATAGCATTTCTTTCACATAAACCCAATTATTACATTAACTTACTATGTTCTGTTAACCTTTGAAATTCTGCCACAGCCATTTGGACACAGTTTGCAAGTGAACCCATATTTGCCACTAATTAAAAAAAAATCTCTATGAGTCAACATAAGCATAAGAAAACATAACTGAAATGCTTTTGAAAAATAACACTTTAGTATCATTAGTAGTGTTGTCCTTGGGATAACTAGTTATTTCTTTTTGCTTTGTCTCCAACTTGAACCCTAAAACGATGCTAATCTCATAGTCCTTTGCTGTGGGGGGAAAGAGAAAGAATAACATAATGACCACAATTTGGAAACAAAACGGTGCCATCCTGAAATAAGATAGGAGGTTTTGTGTACTTGAGGCATTCTCAAGAATCATGTGGCCCTCCAGATACTGCAAATCCCAGCAAGCCTAGCCAGCCTCTCTAATGATGAAGAATGCTGGGAATTATGGTCCAACAACTTCTGGATGGCTGCATGATTCCCACACCTGCTCTACATCAAGGATGGGGGGGGCATATTTTCAACTGAGGGCCAAACACCCTTTCAAGTAAGTTATCACGGCCCACTTTCCTGTGGTAGTAGGGTCAAAATATCACTATATTTTAGTTTAAAGCTCTTACTTCCACCAAATAAGCCTCAAGAGAGACATTTCAATATTCTTTTTGTTTTAACCCATACTAACACGAACATTCATAGCAACCAACCAAGTAATGGGATTATGTAGTGACCTGAGGAAGCCCTAAAGGCCAGATACTGAGCTCAGGAGGAGGAGGTCAAGATTCAATCCCCAAGGCCTTAGGTTCTCCACTCCTACCCTAGCTATACTAAAGTATTGTCCACTATACCAACCCGAATACGTTGGTTTCATCTGACTTCAGAAGCTAAATGGGGTCAGACTTGGTTAATGCTTGAATGGAGGAACACCATGAAAGACCGGGGTTTCCAAGTAGTGCTAGGAAAGAATCCTTCCTGAAAACTGGAGAACTGGCAATAGTAGGGTAGATGGGCCAGTGGCATCAAGCACCTTCCTAAGTAAATCATTGTGTAAATAAAGACAGAAAGGATTGATTTAAAAAAAGATCCAGAATGTCACTAAGAACCCAAGCTTCTAGAATTCTGACAGCTGTTTGGCTGAGAAAGAGACAAAATGGGCTAAAATTGATTCCCCAGACCAGTACCATCCAAATGTGTTTGATTACAACCCCCATCATGCCCAGCCAGCATCACTTCACAATGGACAATGAAATAGTTTTCACACCACACTCAGTAAGGAAGGAAATTGTTATGGTTTCTCAATGACCGACTTCCACTTCACCCCTTTTCCAATCAGCTATGCCCTTCTTGCTTCCCTCAGCTCAAAGTTTAACCTTATAGACAGGCCACTGATTCATGACTTATTGACTAACGGTCCTCAGTGGCCAACACACCCTTAGCCTCTAGCATGGGCCTCATCCTCAACCAAAGGTCACAGCCCATTTCCCTGGCTGCTGAGCATCAGCAGAGATCAGATTTGGGGAGAGATCATACAGCACATAGCAAAAGCAAAGCAAAGCATGCTGGGAGTTAGGCTAAGATGCCGCACCTAATTGTCCCTAGATATAAAATATATACACATTAATATATTACAAAGTACCCCATGAACAGAGCATTGAGAAGTTCCTTGTTGGATGATAGCCCCAAGAACAAACTATTCCAGGCTCTGCTGTTTGCATTCTCCCTCCTAAGAAATCAAAACTCAGTGGCAGAGCGCATGCTTTTCCACACAGAAGGTTCCAAGTTCAAGTGTCTGGCATCTCCAGTGAAAAGCCTAAGATGGGAGGATCACAAAGAGAAACCTCTCCTTGGCAAAGCAAGAGAGAATTCCAGCCACTGCTGATAATACTGGGATGAGCAGACAATTAGTCTAACTTCCGTTTAGGCCAGAGCTTCCTACATCAAGGAAGGAACTGGATTAGAACCCAGTGGTTCTCAACCTTTGGTCTTCCAGGTGTTTTTGACTTCAACTAAGCCCCTCATGGCTCATGGTCAAGGTTTCTGGGAAAACAAATTCAAAACTGAGCAAAGGCTAGAGTTGCTGGACAAGATACATTCCAACACCCCTTCCAACTCTAAAATCCTACATAAGCTTCATAAATTGAGAAATATACACCCCACTTTTTCTCTCCTCAAAAAAGGAATTGCTCAAAGCAGGTCATGAAATCTAAAAAACAGATAAATCGCCATCATCAGTACACATTAACAACCAGCTAAAAGCTTCAGTGAAAAGAATACAAAGAAAATCAAGTAACAGTTAATAAACAAAATTAAGCAATGCTGGAATCAAATCCTAATTTAAACTGAGTTTTCAGACAGATATCTCTTTCCTTTACAGTTAGATTACCAACCTTCAAATTACCTTATTCTAGAACATGAATAAGTTATCCACTGCATTACTTACCTGCCCTGTGTCCTCAATTTTTCAGTTTGTAAAGTCTGTATTTTACATAGAGAAACATTCACTGACGCCATATAACCGCTGCATTTTAAAATGGGACAGTCCATTCTCCCGTCTAGAAAAGCTAACACCCCATTGCTCTGCATAAACAGACCAGGCCAAAGCCTACGACATCCCAAACAAACAATGCACATGCAAGGCACACAAATGGCATGTTTGGATTCCCTGGGAGGATAACCAGAGCCCTGGAGGGTCAAAATTCATTCATGCACGGCATTAAACACTGAATGCCTTTTGCCCTTGAAGTCGTCTTATCAGAGACAAATTGAATCAGTGTTTATGGCTTCCTTGGAAATCTCATTTAAAAAGAGAGGGAGAAAAGAAAGGTATTTTGAGGAAGAGGCTATCACAATGAAAAGAACTTAAGTCTTAAAGGCAGTGTGTCATAAATCCCTGCCCCACCACCATTGCAGCCCTTTGTGGACTTGTCCAAAGATAACTGACAGCTGTCAGAAATGATCATCAAGTAAAATTAAAAAAGTTGATCTTAGGGCATACAGATGCTGGTAGCAGCCAGTTCCAACATCCAGCCAGCTGCCATCTGACAAGAGATGGGGAGGTCTGGAGCCAGAAGGGGGCAAAATCAAACAAGGCCCACAGGGGTATCTTTGAAGGGTAGTGTCAGAGGTTAGAGCTGCAAAAAGGGATAAATGGAGAGCCAAAAGGCAGATTCCACTCCAGTCAGGACACAGTACAGAGGTCCAGATTATGAACAAACTAGGATGTTCATTCTACCAGCAGTAAAAAGTCTGACATTGCAATCCTGTCCATGTCTACTCACAAGTAAAGCCCAGTGGCTGAACAGTTAGGACTTCTTCCCAAACGGGAACAAGATTTCACGCTCAATGTGCTTTCACAAGGAATGTGATAGAAAACTGTTTTTCCCACCTTTCTCAGGGATTTATTTAAATATTAAAAAAAAAAACAAAGTAGCAGCAAGAGGATAGAGATGTTAAGAGGGGATGTTCTTGCTTAGCCAAGAACAGAGGGCTCCAAATGAGAGGCCCTCAACTCATCTATCAACTTACAACAACCTCATTAATTCCATTGGGTTATCTTAGGCAAGGAACACTCAGAGGTGATTTGCCATTGCCTTCCTTTGAATACAGCGTACAGCACCCGGGGCCCTTCACACTACACAGTTATTGCACTGTGATTCTGCTTTAACTGTCCTAGTTTCATCCTCTAGAATCTTTAGGTCTGTAGTCTGGTAAAGTACCAGAGCTCTCTATTCTCCACCACCAAACGGGGGAAAAAACCCAAATGCTCCTCATTTGGGATGGCAAAACGAGAGCAGGGTGATTTTACCTTCTGCTATATGTGAGCAAGCCCCAGTTCACATGCAGCTCTTCGAGGCTGCAACTGTGGCCTACTAGATTCTGGGCTCCCCCTCCCAAGTCTGTCACTCAGTGGACTAGTGGCCAAACTACATGCCAGTTTTCCTCACTGCCCACCTGACTGGTGCTTTTCCTCAGTGCCAATCAACTGAACAGTAGGGACGAGATAATAACTTATCGGCATGTAGGGAAGGGAAGTTTAAACCCCCTCATTCCCACATGTTGAGATAGGAGGGAAGAGAGAGAGCATTTCTGGGTTTGTGGGGGTGGAAAGACACAAGGCATGGCCATGCTCACTGTAGCTTCCTCTGTAGCTTGAAGATGGCCTGTCAGTCCTCAATCCAGTGTCCATCACTACCTGTGGCCCTCAGGGACAGAAAGATTGCAAGGAATGAGGGATGGAGAAGAGATGGGGAAATTAAGTTCAGATAACAGGTGGGAAAAGCTCTGTCCTGGTGGTGGTCAGTTTCATTCCAGAAATAACTGCCTCACTGGAGGAACTACTTCCAACAAAGCTCAGGGAGCAGGGGCAGACTGAAAGAGGATTTCCACCCATGACAGTGGTTGATCTCTTGCCTCGGGCAAGTAATAGATTCTCAATAGCAGACAAAGGGGTGGCACATCAAGATGGCCAAACTGAATGGTTCTTACTGCTTTCAGAAAAATGACACACTAATCTGTACTCACCATTCCCAGTGATCAGTGTTTTTCAACCTATGTGCTCTTGACCATGTGCAGCTACTGGACTTCCAATGCGCTCTCTGAAATCACAGTGGGTTACTTCCCTGCTGTCACCAGGAATGCCACCCCTTGAAGCAGTTACCACATTTTCTGCCAGTACTTGTGGCAGAAAGGGGCCTCCTTTTCTCCAGCTTGAAGTATGTTAGCTGCTAAATGGAAGCCTAAGGGTCTGTGTGAAGCCAAAGATGTCAAAGCAGCATGTGAAATTCAGTCTCTCTCACCTTGAGAGCACTTCTCTCAGTTCATATCCTTTCCCATCTCAGGCTACATGAGAAGTACCATTGCAAAGTGATAAAGTACTTGTCACAGAAGTGAGTTGTGAGCATACAACAGGGAAGGATAATGTTAGAAACATTGTCAGCAGCAACAAAAGCCTCTGCTGGATGAATGAAATATACACACACACACACACACACACACACACACACATATACACACACATTCATATACAATTGTCTATTCAAGGTGAATTAAACCTCACTTTCCCTTACATTCCTCCCTGTCTGGAAGACAGCCTGGAAAATGTACTTTCTGAACTACAGCACCCAGAATCCCTCCATACAGCATGGCTACCAGGGTCATGTTGGCAGTGGAATTCTGGAACTGAGGACCAAGAAGCAATTTTTCCCACTTGCCAGTTTGGATCACCCTGTGAGATCACAAAGCACAGCCTCCAGACTTTATTTCAGCTACAGCACTATCTACAAGCAGCAAAACCTGAGTGGCTAGGGATAACTATAATAACACCATTGTGACCACTATATGATCCCTGATTGGCTGGGATCTGTCCTCAAAAGGGGAAAGAACCATTAACCAGGGAGAGCAGAAGAATGCCACAAAAAGAGCAGCTAATTATGGGAATAGCAGCAGCAAAGCAAACAGGGTTTTTAAAGCAGTGAAGGTTCCCAGAATTAGTGATTTTCAAGAACTGTTTCAGGGAACCTGAAAGTCTGTTTTCACTCCAAAGAAAGCAAACCTTTAAATGTCCCCTTATTTGTTTATTCAGGTATGTTGCTTTATTTCAGATGTTTATGCAACAAACCTCAGATGCTCTTTCGGGGAATTTTCCATACAACAAACTGGGAAGGAAGGAGGGAGGGAGGGAAGAACTTACAAATAACTAGTAGCAGCTAAAAACAATTGAAACCTTTTTTGAAGAAAGAAATGGAAGAATGGACACTTTTCTACTTTATATCAGAAAGATAACAATGGTAACAGCTCATCAGGGTTCCTGCGGGAAAGAAAAATTCAAAAGTGGGAAGCCAACAGCAAGAAGGCCAATCTCCCTCTCTCTCTGTCTCTCTCTGTCTCCCTCGCTCTCTCTCACACACACACACACACAGACACACAAAATCTGGTCAACACCCACTTTACCTCTTACAGCAGAAATATCAGGAGGGGATCCAAAGAGTAGCTCAATACATAGGCTTTGCTGTATCGTTCTGCACTGACCTCATGCATCAGGCAAGCCAAATCAATTGTTCCCTGCCCACTTTACAATTCTAGACATGTACCTAGTTTAGACCCTTTCTGCATTTCCAGAACATTTTGTTAGCTGCTTTGGGCAACTCTGAATTTGGTAGAGAAAAGTGGGATATAAAGTAGGATATATATGGCCACGATGATGCAATGATGATATGATATGATAGATAGATAGATAGATAGATAGATAGATAGATAGATAGATAGACAGACAGACAGACAGACAGACAGAGTGAGCAAAGAGCAAGGAACCTGGGTTTCCAGCCAGCTGGAGGAGCAGCTATTTGCTTCTCTTTCTGTCTCTGGCAGCCACATCTTAATCCTTTGCACTAATTGCAATCAATGGAGGGAGCAAGGAGAAAGTTTTGGGTTAAGTGGCTCCCCTCCCCTCCCACCATGTGGCTCTTTATTCTGTCACCATCACAGTGTGCAAATTGAAGAGTTAATGAATTAAAATTTTAAGCAGTGGGAGAATATTCTATGCCCACTGGGCCTCCCTCAGCTGCTCCAAGGGATCCATGCCACCTCCCTGAACAGACGTCCCCATTTTTCAAATAAATTGGGGGAAGTGAAATGAACCAAGCCTATTGGGATGAGCCTTCAAGCAAACACAGCCATTTTCTCACCCCATTATCAAACCTCAAAACCAAGCCCAATTAAACATCTTGCTACAGGAAGACATACAATTACAAGGGGGGGGTAGAGTGGGAAAAAGCACAACTCTAGCAAAACTGTAGCCTTAGAAGTAGCAAAAGCTCTAGAAAGAAGTATTGCACCACTTCACAGGCTTCAGAACAATGAGAGATAAGACCATGTGAACACATTATTTGAAACATTTAGAGAAACCCATTGTGATATAGTGCAGCCTTTTCCAACTTGGCACCCTCCAGATACGTTAGGCAACAACTTCCCTTGTCTCCAGCTGGATGAGGTGAGGGGGGGATGGAGTCCAAAACCTCTGAAGGACAACAGGTTGGGGACAACAGGTGTAGCGGGTTGAGCGTCAGACTTAGACTGGGGAAAGGCAAGTTCAAATCGCTTGTGGTGTGCCTTTAAGTCCTTTCCAACTTATGGCAACGCTAAGGTGACCCTACCACAGGGTTTTCTGGGGCTGAGAGTGTGTGACACAGTCAAGGTCACACAGTAGGTTTCCATGGTCAAGCAGGGGATCGAACCCTGGTCTCCAGGGTCGTAGTCCAAAGCTCAAGCTGCTACACCACGCTGGCTCTCAAGGGAAGACACCACAAACAGGACCTCTGCTAGATCCTTCTAGTAGTAGAGGGGTGTGGAGTGTCTGCATAACTCTTTGCCATTGCCCCCAACAACCAGGAGAAGCAGATGGATATTTGAAGAAGTTAAGCCAAGCTCATTTCAGTGTACATAAGGCACAGCAGACCATGGAAGCCATCTTCCCCCTGGTGTCAGAGTTAGCCTTTTTTTATTTTTCCAAAGCGTTCACAAGCTTTAGCAAGTGACAAAGTGAACACCAAGGGCCATTGCACATGGATTTAGGCTACAGGTGAGGTTTTCCTGCCAAGCCCCCAGACACCAGAAGAGGCCTTCCCTCCCCCTTTTTCCAACATTTCAAGAAGCATCCCCTGGTGTGAGATTAAGGAGACACAAATCTGGTATTGCCTCTTAAAAGGGAATTTTCCAAGCTCTCCTGACTATGCCTTGAGACTCAGTGGGAGGAGAAAAAAAAACACTTCTGCACAGCCAACCTATTTAGGGCACTGTTGGTATGCAGAGCTTCCAAATCACCGGTTCTGCAAAATCTGCTTCTTGAGATTGTTGGTAACTTTTTTTCCTGCAAGGCTGTTATTTATCAATTGCTCTTTGACCCCCTCAAGTTTGGGGATGTGGAGCTTTCCTCCCCCTCCTCTTTTCCCAGTTATCTGAGAAGCAAGAAAGGGAAACCAAGAAACATTTATCAACACAATTCACAAAACAGAAGGATCAATAGTTAGCAGTGGACCATTCTGACAATAATTCTGTCTCAGTCTGAATATTCTTCCCTGTGCCTCCATTTCCAACTGTGGTTCTGAGGCCAAATCCTTCCTTCCCTGTGAAGCATAAATAGCCAGCTCCCATTTAAAGTAATAAAACAAAAAACTCTAGCAAAGTTGGGCTATGAATTTCAGGAGGAGCTCTCTCACAAATCCATTGGACTAGCAACTGCCATCTCCCCACCCCCAATACAGAGCCTTTTTCAGGAGGGACATGGTTGCCACCATCTCAAGAGAACTGCTATGTGCCTCTGGTACTTTAGGTCCCAGATTGACTCAATGAATCCTCCTGGACAGAAGCTTGAGCCTTGTGTGAGCAACAAGGTTGTATTGAGCCCTGCAGCCTTGGCTTGCTTCACAGCAGTGACTTTCAGCTTGCTCCTTGACCTTGCTTGCTGGCTTGTCAATTCTGACTTCCAGGGTACATTCACACTACAGAATTATAGTCCTATGATTCCACTTTAACTTCCACAGTTTCTTCCTATGGAATCCTGGGATTTTAATTGCAGGGAAGGGCATTTAGAATTCTCAGCCAGAGAGCTCTAATGCCTCTTCAAACTACAAACCCTGGGATTCCACAGGATGAAATCATGGCAGTTAAACTGGAATCACAGCACTACAACTGTGTAGTATGAAAGAGCCCCTGGTTTGCCCCATGTCTCATTTCAAGACTGCTGTTCATATCCCAGTCTTGACATCTGATAAATTTTGGCACTTCCTCCAAAAAATATCATACATACTCACCACCCCCTCAATTTTGCCAAAACCATCCATGCATTATCCATATTCACAGCATTACACTGATTGTTGATCTCACCCGGCACAATAAAGCAGCTTCCTATATGCTTCAGTTCAGTATAGAAATCCAGGATCTGGTACGTAAATCAGCATTCTGACAAACTCTGCTTTACCACAACAAGGTTCTAGTCCTTATGATTAAGAGAGAGACTTTGATGCCCCCACTTATAGGATGGGGGAACCTTTTTTCAAACCAAAGACAAAATTCAATTTCAGGGAAATGTCTTCAGCACTACATTCCAGCAAGGGCCACTGCTAAATGCTAAATAATGGAGCCTAAAATGCCAGTATCTTTTCGCTTAAAGCTCTTACTGCTGGTACATAAGCCTTCAGAAAATCATCTGAATCATTTGGAATGGGTGAAAACCTGGACGATCACTGGGTAATGTCATGAGGAAGGGGGCACTGACCAGTTGGGAAAACCCAGAGTCAGCACTAGGACCTGAGGTTTCCTTCTGTTGGCTTAACTACTTGCCTAACCAAACAAGCCTCTCCTGATGCCCTCAGAATGAATTGTGCAAATCAAGAAATGTGCATGTTGCTGGACATGGTCTGAGAACAGAAAGCTTTCTTTCTGATGCTGATTTGGGGGAGCAGGACAAAAACCTCATGGGCACATCTTCTTTAAACATCCAAACTCAGTGGAGACACGCCCCACCCTGCTGCTCTGGGTTCAGCCCCAGCCCCCATGCCCCAGCAAGAAGCTGAGTTGGTTATTTGGGTGAGATCAATTCTGCATAGCAGCAGCACGGCTGGGTCTGCCTCATGTCAGGAGGTGAACCTGCAAAAGAGCTGTTCGGAGCCTTATGCATTTCCCAGTAATATCGATCGAGGAGCAGTAACAGCCGGTATAATTTTGCTTAGCTTCGAATACTTGGTGGATCGTGGATGCGCTCCAGCTGTACAGTTATAAAGCATTCTTTAAAAACATGAGAAAAAGATTAAGCAAGCTTATGGCCAATAATATACTGTACGCTGTCTATCAAGCAGCCTGCCTTGCATCACAGGAGCAACTATTAGGTACTTATTTAAAAGTCCTTTCAAGAGGATGGGAGCATTGGGGGGTGGGAGAGAACTGCAGCTCTGCATTTCAGCCCCCTCCCTTGTCCCTGGCAAGAACAACTGGCAATAAACATCAATTCACTCCTGCAGATCACAGTAGCAGTAAATAAATTTTTCAGGAACCTAAGTCCCACACAAAAGGCTCCAGTTTCACACAACATCAATGTTTTCAGCAGCGAGGAGAAATAAGCTGCCTTCAAGGTGGCTCTCTCAGAAAAGCTAAAATTATCAATGGCCATGGGTTAGTGAGAGGGGAAGAAAGCGGGGAGGGGGAAGCAAGACTGACCAGTTGACCTGCGGCATTTCCACAAGAAGCCACAGTACAGAAAGAAGAACAGAAACAAGTGGCATTTTGACCTGATGCTAAGAGCAAAAATAAGCCAGTTTTCTCCCTGCCACCCAGCTTCTCTCAGTCAGTCAATCAATCCACCCACTTTCCCATACAGAGAAGTATGGAATCCATTCTCTTTCTAGCTAGCAATTTTCACTTCCTTGAAGTTTGTACACAGAGATCCAGGTTCTAGTTCTTGCTGAGTCACAAAATATACTGGGTGACCCAGGGTCTCTCTCTCTCTCTCTCTCTCTTTCTGCCTACAGGACAGTTGCAAGGATAAAACAGGAAGGAGAAAAGCTTTGCAGAGTTCTTCAGAAGAAAAGGCAAGATAGAAATTTACCTCAAGATAAATAAATATAATTGACCTAGCGGTCACTTACTACGGTGATGGTGGACACACAGCCAGACAAAGTTATGCTTGTGCATGTCACCAACAGGATGCTAGCCGTTCTCTCCCAGTATTTATCACCCAAGGCACTTTGTCAAATGGCAAGGCCAGTCCTGTTTTTCATTCATGGAGTAATGCCTGGGCCATAAGGCTGTCAATCCAGGTCCCAGAGTTCTGGACTGTAAGCTGCTTTCCCCATGCAACTAACTCAAAACTCTCCGTTAAATTACAAAAGCACTCAGTACTGACCACATAACACATTCTCTTTTAGGGTCACAATTTCACACCTGTGGCTGACCTAGAGAAACTATAAACACCAGAGATGGTGTCATTACCACATTATTAGGCTACTGGTATCTAGTAGTAAGTTTTTCAAAATTTTGCATGTATACCATTGCAATCATACCAAGCACTGGATTAATTTTGGATAGGAGTTACCATTGGGAGGGAAGCAGGAGCAGAGATACAAAGCATTCCATGTTCACTGAACTGTTTAAACCACACAGGCCAAACCTGTGGCACGTACCTGTACACTGCTTCAGTGATGGCCCACATAACCACCAACAGCAGTGTAAAATGCAAGGTAAGACACAGACCACAAATTATGGCCAGGCTAGTCAGTTCCCCATCTTAGTCTGGCAAAGGGCAAAGAGTATCAAGAGAGGTACAGCTAGCACACCACACACCTTGGTAATTAACTCTCATCAATTTTTAAAATGTTCATTATTTTGAAAAACAGGTCATTAAATAATAGCCATTATCTTTTCCCCATTAACCTTCTGCTCCCCTTTCCTCTCCCCCCACTTACTTCCTATGTGTCAGATTCTGGGGTGGACAAGCTCTGGGAGTCTCATGGTTAGTTTTCGGCCACCAGAACACACTGCAAATTGCATCTATTCCCAAAATTGGGGGGAAAAATGAAGCTGAAGTGACTGAAATTCACTTCCAGTTTTCAAAAAAGTTTTTTTTATATTTTGTAAAAGTGCAGGGGGTTTCACCTTGCTTAAAATTAGACTGCTGCAAACTTCTACTAGAAGCAAAATCCTTTTGTCCAAAAAGATTTTTTGGCTATTGAAGTGGGCTACATGATTTCCCCCTGTTTTAAACTACAACTTTCTGGGGACAGAGACTAATATTCTTGTGCTTCATAAGCTGGAACTCTGATGAGCTATATATGTACTAGTATTAAAAAAAAGAAAAGAATTATTTTACTATCCTATGCAGTGATTCTACTTTTGAGGGCCTGAAAAAAGAAGGAGGAGGACTACCAGATTGTCATGTGAAGCTGGTAATACATACATTTAACTTTCAGCACTGCCAAAAAAATAAAGATTAGAATTTACATTTTAAAAAATCAGTTTTTGGACTCATGCAACTGCTTTCCTGACCCTTCAAAAGGAGAGAATAGTAACAGTGTACCTTACAGGATCCTGAAAAGAATTGCTGGTGTGTATTTGCAATGTTCATTCATTAAAATTCACTTTATTTATTTATATCTCACTCTCCCTGTTGAACTAGGGAGTGTATGAAATTTAAACAGCACTCTTTTGAACATTTAGAATACATGACATACATCAGTAATTCGTACAATGACCCTGTTAGTTAGTATGGCTTATGAAGAAAGCAAAGAAGAAAAAAGAAAATAGACTGTTTTCTTTTTTAAAATGGCTAAATATTCTCATCTCTCTTGGACTGTTTTCAGTTCTGACAAAAGGCTTATTTTCTTTCCTCCTCCCTCTTTGCCTCTTCCATAAGCCATCAACCACCATCTCAAACAAATATTTTTGAAGGTGATCACAAGACTGATTGATGTTTGTTCAGGTAATTCTTGTCTTCACGTTCACAAAAAACCCATACTCCTATTTGTTGCCATGTGCCTTCAAGTCATTTCCCTAAGGTGAACATATCGCAGAGTTTTCTGAGGCTAAGAGTGTATGACATGCCCAAGGTTACCGCATGGGTTTCTATGGCCAAGATGGGAATCAAACCTTGGTCTCTAGGATCATAGCTCAACACTCAAACCCTTACACCATGCTGGCTCTCATTCCTTGTCTATCTGTGTTCAAATGCAGTGCTTAACCATTGTTCAGGAAAATGGTTTATTTTTCCAAACCATGGTTAAACACTACATTTGAATATTTAAACTACTGTTAAGGAATGGCCATAAAAAAAAGAAAATGAGACCATGTTTTGAAGAATGTTGCAAACCTTTCTAAGTGTTATATCCAACAAATTGTGGTTATATATGTTCTTCTGCCTAGCCAACCTCTTTCCTTAAATGGTTAACAAGGTCTTTCTGGGGCTTCCAGCTACATAACTTGCAATGGTAGGGCTTTGCTTGGCCAGCCAAATTGTACAGGCTCTGACAACAAATCATTAAAAAAAATGCTATGGTATCTTCTTACTGGATGCTATGTAACTGCATCTATTTTCACCTGGCACATTCTGGAGGACAGCCTATGAAAAGTCACAAAGACACATCCTTCTTTCTTAGAACATTTTCACAGCTGTTACACAACTCTGAAAAAAAGATTTTTTTAAAAGTCACTGAGGAGGCACAAAAACAGGTTTTATGTTTGTTTGCTTTGTTTTTTAGAGACTCAAAATATTCACAGGTGCACAGAATGCGAGGTAATCAAGTTACCCCAAATAGAAAATCATAAGCATTAAAACACATCGAAGTGCTAATTTAATTAGGTCACTGAGTCCCTCAGAGCCTTTCTATTCTCCGTGAACTGCAAACCTCCTTTTCATGCAACATGGTAGTACTAATAGCATATTTAACAGAACTGAGACCCGATTAAAGAAACCTTAAGTCGACTGATCATATAGAATTCAGTGGTTTAATCCATTAGCTCATGGATGAAATGGGCACACATTTACAGATAAATAAAAAGATTACTCAGGAGGCATGCTTTCTTGTTTTTTAAGATAACAGACTTGCTGGATCAGACCAAAAGCCTCTCTGGTCCAACATTCTTGTTTACATAGTAGCCAAGCACTTGTTCAGTAAGCTCACCAGCACGAGAGGCATACCACTGCATCTTCCATCTCACATTACCCTGAAAGTGTTCTACAGAGGCCACTCTGACACGGGAGACCACTGAGAACCTTCTCCACCATTCATTCATTCAGCCTCCTTTGAAGCCATCCAAGACCTCATGGCAGCAAATTCAGCTGTTGAACTGTGGTATAGGAAGAAATTCTTTCTTGTATCATTTCCAAATCCCCACCATTCAACTTCAGTGGATGACCTCCACTATGTTCTATTGTGAGAAGAAGGAAAACTTCTCCCAACTCATTTTCTCAATGCTATGTCTAATTTTACGCACTGCTGTCACGTGTGCCTTTACTTGCTTTTTGCTCAAGCCAAAGAGAGCAAAATGCCACAACCTTTCCCTGTCAGGGAGCTACTCCAGCTCTTTGATCATATGCACCTTTTTGCACCTTTCCCAACTCTATAGTGTGCTTTTCAAAAGACAGTGATCAGAACTGTGAATAACATTCCGATTATGTGTGTCACAGAAGCCAACCTCTTAGGTGAAAGGTTCCCCAGCAGATGCTAGACCAGATGGCAGTCTGGGAAAAATGGGGGGCAGTAGATCTGGCAAGGCTCTGCCCCTTAGGCACTACATTGGTTCTCTTTGACCTATGCAAGCATGGAAGGTTGCTGCCAGATTTAGGTCTTTGCCCAAGCCAGAGTCTAGCTGAAACCAGAGTTTCTTTTTGGACTTAATTTTCCAGTCAGTGGCCATGCTCACAGGGGGACGCTGGGGTCTGCAGTCCCAAAATGGAACATGGATGCTGACCCTAACCCATTACAAGCTCTAGTTAGGTATCACCTTGGTGGCCTTCTTCCATCCACACCCATCCTAGCCAACTTTCTATACTCTGCAGCCACCTCCTTTCTCTTTCTCTTCTTAGAGAAACACGCCAACATTGACCGTGCCCAGGGAGGGACTCCATTTCCCCCTGCCCTCTTCTGTACAATGCCATGTCACACAAGACCAAGGTGTGCTCTTTCCAAAACTTCTGTGTGGCCCATAGTACTCTAATGGGCTGCTAAAAGCCTGAAAATGACTAGAATTCCCAGCAGCCCCTGTTTTGGAGGGATGAAGATCACCCAAAAGTATGTGTGCCTGTCTGTGTATACATGTGTGTCAGTGGGTTTCTTGAGCCTTCGATCCGTTGCTCCGTTCCCGGTGCCCTCAGAAGTGCTCTCCTAGTGAAGCCCACCAGTCTGCACACCTTCAAAGCAAGAGAGCTGCGCCTCGAGACCACCAACCTCTCAGCTGACATCTGTGAAGCAGCCCCAGGCCTGACCCAAAACACTCCAAGACACTCTTTTCTGTGCCTGGTGCTTTTAAGCACTGTGGAGGCTGGTGTTAGGAAAGGGCTTTGAGTGCTGGAATCAATAGGAAACCAGGAGGGTGCAGAAGGGTCTCAAGAACCTATTTCAAGAAGAGGATGCATCCTACATCTTGCATCGAGCAGGCCCGCACAGTGTAACCTCTAAGTGTGTTTAAAAGCAGTCACTCAAGGAGGTAGTTTGGACTGGAAAGTGAAGCAGAAAGGAGAGCAACAAAAGGAGGTTTTGTAGTATAACACTCAAGAGGCTCTCGCCTGAAAAGAGCCTGTCTGTATGACCACCTTTACAATACCCTTTTTGAAGAAATTAACATTAGGTTTAAAAACTCCTAGCTGCTTTTTGTAATTCTTTGAAAGGGAATCAGATAACTATTTATGTTCCAGCAGGGTCACTTGGCTGGCTGTTCAAAGTGGAACTCCCTTTTGCTGTTTTCACCTTTACATACTGGGAGCAGAGGTGGCTGGGTGCTCCAATGTCAATGGGGTGTGAATCCACTCCAGTTTTTAGTCTGAACTTTAAAGGAGCCAAGGTGCTGAATCTAGTTTGAGAGACAAGGTACCACTGGCAGTCCCAACTAGAGGGGGCCCACTGAATCAATGGGAATTACATAAATGTTGACTCAACATTTAACAATTGGTTCACTGGATGAACTGTAGTTGGGATTACCAACAGGATTCAAGCCAAATTGGCCCACACCATTTTTCAATGAGGCAGCAAAGCAGAAGTGACACACTCTGGTTGACAGTACACTGGCATGATCCAGGAAGACACTGGAATTCTCATTGGAATGCCCCACTCCGTGCAGGTTTCTTTATCCTGATATGTGATGGTTAAGGGACACTGATCACATTCATGGGAGGGAGGAGGGAGAGAGAGAGATGCTGCAGGCTTGTCTCCCCACTCCACACACACACACCTGGTGCCCTCTATAAAGGTTGGCTACAACTCCCATCATATCCGGCCATTATGCTGGAGACCCGTTGGGGAGAGGTAGTTCTGCATGTCTGGAAGACACCACAAAGGGTCTTTTGAACCAATGTTCCTTATGGTCAGGCTCCAGCTTCTCTCCTGCTCCACCCTTCCTCCTTTCCTCAGCAAACTGAGCTGTATGCTCAGGGTGACCTCTAGACTGCCAGGTCAGGCCGGCTGAACATTTTGGCTGTTGATCTCCCCACAAGAGCTAATCCCTCTCCAGCAGACCCTTATCAAGACCCAATCTCAGAGCTCACTCTTAATTTTGAGCAACTTGTCTGTGCTGTGATGGAACTGCCTAAGCTTCTGTCCACTTCCAACTTGGATGTCAACCCTTCTGGGCCCTTTTGGGCCACCTATGACCTTCTGGACCACTTGAACAACCAGCTGTCCCTGAACCCTGGAATGTGCCATCGAAGCAAGGATGGAGAACCTCAAGCCCTGCATCTGTATCTGTCCCTCTGGATTTCCCTAGATGACCACATGCATCCTTCCCATAACATCATTTGGTGGATTCTCAGCTTTTGTTTCAGTTATTTCCCCCATGTTAAGGGGTCAAAATACCTCCCCTAATGTTTACTTCCTGGCAGTCAGAGCTGTAAGCTATATGGAGGCATTCTGGCACTTACCACCACTGGAATGTGCCCCCATAGCACTTCTCTGAAATTCAGTCCCTCAGATTGAAAGGAGTTCCTCATCCTTCACCTGGGCCATTCTTCTTGCCAGAAGTGGGCAGTTTCCAACCAACTGGGCCAGACAATTTGGAAAACCTGGAGCCTCCTTCCCTCAACACCACTGAAGCTCATGATCAGTAGTAAAACAAACAATCCATACAAGATTATCTTAAGCCACCCTCGGTAAATCGGCCAGCCCTACCTGCCATTTCCTCATGAGCCACCATTTAATTCTTCTAGGCTATACTAGGCCTGACCGCTAGCCTCCCATAAACCCATACCTCCAGCCACCTCCCACATCTACCTCCCTCCCACAAAAAGAAAGGCACCTGGGGTTCCTCACTGATGTGTGCCTCCTGAGGTAGCCCTGGCTCATATCAGAGAGGCTTGGAAAATTCCCACCAAACATGGGTGGGGTGCCTCCAAAGAAGTAAAATCCTGCATGCTTGCCATACTCTGAAGCAGCCCCAAAAGCCACAGAGCTTTTGAATGATTTGCCACTCCTACATCAAAGTCTATCAATGAGCAGTAAATAGAGAGCAACCCAAAATTCTGTTCTCTCTCTTTTTACTGTCAAGACAAGGAAAACAATATTGCTGATGTAGCTGCAATATTGCTCTTAAACTGAATACATTGGAGACATCAGATTGACAGACAGGGGAGGGGGATGCTGCGGAAGAGCCAACAGATGGGACTAAGTTATGCTTGAATTAGGTTAATTACTCATGCTGGAAATAAGGAAAGGCATCCCTTCTCACACACACTCTCTCTCCCCCTCCATCAGGAGAACTGCATACTGGAAAAAGGACCCAAGTCCCAGAAGGGATTTGTTCAGAGATGTGGGCAAACCTTCTGCAGTCTCATCATGAAAGTGGACAGCTTGATGCAAGGAGCAATGCCTGGAATTGTGGGGTCTTTGTTTTCATTTTTCTAAAACAAAACAAAATCAAACAAAAAGCCCCCTCAAGATTCTAGTCCTCATGAGCTTAAGAATGAAGCTGGAAAGGCCATAAGGAATGCCCCGGTAAAATGAAAAAGGAGGCTAAGCTATGCCTGGGGACTTAACTACAAACCTACCCAGTAAAGAGTTTTACTGATCCATTCAAGGCACAGTATAATCTATTGGGTGATAATGCATCAATCATGCCAAGGTGGGTCCTACTGGAAGCTGGCCCTATTAGCTAGATGACATCTTACTGGTGTATATGCACATGTGCACATGTGCACACACTTCATCCATTAAGCAGTATTTCCCAATTGGCAAGTCAATAAAAACAGATAACACACTCAAACATTTAGCTGGCGCTCTTATCTCTTAAGCAGGACCAATGGATTTTCTAACAGATGGATCAAATGCATACAATTTGGGAGTTAGACATTTTTTTATTTCTTTTTAAAAGCCCACAGTCAAGTTTATTTTGGAGGTGGGTCAGGATGGAATTTCTGTTCAACCATAAGCTTTTGCATATCAGGAAGAAACAAAACAACATCCTGTAAATAAGCCAAAATCCTCCTCCCGCCCTCTGCACCCTGCCTCTGTTGCCACAATGCTACACTCTTATTGAGTGGGTCAGATGTTCTGCTGATTAAAAATTGATCCATTTCAAAATCTAATCAGGAGAATAGGATTCTTTCATATGTTATCAAGCCAGCTGCTGACAACTAACCCCCCACTCCAAAAAATTCCACACCAAAACAACAACAACACCCTGTTATTAACCCATGAACCTCAGTGACCCAAGCCTACCAGAGACTGGCAAGTGTAAATTATTCAGTAGTCCGAAAGCAATATCGGAAGCCTGATGAATTTACACACTGACTGGAGCCTTTGTGGGTTAAAGCCAATATCACAGATCCATCGGTCCCAGGAGAATACAGTTCATGACATGCTGCCACTCTGTGTCATGACTAGGAATACATTACTGGTGTCAGGCCAGCTTCAAGCCATGTCCTCTCCCAGGCTGAATACAAGGCATTTTGTGAAAGGAACACACAAGGGCAAGGAGAGAGGGACTTGAGAAGTGTTGGATCTACTTTGTAGGAATTATTGTTGTTGTTGTTGTTGTTGTTGTTGTTGTTGTTGTTATTATGCTTTTAAGAACCTCAAGATCCACCAAGGAGAGGCAGGACTTGGTGCAAAACAAGGATGTGAGAGGGCTGGATGTTAATTTTGAATTAGGAATGGGTTATTTTCTATAGCACACAGATCAGCACAAGTGGCTGTTTTTTGGTCCCAGAAGGGAGCTCGCAATCCTTGCAGACAAAAATCCACTCCTGGTTTTCCCCAAGAATCTTGCTTCAGCAGCTTAATAGAGGAAGGAGGGGAAATTTTAGTAGATGTCTGCAAGTTCAGAAAGTCTTGCCAATCTAGTATAGATCCCCAAAACGGATCTATCAGCAAATCCAGATCTATCTTTTCTGCACATTCTTTCTCAGGGGTGGGCAACTGTGGCCCTTTAGATGTTTTTCCAACTGTGACTTCCATAATCACTTGCTGGCCAAAAATCATCTGAAGGACCGCAGCTGTCCACCTGTGTTCTAGGATGCTGGCACTTCCCTCTATCCTCTCCTACTGTTGTTCCCCATAAATACATTGTAGAAAATTTGGACTGGATGTGCCCTGGGGCAGAGTACTGCTTTTTCTGCTTTCATGCGTTTAAAGTGCTACATGTTTCAACCCCATGGTGCAAATTACAAGGCTACTTAACATTGGTCTGTCAAAGCTACTCTGGAATTCCCTTCCAAGGGAAACCTGTCTCACTTCCTCACTAATGACCTTCTGGACCTGGCTGAAAATCTTTGTTTTAGAAAGGCCTTTTGGGGGTCAATTTAACTTCTGTTTTAACTAGACTTTTAAAAAAATATTTTAAATATTCCTGATTTCTGTGCATCGTGTCTCTCTGCTGCTATGTCATATGTTATGCAGGAATGTTTTTAACAGTCACAATATTTATTTGCTGTGAGTTACCTTGAACTCCCTGAAGACAAGGCAAGATCTGTGTGTCTGTACGCACATCTGCACATGCACGTGTCATCTATGGATCAAGTCACAGGAGCCATGTTGAGCCATGTTCTTTGGGAGGTGGGTTTGAATCCTGATTCTTCCACAACTACACCTCTGGTCTCTGGGACACAAGTAACTTTGTACCTATCTTGACCACACTACATGACCTGTTCCTCTCCAGATTTAATGATCCCTCCAGTCTGCAACATACATTCAACTGCATACTGCAACATACTTTCCCTTCATTGATCCTACTGGAGCCCACTCGCCTTCAGAGGATCCCAGAGCCTTGAAAGCTCCTTTTTAAAAGCAGTTCCTTCTTACCTATGACACTGTTTGCTTCCTCACTGCAATAATGAAAAGTAACTTGTTAAATACTTCTATAGCTTTCCATTACACTTTTGGAAAAAAACCTTTAAGATGATAAGAGAATGGCATAGGGCTTGGAAAATTCTTGTTAAAAATGCCTCTTAAATGCCTTTAAAAGTCACTTTTTGACAACAACAATAATTTTTATTAACTTATATTGAATAAAAAAAATTAAAAGTCACTTTTTGAAATTAATTAGAAACCATTACTCATTATACCAGCAAAGTAACTGCTTTTGCTTATTACATACCCTTAGAAATATAATTTTGCAGCACCACTGCTACCTGCCCCCAACCAGTTACAGCAGGCTACAAGACTTGTGACACCTGCTTTTTCAAGGAGAAAGTCACCCTTAGCTGAGCTGTTTCAAAAGAAAACTTAATGGCTGCAGCATACAGAGTAGGCTAAAAAAATAACCTTCACCCCTGTTAAGTCACAGGCCCACTAGCAAAGAAAAGAGTTTATTACCCAACTAGCCAGTCAGATACAATTCTATTGGCTCAGCTGAATTTGGCAAGTACTCCTCCTGTAAACTTCTTTTGCACATTAACATGGTTTTTAAATTGTGTTAATTTGGAGGCTGTTTTAATATGATCACATGTTTAATTTTGTTTTTATATTGTAACTTATTGTAGTTTTATTTGTGTCTGTTTTTAAATTATGTTATGAACCGCCATGGGTCTCAGTATTGGGAGAAAGGCAGGATATAAAAATAAATAGGTTTATAAATAAACATGCATGTTTTCACTCTCCTACTGAACAAAATCCTAAGATGAAAATATATTTGAAAGGAAAGAGAAAGAGAGAGTAGTACTACTTACAATATCAAAAATGGAGAGAATCTTTCAGCACAAGACATTTACTATCTATCAATCTCTATACCGCACTGGAAGAGTTAAGGCTGCAAGCCTGTTCATACTTACCTGGGAGTAAGTCCCACCAAGCCCAGTGGAATTTACTTCTAAGCAGACACATCTATGTTGTATGTGGTTTTAAAATGGAGCACAACAGCAGGCATGAGGACAGACTTACAAGAGCCTCTCTGTAGCACTAGACTAACACCCAAGCTAATCTAAGACAATAATCTCAGGGCTAGATGAGAACCACAAAGTTAGACTCCAGCATCCATTTCAATTTTCTAAGAAAAATCTCAACTTTTTCTTAAATGAAAAAGCATGTTCCTTATGGTTGCAAAGACCTGCCTGGAAAAGCATAAGGGCCTGGGTGGTAAATCTCTGATGTTGTCAGTGAAGAGGATTTCACAAGATGCCTAGTAGCCCAAAAATCTAAGGCTTCTGAGCTTGTTTTCCAAGATGACAAGTTCATATCCACCATGACTATGAAAAAAGGTATATTTGGCATATGAACAAAGCCTGAATGAATCTCAGAAACAAAGCATGGGGCTGGGGAAGAACACAGTAGTAACTCGGGAGAAGTGGGGAGTTCATCCCTAATTCCCAAGTAGGCACCTCAGTTCCCATTTTCAAGGAAATCCTTTTTCCCAGAATCACATTCTTTCAACATCCCCCCCCCAAGACTGAGCCACTGCAGCCCCAAAGGTGGTAGCCCCTGTAATGTCTTTCCAAGCCCTGTTTCAGAACAGAGCTAGAGCAGCATTCTAGGCTTCTGCCTTATCAGCTTGCCAGTGGCAATGACTGTAGGAACACAATTCCCCTCTCCACAACTGCCCAGAAGAACCACATGAGTGACCCCATGAACATTGGAGGAACACTTCAATGAGCCATCATCTCATTGCTTTCTCAGTCATCTCAAACTGGCCACACTGTCAAAACTATTTTTCCATTCTTAGGTGCTAGGAATATGGGTATTTGCTGCTGATATTTAATTATGTTTTAAATCTGGTACCAAGTGTGGTACTTCTGAGTGTTCAGTGGAGACTCACTGGAAGCTACAGCTCCCTGGATTCATCCCCTGGATTTTTTGAGAATGCTTCACACAAGACACCTTCATAGGCCACACTACATGCACCAGTTAGCATCCCACAGTCTCACATCCCCCCAAAAGGTGTTTCATTTTCAACAATGGCTCTTCCTCACCTAAAGGTAGGAACTGAGCCCTTCAGGTCCCCAGTGGCCAGGCAGGATCACTCTTTTGTGCGCATGATTCTAGTCCATGCCATTTTGCTGAACATTAACAAAAGAGAGAAAAGAACCCTTGCTGCTGTTACCTAGAAGTATTTGCCAAGAACATCTTACAACTGCAATTAGAAACTTGGCTGTCTAGGCTCAAGGAGCTGTTGTTAGCCAGGCATGGAAGCTTTTAAGGCCTTCTTGGTGTCATTAAGGAACCTCTTAAAGAATCTTATGTCATTTGCTTTTGCATGACTGGTTATTGGCATTTCTATCCTGCCTTTCTCCCCAAAACAGGACTTAAGGCAGCTCATGGCAAATTTTGTTTGTTATGTGCCTTCAAATTGTTTCTGACTTATGGCAATCCTAATGCAATGCTATCACTGGGTTTTCCTGCCAAGATTTGTTCGTGGGGGCTTGCTTTTGCCTTTCTCTGAGGTTGAGAGAATATGATTTGCCCAAAGCTACACAATGGGCTTCAGTGGCTGAGCAGAGATTCAAACCTTTGTTTCCATAGTCATAGTATAACACTTAAACCATGCTGGTTCTCTCTCCCCACTCCCCACACACAGTAAAACTAAAAAAAAAAATTATACAATTAAAACTGACAGTAATTCACATATTAAAATACAATTTAATGTAAGAAGACAATTTTTAAAAAATTAAAATAAGAACAATATAGCATCCACTCAGGAAAGCATCTTTGTGAGCAAGCAATCAGACACCTACTAGAATCTCTGAATCATAAATTGGGGGCTCTACAGAAGAAATCAAAAAGACTGGTTAAGAACATTCTTTTTAACTAACTTGCAAGATCAGACCAAACACACCAATCGAGTCTTGGATTCCTACAATGGCCAACTTGAGGCTTCCTGTAAGCCCACAACCAGGAAATGAGGACAACAGGTCTCTCCTGCTGTTGTCCTCCAGCAACTAGTATTCAAAGTCAGACCGCATCTGAATTTTAAGCCTCCATGCCTCCATTCCACCACAACAACTATCAGGTGGTGACAAATTGATTCTACCTTGAATTTGGAGCAGGGAATTTTCATTCATTATAATTCAAGAGCTCAGAAAATTTACTTGTTTGGACTATAGTTCTCAGAACCTCCACTCCAGCTTAACCAGCATGCTAATGACAGAGAAATCTGTCATGGATTGAATCTAACTAATCCACCCTGCACAGACACCCCACACACCTACGCACATCCACCCCACACTTAACAGTCCTTGGAGTAGCTGCCAGACTTGGACACAACCTTGTTACTTTGGCTAAACAGATATATCTGTATATGTTTAGCTGACTTCTGCTTCTTGCCAGCACAGGAAAAGAACTCCTGACTTGAACTGCTATTCAAAAGCAAAATGTGCATAGAATCATAGAATCATAGAATCATAGAAATTCAGAGTTGGAAGAGACCATACAGGCCATCCAGTCCAACCCCCTGCCATGCAGGAACACCCTCAAATCAATCCCGACAGATGGCCATCAAGCCTCTGCTTAAAAACCTCCAAGGAAGGAGACTCCACTACACTCCGAGGCAACAGATTCCACTGCCGGACAGCCCTGAATTAAACTCTTTGAGTTTGAATTAAACTCCAGGTATATACTGGATTGGAAGGAACACCATGTTACCTGCCTCTTGGAAAAGTAACATATACACATGCATGTGCATCTGCATACATACCCCCCACATACACATATCAGACTTTGCTCTAGTGTTCAAATTACAGGCACACCTCAGTTAACAAAGCCTTTGAGAAAGAAGCTTATTTTTACAGTCTTTTGACACCTCTCAACCCCCTCTTTCCTCCTCATCTTCTATGTACTCCCACCACATGTTAAAGAAGCACAGATCTATAAATTTGGCCACTAATATGCAAATCATAAGAACAGTGGAACCTGGTGAAATAAAAAGTCATCCCTGGGTGCTTTTTAGAAGAAGTCTTCAAGCTGTCTCTAAAAAGCTCAAAATGTTTTTGCTTCCTTATGCAAGGTTTACCTGACCTGGCTGTTTCATTTCATATGTGTATACTTTTAGTTTTGGATTTTAAAAGAGGCTGAAACATGTTGAACTGCTCTTCTTTTTTGTGCAGAAAACTATCCCCATTCTATGTTCTCATTCTATTTCTCTCTTTGGTACCAAATTTCTGTTAAAGAAGTAATGCTTAAGAACTCATATGTTTTGTTAACTGAGGTATACCTGTAAAAGATTTCAAACACTATCACTTGGTCTTCATTTATTTCATTTCCTTCATATCTAAGAGTCTTGTGAAAATTTAAAGACTAACAAAACTTATTTGGCAAGTTTTCATGGACTGCAGATAAGGCCATCAAGAGCTCAGAGTGGTGCAGGTGGTCTTATCTATCCAACCACTTTATCCTCACAACTACCCTGTCAGGTAGGATAGACAAAAGAGAAAGAGAGGGAAGGTTGACCTAAGATCAAAAAGTACACTGCATGGTAGAGAATCAATTTGAACCTGAGGCTCCATGCATCTAGTCTCACACGCTAATCTTAACCCGGAATCCTCCATGCATATAGGATTGCATCTCCCAAAACCCCAGTGCCCATGGTGGGTTATGTAGTCCCTCAAATTTGATAGGGGAATGTTGTTCTAAGGGTAAAGAACAGTCTGTGGGCCTCATGTGTCTCCTTCCAGGCCCCTAACAGCCTCCAAAACTGTTTTGAAAAGTCTGACCACTATATCACACCGGTTTTATTACTAAGGTTGATCAAACCCCAATGAAAAAGAAGGCACATCTAGCAAGCCAAATGAAGATTTCAAGAAAGTCCTTGCTCTTCCAGTGCCTACTTGGCCATTCTGCACAGGACAGGGACCCCATGACGGTACTTTCCAACATGCCAATATGCCAATTTGACAGTTTAATATCGTTACTGGTAAATGTCAATGGGCCATTTTTCCTGTCACTCTCTAATGAAAATATCACAGCGATTTGGACAGAGGAAAAAGTGGCAGCCGTTTTCACTCCTGAATAAAATCAGATACGCTCTATGATTTTGTTAGGCGACATGGTAGATATTGGTAACCTGATCAAGGAAGAAGTCTGCATCTGTGAAAAGAAATTTGGGAGATTATGCAGAAGGTGGGAAACACACAGGCACATACTCATAGAAAGTTTTCCTTTCTGTTACAGCACTGATGAAATCACAGGGCTAGAAGGGCTGTGAAAATCTGTATTATGCATACATAGCCCCAAGCTAACTTGTGCTCTCAAGGTTGAGTGACATGATCAAGAGGCCCTAACCCTGCTCTGCAACACAGGATTCATTTCTGGAAACCCTGGAGCAGCAAGTTATAGGCTGTGGGGCAGTGGGATAGTGTCCACTCACCCTTCACATCAGTTCAGCTTTCTTGTTTCTTAGTCTAGGAGGCTGCCACTCAAGACCATCATATTTGCTCAGGGTACACTCAAAACATCTAGATCTAAGCTCAGCTAACTGCCTGACAACTTAAACCTTCACATGTCTGCTCATTCAGGGATATCTGATAGTTAGATTTATGTCCTGCTCAAGACTGCATATGTGGTTATCCTTCCCACATTAGCCTCACAACAACCCTGTAAAGTAAATTAGGCCAAAGGAGAGTGTCTGGCAATGGTGAAATGCTGGGCTCACTGGAGACTTCATGGCTCACTGGAGACTTGAACCTTAGATCTCCCAAGTTCTTGTCCAACACTCTAACTACTAGAGTTTTGGTTAAATTATGGCCCCTTTGAGGCAGTTAATGAACCTAGAAGCGGTGCAGGCACGCCAAGTAGGAACTGTGGGCCTAGCTACAATTTCCATACAGGCATACCTCAGTTAACAAAGCCTCATTTTTAAAAAGCCTCTGACAAAGAAGCTCCTTTTTATGAAGTCTTTTTTTTATGCCCATCTACTCCTCACTTTTTCTTCCTTGACCTGGGAGAATGGCAAAAAAGGCCTAAAGAAAAAACAAACTTTTGGTGCTGGGATGCCACAGCAAGTCTGCAGTAAACAATACAATAACACTTGAGCTGAAAAATAATGTGACTCTACCCTAGCTGATCCTACTGTGGCCACATGTGTCTGCCTACAACAGCCACAGTAAATTGCAGCTACCTCCAGAATCCCTTGCCGAGCACATGTGAATAGTAAAACAGAGGGAAAACAGAAAGCAGATAAGTCTACTTCAACTACTACCCCAGCATGTTGACAAAACATAGATCCAAAATGGAAATCATGAGGAAAGTTGAAGCTGGTGAAATAAAAAAGACATTCTTAGACACATTTTGGAAAAAGCCTTGATGTGATCTCTAGAAAGTTCAAGATTTTTAAACATTTTTTTTCACTTATGTAGGGTTTACCTGAACTGAATGTTTCATTTTGCATGCTTACATTGTTGTGATGAAAAAAAGTTTGCTGAAATGTGTTGACCTGCTCTTCTTTTTTGTGATGTTGTAGAAACTTATCTCTCTTATTTCCATATTATTTCTGCCTCCAGTACCAAATTTTCTGTTAAAAAAGTAATGCCCAGGAACACATTGACTTTATAACTGTAGCATACCTGTAATACATATACCCAAATAATGAGCTCCAAGAAGCTTATGAATACCACCAACAGTTTAAGAGAAAGAGGAACTACATTTTAGAAGATGCATCTTTTCCACAAGGTGAAAATCATGAAAGTCAAGAGAATGCCTCTTCTAAATGGGTGTTTAGGATTTAATGCTAACATTAAAAAAATGTATCTGATTTTATTTGCAAAGAAAAGAAAAGATCTGCCCACATTAATCAAGGGCACTTTCTTAAGGATAAAAGGGTTCTTTTCAATTCCTGAATCTAAGATTTCCAACTATAATGCTGCAGCTCTAATTATTTGGAATGAAGGGTGTCAGCAAGCACTCACTGTGTTTCCCTTGCACATCCAGCATTACAAAAACTCAACACTTACATGATCACGAAGTGCAAAATAAGGGTTGGCTTTCTCACCCCTCCACCACCCCTTCTCCTTGCTCTCTGAACTATATTTGAAAAAGGCCCATTAGAAAGAAAGAAGATGTCCTTGGAGAACTCAACAATCAGATGGGGTGGGAGGAATTAAGATCATGGAGCATTAAAAGCATTTCCCCAAAGGGTTTGCTAATCAAACAGCCAAATCTTTCATAAGCAACCAATCCCAGATGAGCAATTAAATCTTTCCCCTTTTAAAACACTCATTGCAATGTCTAGGGGATGTACATACTTCTCTCCCCCTACACCACTAGACCACCCTCCCCCCAAAAAAGCCTGCAAAATTAGTGTGCTAAATTAACCAGGGAAAAGAAAAAGACCAGGAGTTTAAAAAAATTCTTTGTTCTTCATCTTTTTTTTAATTACAGAATTCACAATGCCTGAATAATGTTTAATAAGAACTATGAAAAATTCCTAACAGCATTACAACATAGCACAAAAGAATTAACCTGCTTACCGTGAAAAACTGCATATTTAATTAAGAACAGAGAGTTCAAAACTATCCAGAGACTTCCAAAGTACTCTTGCCTGAGGGGGCGAATTACATGCTTGCGGGCTGCTAACAGCACTCCGGCGCGCCATGCGTACCCGAGAGTCCCCATTAAGTGACAATGGACAGATGACATCAAATTCATTTCAACAGGCAACAGGAACTGAGGCATACACATGGGTAGCTGAAGAGAAAAGCAAGACGCGCCTGCTGGTAGGAATCAGACC
This sequence comes from Ctenosaura bakeri, assembly GCA_948474755.1. NCBI lineage: Eukaryota > Metazoa > Chordata > Lepidosauria > Squamata > Iguanidae > Ctenosaura > Ctenosaura bakeri. The sequence goes on from CAOLHI010001491.1 coordinate 190,463, forward strand.
CCTTGTTGATAGAGGCAATAATTAAAGAATAATGTTAATTAGGTGCTTTTATTGGAAAGAAAAGTACAGTAGCAGGAGGCTCTGTGCAGTGGCACTGTGCTTCTGCAAGGGAAAACACTGTGGTGGAAGAGGAGGAAGAGGAGGGGAAATTCTCCCCCTCTGGTCTCCCTCCCCTTTTGTAAAAGCAGCCTCTAAGTTGACACAGTGCGGGTTTTGCTAATCAGATATTTACTGCAGCAATACTCTGAAGGCTGGATTACAATAGAGAGGAATCAAATTATGGGAGGAATGGAGAGTCAGGGAGAGAGATGCAAAAGCAGTAACAATCTGAATTCAACAAAGTCTACATAGGCCCAGAAATCTGCTTTGCACTTTGCTGAAAGGAGGGGCACACAGAGTGTCTGAGCACAGTGGAATGCCCTCACTCTAAAATTTTAGAGTGAGGCACATCCCACTTCCACTCAGACCACGAGGTGCTGGTGAAGGCATGAAATCACAGGGTATTTTCATCAGGACATCTGATTAAACCTTTCAAATGAGCAGAAGGCCACACTGGTAGTACCTTGGAGCAGAGACCTGTCCTCTGGCAAAAGTTCTTCTCTCCAACAGTCCATATACCGGTATATCAGTGGTACCATGTGGTCATTATGATCTACATACATCCGCCCAACAGGTTATGAGGCCCAAGGGCTGGCAAATAACATCAGAGGGCAAACAGAAGGCCAAGAGCTTGGCTACACAATGGGAGATCACACAAACGTCTCTGGGAACAATCCACTCACATAACTGAGGGTCAACAGAAGATCAGGGAGTGTTTGGTAACACAACGAAATAAAGTCCAACAGATAAATAAGCAGCAACCACCCTCCATGAACACCACTAAGGCTCAGAGCTATCAGTAGCCTTGTTACTGTGTACGGTGCAATAGCAACTGGTCTTAAATACAGTTCTCTGTGTCCCAGGAGGAATTGCCCACATTTCACTTTGCTGGTCACCAACTTTAGAACCACCTAAAACTACAGCCTATCAACACATTTTTGGCTTAGAGTCTGCAATGTTTTCCAGGTGTTTTTGAGAGAGCAGTAGGAAATTCAACCATCATGCACTTCCCTCACAAAGCATCACATGGGCTACATCACTCCAAATACAACCCCAAACACTGCATGAGCTAGAACTGTTCATATGACAAAGGTATTGACTTCTCTCAGGCCATTTCCACACGACAGCGCTGTCCTGGGATGAGGACGTGTTGTTGCCAGTCCACAAGTCATGCTTTCACACAGTGTCATCACAGCCCTACAATCAATCATGTCTTTGAAACCTTGAGGGCTAGGCACTTAGCTCTATTCTTTTCATGGAAGATGGGATTCCCAGGAAGCTAAAGTCTGTACCCTCTCTTTAATTCCATATTCTTGCAGAATCTTTCCGCACACAGTCCTGGATGCTGATGCCCAGAACTCAACAATGGAAGCCTAACTTTTTCTGGATTGTGTAAAGCTTTCATTTAAGAGTTCTGAGCAACAATGAGCGTGTACAAACTGAAGTGCAACCATGATTCACTTGGTGGTGTGCATGACGCACAGCCCAGCTCCCACAAGGGCAATATTTACATGGGCCCCAGCTTGGTTATTTACTTTTAAAAAAATAATACGTGTCATGGAATTGCCAGCAAGCGCATGCCACGTCAAGCAATTAATATTAAAGCAGCCCTTGCGTTGGCTGTGAGTCACTTAAAACTGCAGCTAGATCAATACTCCGGGGTCCTCTTGGAGCTTTGGGGAAATCATTAAATGTTACACTGCACTGGTAAAACACACACACACTCACACACATAGAGACAACAAAACCCAGTAATTACCCAGCAAGACTGCATTAAACAGCACAGCTTTGTCAAGTAAGAAACAATGAAATGATTATCAAATGGCACCGTGGTGTGCGTAATCATTGTTCTAAATGTTTAAAGAGAAAAAATATTGCACATACCCTTCTTGTAGCATAACATGCTAGATAATAGAAAAGTCTTTGTAGTAGCAGCCAAAGAAAAAACTGAGACACAGATAAGGTTAAAAGAACCTTTGAGTTACAATCGACTTGTCACAATTCCCCTACCCCATTCCCCCATATTAGTCCTTCAAAACAGCTTGAATGACTTGAAACTCACTATTTAATTTTTCCTGTTTTTTTTTTAATTCTCCCACATAATCAATGCAAAAAGCCATTTCCTGAAACATGTTAGAATTCACCAGTTATGATCTGGGTTCAACAGCATAAAGAGACTTGGCTACCAATATCTTGGGCTAGATGCTTTCCAACCTGTCATAGCCTTGATTGTTTTTGTTTTTAAATAGAGCCCTGAAATTCCCAGGATGAAATTCTGGGCTTACAGAAAATTCAACACTCACAATCTACAGTTGTAGAAAGTGCATGGTCCTCCATATGGTTCAAGCCAGCAGAATAGTATACAGAAGGGCAGTTCTGTATGGAAGGAAACAAAGTCAGAGACACAAATGTGATCAGCGCAGAGTAGCAGACTTCCATGGAGCAAGAGAAACACTCCCCATCATTTCACTTATTTTTCACAAAGCAAAAATTGCTCAAAGAGAACAGACATTGGGCCTTTCTGCACTACACTGTGATAGTGCTATTATTCCACTTTCAACCTCCTATGGAATTCTGGGGTTTGTGGTTTACTGAGGCCAAAGAGCTCTCTGGCTGAGAATTCTAAATGCCCCTCCTTACACTGCAAACCCCAGGATTCCATAAGAGGCTGAAAGTGGAATAATAGCACTATAACAGTCTTGTGCAGAAAGGTCCATTGTGAAACAATACACCAAGACATTTGCATCCAACAAAGAGATTTTTTTAAAAAAGCATTCAGAAAACTGGTTTAGAACAAACAAAAATCCACCAAAGACCCTTATTTGCAAAGTCCCGGGAAACTGAACACCTTTTCGCACTGTGTTTCTAAAGTGAGAGGGCCCCTTGAGCATCGCATAAATGGGAGGAGCGGTCTGCATGCCGCAGTCCCATTTACGTGACGCTCAGGGGCCTTATGCGGACCGCGAACGCACCTTTTCATTTTTGGCTTAAAGCTGAAAATGATACGCGGTTGCGCAATGCTCCCGGGGCCCGCACACACTTGCCTGGCGTGCGGTGCATCGGGAGCCAGGCGGGTTCCGCTTCTTGTCTCAATGCTAGCCTGCAACTCCCAGGTTGTGCTGCGGTAGGAAGGGGCGGGGCATTCGCACAGCGCTCACGCAACCAGGAAGCTGCTGCAGAACTCAAACAGCAGGGAAGCGGCAGCGTTCCTGCTGAAGCTTTTCGCACGAGATGCCCCGCCCAGCCGCACAAACGTGTAACGTGTGAAAAGGGTGTGAATTGTGAGGGTTGATGATGGAAGAATGACGAACCTCCCTAAGGAGCCACATGTTGATGGGCAGCTTCAAGGCCCTATTAAATCTTCCTTCTTGTGGTTCTTTATCTATGACAGACTAGATGGTCCTTCTAATACAGGAAGCCATAAGACAGCAGACCATCATCAGTAAAGTAGAGTTCATGACTAACCTGAGTGCTCTTGGATTTCACAGCCTTCCAGCTCCAGTTTTTACAATGAACATTCCTCCCTCTACCTCTGCAACTGTCACTGCCATCTCATCTTTACCTGCCGGTTGAGGAAAACAACAGTTCATACATGAGATGCAAAAGGGTTTTCTCCTACAAAAGCTTCCACCACCACCAATCTATTACTCTCAAAGTGCCACAAGACTCTCCACTGTTTTTACTACAACTAATGAGGTCAGGTACTCTGGAATGTATTATAACCCAAATAATTGTGGTAAGCTAACCAAATTTTGTTTGTGGGGTACTCTTCCAGGGAAATTTGAAGTACAAAGGAGGAGGGGCATTCTCTTCAAATAAAACATTAGAAATTTTTGTGAGAGACAAAGGGGTTTAAGTAAAATTCATCAAGTTTTTGTGGGGTGAGTTTTGTCCATACCTTACCCTTCATATTTCACTGAGGAAAAACAAAAAAGAAAATTTCATCTATATTTGCACATCCCAGACATTGAACCATTATTTTTAAAAAATATATTTACTATTAACAGCAAACCTTGCCCTGCCTCTTCAGCAAGAGGCATTCTCTGGAACCTTCTACCTCCCTTCCCCTTCCTATCATTGTTATAGTTATAGATGAAAAAATGGTAGCCATGACCAATCTTGGGAGATTCTAATTGGCTAACAATATATTTAATAATAAGCATGGCAACAAAACAATTTTAAAAAATGAGTCCAGAAATTTGTATAAGCCTTCCCCACTTCTTGCAACAGTTTTTATAGATTCTATTTTATTTCGTAGTCTGGTACAGATATTTCAGTACATGATACACACACTGCCCATCTAGTATGTGTAGACTATATTTGCCTGATCCTACTGGGATATAACCCCAAACTCTTCTGAACTGCAAGCTTACACTTCCTGTGGCATAGGAGGGAATTACAGGAAAATTACCTAATACAACTATAATATCTATAATAAATCCACAACAACCCCTGACCCCTCTTGAAGTCTTATGATTCCAGATGGGGCTCCATGTTCATTAAAGGCTTTGCTAATGACAGAGACCAACCACATCAAGGATCAGCCCAGAAAAGAAACATGGGGGAAGGGACTGAAACTGGGGACAGCTTACAGAATTTCAATGTGTTCAACATATTTTTATAATCTCAAAAAATAATTGGCCACTTCACTTCTCGGTTATGGTTGCTGGGCACAGCCATGGCATTTTTCTAATCACCACATTTTATTGCTCCTTTTGAAAATCTGTCGGCTGTTTGCGTGTTCTTACATTTGCTCCAGTGTGCCCCTTAAGTGAAAAGGCATATAACTTTTTGCTCCATGTATTTTAAAAACCATTTAACTCTTAAAAGCCAAACTTCCATGGGCTCCTAAACTGAAACTCCTTACTTGCTATATCCTGAAATCTCCCCATGGTTCTCTTTAAAATCTTTAAAGCCTTCTTTTAAAAATATCAATACAATTTGTGACTTATTTAAGAAAACTTTTATGCTTAGTGGGAGGAAACAAACATTAGTCTGTTGATCAGAGAATACAAGGATAAATTTTTCTTTCTAAGCTGCTGTGGGTAAGAAGACAGAAATGGGAGGGCACATGGCAACTTTGCCAGCATATGGATAGAGACCAAAGCTCAGCATGTAAACTCCACAAAGACTTCTTGGTTTAGCAAGTTCACCTCAAAGGTGTCTCTGGCTGGGACCTGCCATTTGGCCAACACTGCATCTCACTCTCAAGGCAGATTTACCAAACCAATTAATATTCATCACCATGCAGAACAAAGGATCACATGACAAAATTTGAAAGTTATTTCCTTAGAGTTTTGTTTCAGCACCTGACATTCCTGCCTCTCACATCTAAATTCAGCTCCACAACTGGGGTTTGGAACTGCGAGAATCATCAAGGATCCGGTTTGCAAGTGCAAACCGACAGCCTCATAAGCTAGTCACCTCTGGGGAATGGAAATCTTCTCTAGGAAGCAAGCAGCAAACTAAGGCCCTTTCCGCACCGGCCTATTAAAACGGTGAAGCAACCTCCGATGGAGGTCTTCTACGCCGTGTAGTGGACTGGGGCAGACTATTTTTCGTAGTTGCGCACCTCAGTCCACTCCAGAGTGACCAGAACTGGTTGTGCAGCGTGCTTTTAAAAAACCTCTTTAAAAAACCTGTGTCGCTTCATCGCCGCACTCCAGTGATTTGCAGGCGCGTGCAAGTGCGTGCCTGCAGATCTGCCGGGGGCGGGCTTTAGGCTGGCGAGCTTCTCCAGTTGGTGGAGAGCCTCCACCAACTGGAAGCCACCATTTTGGATGCTGGAGCAGTGGGGAGCGACGAGCTCGCACTGCTCCTCATCCCGACGGACTCGCCTGGATGCTGAAGAAGTCCGGCGAGTCCCGTTTTTGCGCAGTTCCTTTCCCACATGCGGAAAGGGCCTAAGCCAATGAGTTGTGCCCTCATGGCAGAGGCCAGTTGAATTCCCCACATGCTGGCCATCACAGGGCTCACAATGTGTCATCTTGACTCCCTGCTGAACTCTCACTTGACCTCTGTGGAGAATCAGGCAAGGTCTCACACACTTGGGCTTCCAGCCCCTGGGCTATGAAATTTCTTACTTGCTTCTCCAATTCCTGGAATGTGTCAGCCTGGACCCCAATCCTTACTGAGACCAAGAGCCTTTGGCACAATCCCCTTTGCCCCAAAATGACTCTCTCCTTCCCAGCACTGAGGACTTTTCCATTCAAAGGCATCCAAATTTGGTCCAAAGTGCACAAAGGAGACCACCAATACCATTCCTGCCATCTTCAGCCAGCACAAATGAATTGCGAGGGGATGATGGGAGTTGTATTCCAGCATATTTGGAGAATGGCTGGTTAGGAAAGGCAAGGGTTGTCTAGTCTCAGACAGCTTCAAATGTACATTTCCCCCACCTTCATTTCGTCTGCCCGACTGCAGAGAAAATCCACTAACCTCAGTCTCCAGGCCAACTCAGCCCCCATCTCTAATGGGCTGCGGTGTGCACACAATTAATTAATGGGTTTATTAATTAGGAAAGAAGTCCCTCTTCGGCTTTCAATTGGGGTCATCAGTTTCTAAAGTAAGAACAGCCTGTGCTAAAGATAAACCCCTCATCATCTTCTGCAGGGATCTCATCTGGCAGAATCTCAATTATGCAAACCACAAAAAGGAGGAAGAAGAGAGGGAGGGAGGGAAAAAGACTTAGGTAAAACCATCCATGCCCCAATTTCTCTCCCACCAGTAGAAGGAAGATGCAAGGAGAAAGAAAACAAGGCCTACCCACAATCCCTTTCTGCACCTCTCCTCACAGATTACATCCTGACAGCAGGCTTCCTTCACTCTAGAACACTATATTTCTGAGTAATTTGAAGTGGTAATGATGTAGTGGTAAAAGCACTGTGACTGTGACTTCAGAGATCCAGCTTCATCTCCCCACACAACCATGAAACTGTATGTGTGACTTTGAACCAATCATTCTCTTTAACCCTGACCAACCTCTCAGGATTGTTGTGAGGATAAAGTCAGGGAGGGGGAAGAAAGAAACCCAGGTACACCACCTTGAATGCATCAGAAGATACATGGTGTGAAATAAATGTAACAATGAAACAGCCATGCATACATTGGCAAGAATTTCCAAGTCCCACTTTTTTAAACAATAGCAGCAACAAAATTACTTCTTTATCATCCTGTTCTAAGTTACAATGCTGAAATGAAGTAAGTGTGAGGTGACCAGGAATGATTTGCATGTACATCCAGTTCTGATACTCAAAGCAAATTCCTAGCCTCAGATTTTTATAACTTAGTTTGTTAGAATGCATGTCTTTGGTACCAGACTCTGGCTAAGGGATCCCTGGGGTTACAGTGAAAAGCAAAGTAAATTCCACATACCTTAAAGTCTTCCCACCTTGCTCAAGGACATCTAAACAATATTGTGACACCCTTGTGCAAATGTACAATGTGTGGACTATACTTAGGAGACATGGCCACGCTGAATACACACAAAGAGATCTGCTAGAGCATAGTCTGTCCTAGGATTACAACTCCCAGAATCCCCACATACATAAAACTATACCCATGGCCTAGGAATTCTGGGAGTTCATCCACAAAGGCAACTTTTCCAAACTCTGGAGCAAACCAAGGTTGGCTGATCCCATCCCATATCCTTTTTCTCACAGCAGCCAACCAAACACCTCTGGGAAGGCCACAAGGAAGGTAATAGTTCTCTCTCACTGTTGTCCTCCAGCAACTAGTATTCCCTATACCAGCCATCAAACCTCTGAGTTCCTCACAGCTGCCAAATGGCCACTGCTTGAACAATCTCCCCCAATAACTGGTCTAATCCTGTGTTAAAACTTGCTAAACAAGTTGGCATACCTGCATCCAAGGGCAGTGGAATCCTTCCACTTAACCTGTGCTGTGTGACCAAGGACATCTTTTATGCCATCTTCAACTTCCCCTCTCCCCAGTTCATTGGATGAATCTAAGACCGAACAAAGTGGGAGACAAACTTCTCACTGTCCACTCTCTCTGCATCACACATTGTTTTACACGCATCTTTCTTCCCCACCTCACCCCTGATTTGTTTCGATCAGAAATAGAGAGAATGATTATTTCATTCAATCAGAATCCTTTCAGTACCCACTTGGGCACAAGAGTGGTGAAGAAAGAGAGGCAAAATCTGCCAGCTCCAAGCAGCCTGCCAGTGGCCTTTTCTTTCTGCTACCACTACCTATGCTGGTGTAGTTAAACTGGAGCAGCACGCCAACAAGATTCCACCCTAAATAGCTCACTGTTTCCTCAGCAATCTCAGAATGTACTGAGACTCCTGAGGGAAAACAAGCATATTAGTAAAATGCTCTTTTCTTCTATTCCAAATTGTCCAGCTGGAAATGCAAATCCTTCTGTAGCCAAAACAGTACCACCCATGGAGAAAAATGAGACAGCAGCAGGCTTAGGAAAAGCAAAAATTCTCAAGACACACATGGATGTTCATCTATCTGGGTGCATGCACATACATGCGCGTGCACACATACACACACATTTGAGAAAGAAAATCCCCAATAAGGAAGATACATGAGGAATGTGACAGCAGGAAAGGAATTAAGTAGCTGCAATCCCAAATGAAAGCTGCCAGCTGGGGGTCCCACTTGTGAAACACTGGTTGTTCAATGAATACACAAATTGCAGACCTTATCAATCATTTGCTACTCATATGCCATCACAACAACCCTGCAAGGTAAGGTGCTACTGTGACCATTTTATATATGGAAACAAAGGCCAAGGCAGCAAATTGCTCAAAGCTAAGCTGAACTGGAATCAAAACCAAGACCCTTCAGATCCAGCTCAGAACAACAGTTCTCCTTATGTCCCTTGCCAGCTCCCAGGAGAAAACTCTTGAGAGATTAACCCAAGGATAAAGAAGCACAATTCATCCTTCCAGCTACAGTTCTTCGAGCCCAGCCTTCCCCAACCCGACAACTTCCAGATATGTTGCACTATGATGCCCATTATCCCAAGCCAGCATAACTATGGGGGTGACAGTCTAACATAGCTAGAAGATACCAGGTTGGGGAAGGCCGCTCTACCTCATTCTCCATTTTATGTATATTATCCCCAAGTTTCCCAAAGTTAATAGAACTGATTGCTTATTTACTGCTGTCATCAAGGATAAAGAAGAATTTTGACACTTTGTTAAATGATAGCACATTTAGATAAGTCAAGCTGTCATGGTATTTAATGGATGTCTCAACTAGCTGATATATATGTAAAATTTATGCATTCCAGAATATCACGTGGAGATAATATTTTAATCAACAGCCCACATTTTTTAAAGCCTAAAATGCCAGAACAATGAAAACACTCCATCAGGCACTGACATCCTCCAGAAGGCTGGAATCTTACACTGGTGTAACGAGTGTTTACACCGATGCCAGCACTTTTAGAACACTGAAAAAGGAGGTACCTAGTATCTCCTTGCATGACTCTCTACTAGCTGTATAATGGCTGCTGGATGGTGCTGGGTACAATTCTGCCTCTCTCCCAACCCAAACAGTTACTTTTGGGAACATAATGGAGCTCTCCCAGAACTGCCATCCCTTCCAGGGTTCCTTAGTCACTACACTGACAAACTTCTACACTCTGACCGTATTAAATAGGGTCTTGGCTGAAGTCTCCAAGGCACTGAGTTATGCACACATGCAATCCCTCCAAAGTTTGCAAAGGGGATTGTTTTTTTAAAAAATGATTGCGTTTCATTACAGCCAACAGGGAATACAGAGTATACAAAATGGAACCCCCACATACAGGAACAGTCTATCTCCAAAAGATAGAAAAGGGCTCTTGACATCATACTCTATTGACTTCATACTCTACCTGGAGGCTTCCTAAAGGCATCCTGGGTGTCCACTCTAGTAACATGCTGCCCAACTAAACTAAAACTGTCTTCCTGAGTCCAATCCAGTGGCCATACTGACTGGGAATAAAGAATATTGTAGTTCAACACAACTGGAAAACAACAAGGTAAGGAATGACAATCTCAGTAGTGTATAATAAGCTTTGAAGTACAAGTAGTGATCATGACAATCTCCATAACCATGAGAACCCCAAAATTCAGACAGCTGTACCGATCCATTTTGATGAACAAATTCTTGTAGCTTTCAGCCTCATCAAGGCAGGACTTTTGTAAAACTAATGGGTTTCAACTGGCCATTCAGGGCCAAGCAACCAGCAAATACTTTGTATTACAACAGGGATAGCTCATAACATTTTGTTAATAAGAAAATCCATTTTCCCACAGCTATTATGAGTATAGCTAAGTTCCAGGAAGAGAAGCATGAAGGGGGTGGCAGATGACACTATCATCCTTGCTAACCAGGACGTCCTGGGCCTCTACCCTGTGAGTATTGACTCCACTACGCCACTGAAAGACCTAGAACACCTATGGGGAACCTCAGGCCCTGGGGCTAAATCTCTCCAAATGTCTGTAATTCCATGTCAGCATCATTTTGTAGTTTCCCAACATTTTTCCCATTCTAATCCCTCTTTTAATGCTTACTTACGGGTAGCAAAAGCTTTAAGCTAAAATATGCTGATACTTTTTATTGGTCTCTGTGATCTCTGAAACTGAATTTGGCCCCTGGTCTGAAAAAGGTTTTCCTTCTCTTAGACTAGAGAAGGGATGGGTAACCACAGAGGGGTCAGGAGGACATTTTTTAAACCATGCACCTGCCCAAAGGCTGTAGTGGCATACCTGGAAGTGGCATCATATTACTTCCAATTTTGTTTTCTGCCTATTGTGGGTTGTTTGAGCATTGCAGGGTTATTGGGGGAATTGTGAGGACAACCACCTCACTTTGCAGTAGTTGGGAAATGATTTTGGCCACTTGGGACCAAAAAAATCACCAGTGAAAGCTTCTTTAAAATTTAAGGTTCTGGGCACTGAATAATGGGCTCCCTTGGGCCACATTAAGCCTGCTTGGCTATGCTTTCCCCACTCTTGGTCTGGAGAGATATTCGGACAGGGGTCATAGCTAAGGGAAGAGCACCTGCTTTGCAGCCAGAAGATTTCCAGTTCAACCACTGTCATCTCCTTTTTTTTTAAGAAAGAGAGAACTGCAAAGCTGGAATAGGTAGACCTTCATGGGTGAGAGAGATCAGTTGTCTGAGCTGGTACAAAGAACTTTCCTGTGTCTAACCCAGGAGATTGCTTTTATCTTCTGAAACTGTGGATTCAGGCTAAGTAACAGTGTACATAGGGCTGAAAACTGTCTCAGTCTACAACTAGACAGGTGCATGCTACTGCTGTTACCAATGTTAGCTCCACATTTTGGATAGCCCATGGATAAGATTCCCTAAGTGAGTTCTCATCCTCTTCCACACTGCCTCATTATTTACCTGGGGGGGGCATGTTCAAGAGCTCAGAGGCCCTAGAGCATTTAGTGGCTGCCATTTTGGGTGACCAGAACTGACAACATGTCTCTTCAGTCCCTAGAAGCCAAGATGACTAAACTAAAGCTACCATAGTTTGGACATACCATGAGATGACATGACTCATTAGAAAAGACAATAACGCTTGAAGGAAGGCAGGAGAAAAAGAGGGAAACTGCACTACAGATGGATAAACTCAGTCAAGGAAGCCATGGCTACTGCTCTGAGTCTGCAAGACTTGAGCAGGACTGATAATAGCAAGATGTCTTGCAGATCTCTCATTTATAATTGCCTTTAAGTCAATGCTGACTTGATAACAAATAACAACAGTAACACTTCAGGTGGCCTTGTAGTCCAGTTTTGGAGTAGGGTTTGCTGTATCAGGGTGGAGAACCTCCCAAAAAAGCATTCTGAAGCCCCACAAAGGGGCTTTCAAGTATTTACATGTGATTTTTTTTTTCCACCAAAAGGCGGAAAAATTGAAGGCAAAAATCCTGAATTTTAAAAATCCTGAATTTCTTTAAAGCCAACATGGAATACAGAGTATACAAAATAGGAAGAATAGTCTAGCTCTAAAGAGAAGGAAGAGCTTTTCCTTTCATATCCTGCTTGCAGGCTTCTCAAAGGAACCTGGCTGTCTAGCAGATCATTAAGGGCATATCCCTCCCAAGTTGCTAGTCCTTAACATCTGGTATTCGAGAGATACACTTCAGTAGACATGTTACGTTACCATGACTAATAATCCACCAACCCACCAACCTCCTTGCATTCCTAATGTAACATGAAGAGCCTTTTAGCCTAATTGACTAGTTAATTGACAGTGCTCGCTGTCAAGAGTAACCAGCCTATGCAACTGGATGTAAACCCCTTTGTTCTGTATTCTGAAAGACAAACGTACCCCTTGCACCCTCCCCTTCATTAACTAAACTAAAATAAACTACCCATAGCAATAAAAAAATGCTGAACAAACAGCACCAGTGGTAAAACAGAGTAAAATTAAAGAACTGAAATGGAAGGAGGGATTACAAAAGGGATAAATCTGGTTAGGCGGGACTATTAGAAAACAGTAGAAGAAATACTACATTAGCAATATTACACTATTAAGACTGTTTCCCAAACCTAATGAAATATGCCTAGCATCATCTCTCAGAGAATTTTTATCTGTGCTCATTTCCGAGAGCGCTTGCTGTACAAATGCGATGATCAAAGCACTCCGGGGCTATCGCATTATCAGCATGTATTACATGTGCCACCATTTGTCAAGGTTGTCCAAACACCATCGTCCCCAAATCCTGTGTACAAATAGAAAGCCTTTTCAAAGAATAATCTATTGTTCTGTTTCAGGTTTCCCTAACAGTAGCATACAATGGATCAAATGGAACAGCAAGAGCACCCCAAAAGATTCATAAGGCTGGCACTGGGTGCAAAGTTTGGTTTATCTTTTATTTTAGGAATCAAGTCCTAATTGCCCTTGCAGAAACATGTGGCTGACAAAACAAATCTATGTATGTCAACCCAGAAGACAGTTATACTAAATTTAATGGAACATTCTATTAGCAAAGTGTGCATAGGCTATGTACCAGCCCTTGTTATGTATACATCTAGATTTTGTCAGAAGACCTGCAAAAGAGTAGAGATAGGGTTTAGGGCAAAGTATGCTTCTTATTCAAAAATGGCAAATTTGTAGCCTTTGCTGACTGTGAGGGAAAAAATAGGCAAATGGCTGTAGAAATTATTATGCCTGATAGCCCAGCCATTGTCATATCTACTCAGAAGCAAGCTCCACTGAATTCAGTGAAAACCTGTTGTTGTTGTTGTTGTTGTTGTTGTCTTGTGCCTTCAAGTTGTTTATGACAACCCTAAGGAGAACCTATCACAGGCTTTTCTTCAGCTGAGAGAGTGTGATGCACCCAAGGTCCCCACTGGGTTTCTATGGCTGAGCTGGTCTCCAGGATCGTAATCCAATGCTCAAACCACTATACCATGCCGACTCTCTTTTCTTCTATGACCTTCCTTGTATTAGTTTTTCTTTAAGCATTTCATGGTGTAAAACATGAATCACCGGAGTATCTAACTTTAATTTGGGGGTCCCCTCATCAACACGCATACTAGTTCCAGACAATGCTGCAGTGTCCCTCTATTGACATCATCTACTTTGTCTCTGATCAAAGAGACAAAGGGCTTAGGGCTGGTATGTCAAATGCAGGCTTCCGTTCAATCTGTAGAGGAGGCACACAGTAGCACCATCAGGGCAAGATTTTGGGACACCAGCCCAGGGACCGAAGCAAACACAGGACAACTGGCTAGTACACATTACTGGCAACAGGTCAAGGCGGATGTAATAAGAGTCTTGCCTGTTCTAAGTCTAAAATTACCTAACTCCATCTCTGGGACCAAGAGAAATCTGTTTCAAAAAGGTACATCATGAAGACCATGGCAGAATCCTTTACAGAGCATGGAAAAGATTCTGGGAGCTATAATTCCAAAAGGTAAATTTTCCAAGCCCTGCAAGGAATTATACAATGGACCTCCCAATGTAACTATCATTTTACTGCTTTGTTTTCAACACACCATGCAGAAGGGACCCTTACAAAAAGAGATGCAAATCAAGGACAGACAACTGCCTGTGAGAATTCTATCCTGGATATAGAGGAGGCAGGTTTATATTGAACCAGATCCTTAATCCTTCTACCCTGGTATTACCAACACAGACTGGTACCAAAGGTATTCCAGGGTTTGGGGCAAGACTTTTTCCTACTTGGAGGTGTCATAGATTAAACCTGGGATCTTGAGCATTGGACTATAACTCAGAGACCAGGGTTCAAGACCCTGCTCAACCATGGAAACCCACTGGGTGACCTTGAGCAAGTCACAACCTCTCAGCTCCAGAAAGAGGCAAAGGCAACTCCCTCCCGAACAAATCTTGCCAAGAAAACCTTGTGAAAGGATCGACCTTAGGGCCACCATAAGTCAGAAACAACTTGAAAGCACACAACAACAACAAACTTCTGCTTGAAAAATAACAGTGCTGGCCCCACCATTAAATGTTATGCACCTTGACTTTTGGAAGAGTGGACACCACTTGCCGATCTGACTCAGGCCACAAGATATCTTGGGCTGTCTTCACCATGTAAGGATAATCCTTCCTGATCATCAGACTGCACAGAATTCTTGCAACTAGGTAGCATCTACCTTGGTGCTAGGGCAGTGCAGAACTGTGCAGTGATGTCAAGATGGGGCAAAGCAATCAATCTGCTCTTAAAGGGGAATGGGCCCAAATCTTTTAGGCATTAGGACAACTATACTTTGGAAAATGTGTACAGCAAAATCTGCCACCAACCCCCATCTTCATTATCCTTCAGACAAGTGACTGCTACCAAAAATCATGCGGGTGATCAACATCACACAATCTTTAGCTCAGAGCCATATACAGGATGATCACCCTTCACTTTCAAATCTCACTGATTCTTAAGTCACAAGGTTGGATGGTGCCATCTCACTATGACTCATAAGTCCATTGTCTGTAAAACAGAGATGAAAGAGGTTGCAACATTCCTGCAATAACAGCCACAGCTCCATGGGTTAGGTAAGATTTGAACCAGCTTGGAAAAGTTAGGGTTTTTTGAACCACAACTCTCAAAATCCCTAAGCTCTGCACTCACTCTGCAGAGCTCAGGGTTGGTGTTTGTTTGTTTTTTGTTTTGTTTTTTTGTTGTTTTTTTTGTGGCCATGCTGGCTGGGTCATTCTGGGTGTCATTGTCCATAAAAGTAACTTTTCCAAATTCTGGACTGGACACAGGATGAGGCACAGACTACACAGGCAAACACCATCCCATTCAGGAACCAGTCAGCCATGTGTATGTACTCAAAACAAAGAAGCTAGTTCACACATAACCTCGAGGAAAGAATGCTGCCCAAACACAACTCTGAAACAATGTTACCATCTTTATATCCACAGCTACCAGTTTAGTTTGAACATAATCGCACATTTGTCATCTATGGATCAATAAACTTGAGGTTCCACTAATACCAGTGCATGCAGTATGCTAGGAAACATCTCAGATCATTACTATTTCCATCAGTAACAAGCTGGCAGGATCCTCCACTTTGAAGACACGCACAAGGGCCTCTGTAGCACAATGCGTTGAGGTATGCATCAGATCGTATCACAAGCACTGGGGGGAAAGACAGTCTAATCCCCTTCTATCAACCCCCAGCCCCAATGCCAGCAATGGAGAGTTATCTGATGCCACCTCCTATCTGCCCCCCAGCCTTAGCACCTGTGATCCATTTAGGCCTTGGCATTGCAGCTGTAACAAGTAATCTCCTTAAAAGATGAACCGCATTAAATTCTCAAACCACTGATACATTATTGAAACATCATGAAATTGCACCTAAATTTGCTTTCTCCCTCCCTTGCACCCCCTCCCCCCATGCAGCACACTCCATTTTAAGCTGGTTTTAATGCCCATATAAAATCAAGTGCTCATCTCTTTTGTAGTAGCAGCAGTAAGCAGCAGCTTCAGCTTAGACACTCCAATCCACTTACATACAGCCTGCACAGACAGCTAAAACTTTTATGAGTGATTAAAGCCTACAGATCTGCTTGAGGGTAATGCCAATGAGGGGCCACCATTTGAGCTGTGCAAGAGTTGGCCACATTGGCAGCATCCACTGACTCCTTCCCACACAAGCAGACTCAGCGTCAAGGAGTTCCTGAGGGGTGAGACTCGCCAACAGGGCCGCTCATGACATTTTGCTGCCAGAGGCAAAGCACAAGATGGTGTCCCCTTCCCTTCGGCAATTAAATCCATCTTCAGCACTAGCAATGGAACCGATCCTATGTTGTACCTAGGCTGGCTTAAGGGGTGCCAGCTAAGCCATGCAGCACATAATTCTATCCCAGCCTCGGCCATCTGAAGTAAGTGCCTCACTCTGCCTCATGACAGGGTTGGATCCCCTTGCAGGTAACCCAATTTACAGACAAATCAGTGCACTGAATGAGATAAAGAGAAACTTTGCTAAATATGCCCTAAGAGGACAATACTGATTGCCTTGGTTTACAGTCAACAAACCAGCCAGGCACCCCACCTTGCTGCTGTATTTCAAACAGAGTTACACTACACCCAACTCAAGTCAGCCAGAACAACTGAACCCACGAACGCAGTCATTTAAGAGTCTGCATGCTGGGGTGCTACGTGTGAGCCACAATTTTAAAAAATAAGAAGAAAATATCAGAAGACACCTGTGAGTTAGTCTCCACTCATGGGGAGGTTAAACAGTAGGTCTTTCTGTGATTTGTTAATAACCCAGTATTAGTATGGAGTGCTTTCCATCCCAGTTCAGCAGAGAGCTGGTAATTCTAGTCTCAGTCATGCCCAGTCCAATTGGATGACTTGTCTTGTGCATCCCTGTATGAGTTGCCACTCTGGGGCAAACTCCAAATACAGCATGCAAATACAGCAAGAAGTCTAGATGTTCTGAAAGCGCATTGGCCCTCATGCATTTCTTGGAAGTAAACCTTCTCTGGGGATTTCAATTTTCTTTTTTCTGAATTAAAGTTTGGGAAACAAAACACTGTAACAGCTTTGGACAATGTGGCCTCGCTGAACCTTGTCTAACTTCAGTTCAGATAACAAAGAAGCTAGGAACCTTGAGCACTCAGCTCCCACAAGCCCCAGTCAGCATGGCCAATGGCAAAGGACTGTGAGAATCGTAGTCCATTTGGAGTGCCTAAAGTTCCCCACTGTGGCTCTATATGTTGGATGCGTTACAGGAAAAACCTGTATTGTGCAAGTCACCCCTCCACAGTAAAATGCCATCCTGAAAGGTTGGACCACAACTCTCATTACCCCAACTGGGAATGATGGGAGTTGTGTTCCAAACTAACCGGAGCAGCCTGAGCTGACAGGAATGCTGGTGAAAAGCAAGGGCATTGTACAATTATGTACTTAAGACATCTTTTGACCACATACATGTGCCTGAAACTCAAAATTCCCAGCTCCCTAGGGCCTGGCTGTGCAACATCCATAACTTAACACATCTCCTGCATTGGTGACTTCCCCCAGCAGTCAATGCTAGCAGGCAGAACTGCTTTCACATGGCTGAGAAGGCGTTCGTGAAGAGATAGCCCAGCCTGAAGATCCACCGCCCAGGATGAGTGGGATGCCAGGAGGTTTGGAGGCCCAAGCGACACCCAAACACACCAAGGAGAGTTTGAGAGACGGCTTGGAACAGATCCAACCCTCCTCTCCCTTCCTATCTTCTCCGTTTGCTGTGCTCTTGTCATTCCCCGAGTTCCAATGCACCAATCATAACTCAAAGAGTGCTAGCCCTCAGAGCACCTAGACGTGGTTTAGGAAACAGCACCAAGACAAACACAGAATGCTCCCCTATCCAAAGCAGGCATCATTGGAAGAGAAAGAGAGAAGGCAGAGAGATGGCAGGGTACCATACTGAGTAAGCCCAGGCTTACTCAGAAGTAAGGACTTCTTATTTTTAACTTTTCAAGTGAGCATACAAAGGACTGCAGCCTCCCACTTTAGTCACTGCTGTTTTAAAGAAAGGAAAGCCAGAATTTGGTGTCACTTTGATGTGTCCCCCCCCCAACCAAAAGCCCTCCCCCAGTCCCATCATTTCTCTGTGCCCCCTACCCCCCCTCGCTCTATGGTGTGCATTCCTGTCCAGGAAGCCTAACCAGCAATCTTTAAATAACTCTTCCCAGTTTTGGCACAGAGAGGGCGCAGACTGGATACATACAGGTGGCCCAGGTGTGGGAGAGAAAAGATTCCCTCAGATTCCTTTGGTATATATTTGGGACTGGTAAAAAAAAAGGGAGGGGGAGCTGTTCCTTTTGAAATGGCCAATTTTCGGGGGGGGGAATATGTGTGCAGAGGAGTGGGAAAAGGGTGTCCTTAGATGCGCCAAACGGATCCTTCCCAAAGCCCACTTTGCAGGGAGGCTTGGCCCCAGGCACGAGGTACTTTGTGCATCTCCGTCGCTCAATAAAGAAATTGCTCTTCTGTGTATTTTGGATGTTGTGGTAGTTTGCCAATAAGGCTACCCCTGACGACGTCTCCTGGAAGTGTGACATTCCCATCCCGAGACTGGGCGGGAGAAAAAGGAGAGCTTAAACGGAAAGAAAAAACCTGCCCTCAGCCCACACTGGAGGCAACGTTGGGTTTCCCTTTCGCACGCCGCCGCCCCCACCCCCCGCAGTCCGCGCGCGCGCACCGTGCCTCGAAATGCTCGGACGCCTCAGGCGGCAACCACCGGGGAAGCAGACGAAGTCGCCAGCCAGCGAGCTGCCGGGACGCGAAGATGAGGTCATTTGCGGGGACGAGGGGGGAAAAAGCTCTCCCTCCGGGCTTTAAACCAGACTTTCCCACAACGGTTTTCTTCACAAATATCGCCAACGTCGGAACGGCCGCCGCCGCCGCCTCGCCCCCCGCGCCGTAGGAAGGACTACGGACCTGAGAAAGAGCCCGACTGACTGCCTGCCTGCCTGCCTGACTGACTGGAAAAGTTCCTCGCCTTGGACCACCTGGCGCGCGCGGGGGGCTGAGAGGCCAGGACGTGGGGGCGAGGCGAGGCGGGCCAGGGGGGCTGTGAAGAAGGCTCCCGCGGGTCGCCCTGAGGAGGAGGAGGAAGCCTCTCCTCAGGCTCGAGGACTCCTCGTCCCTCCCCCGCCCGCCGGGACGCCCCAGGAGCTGCCTCAGGAAGGGGAACGGCAGCAAGCGCGGGGCAAGGGGAGCTGCGCGCGCCCCTCTCGCTCTCTCGCCCCCTCCCGCCCTCCCTCGCTGTCGGGCCACAACCGCCGCGTCCCTCGGCCCCCACCCCCGTGTGCGCGCGCGTGGAAGGGGCTCCTGAGGGGAAAGAAGTCCGCGGTCGTCACCTTGGCAGCCCGGAGAAGTTGCGAGCCAGCGGGGGAGGAGGAGGAGGAAGAAGAGGAGGAGGAGGAAGGCGCGACGTGCCAAGAGGCGGCGGCGGCGGCGGACGAGGAGGAGGAGGAGGGCGACGACGAAGAAGAAGAAGAAGCGGCGGCGGCGGCGGTGGCAGCAAATCCGGGGGAAGCCGCAACGGGGCGAGTCCGCTTCAGTTCTGCTTGCGGTGGCGGTGGCGGTGGCGGTGGCTCCGGCCAAGGGCTGCCCGGCGGCGCGTCCATCCAGCCCGGCCGGCCGGCCGGCGGCGCGGAGACTCGGGGCGCGCGCCGACCCTCCTCCGCCTGCCTGCCTGCCTGCCCGCCTGCCTTTCGCGGTCCCTCTCTAGCGCTGCTGCTGGCGGCTGCGTGATCAATGACTGAACCGAACAAAGAGCAGCAGCGGCGGCGGCGGCGAATCAATTTCTAATACCTATCGATGGGGGTGGGGGAGCCGAGGGGGAGGGGGAGGGGGAGGGCAAGCCGAGCCCGGCTCAGCGGAGGCGGCAGAAACCCCCCTCCCGCCTCCCCCGCCCCGCCGTCCCCCTCGCCGCCTCCCCCTCCCCTCTCGCCGCCGCCGCCGCCGCCGCCTCCCTTCGCGCCCCGAAAGGCCCCGCGCGGCGCACCAGCCTCGCCAGCAGACGCGCCGCCGCGCGGCTCGGCCACTAACCTGGAGCCGGCCGGGAGCCGATTGCTTCCAATATTGAACCATCGATCCCGCATCGGCGGCCATCTTGGGGGATATTGGAGAGCGAGAGAGAGAGAAACGGAACCTGGACTTTTCGCCTCTTTTTTTTTCCCCTCTTTCTCTCGCGCGGCTGTTGGGGCTTTTGCCTTTGCTTTGCTTTTTTGCGCCCGGGCGCTGGAAGAGTCCGCTGGATGTCTCCCTACCTACTCCGATCTTCCCTTCCTCCTACTTGGACGAAGCTTTAATACTAATCGATGCCCTCCAACAGTCGCCCCCCCCCCTCACAGGTCGCCCGCCCTCCTCCTTTCCGCTCGCCATCAAGGCGACAAAATAAAGCCCCGATCCATAGATCGGTCTGAAAACAAGAAAGGAAGCCCCTCTGAGCAATAAGGAGATTCGTTTACAGCGGCCAAAAAAAGTCTTGCAGCCCCCTTTGTGGCAGATTTACTCTGAAGGAAGCCCTCGCTTGGGCTTGGGCTGCGCTTGCTTCCTTCTCCCGCCCGCCCCCGTCGGCCGTGGCATCGGGGATGGAGAATGGTCGGGATGCTGTCTACTCGAGAGTCAGCCTCTCCCGCGGCTCCGATCCTAAGCGAGAAAAGTCGCGCCGGTTTTCCCTGCGGGAGTTTCTTCCCGACTTAGCGCGGGTGCGGAGGATCGCGGCAGCTTGCTTGAGCACCGGCGCAAGTTTACAACTTGCTTTCCTTGAACTTGACTTTGAGAGTCATTCATTCTCACGCCTCTTCCCCCTCCCTTGCCCCGGATCTCGGACGGCGTGGGGGGGGACGGAGCGAGGCCCGCCGGGGTCTTCGTCCGGGGAGCCGGGAGGCTAACTGGGCCTCCCATAGTTGTTACCTGCGCTAAGTGTGTGTATGGGGGGGGGAGATCTAGGGAGAGGGGAGAGAAGGAAAGACAGCGATGGCTTTGGTAAGGAAGAACCCCTGCAGTCACCCTTTTTGGTAAGGAGGAACCCCCCCTGCAGTCACCTTTATTCTCCTCTCAACAGCCCCGCCGTGGGCTTGCGGGGATCCCCACGCACTTCGAGCCCCTCCAGGAGGGACAAGCAAGGGCAAGGGGGAAACGATCCGTTCTTTGCTTAAGAGGCTGTTTCCCCCATGACATGATTGTCCCCTTGCCCAAAGTTTCTGTGTCCTGAAGGAGCAGGTGATAGAAACTCTACACCTGACTCCTGAGTATTCTTTTAATAGAGGGGCAGCCCTCCGACTCTTATATTTATGAGTTCTATTTCTAATCCAGCTTGCTTTCTTCCAGTAAACTGAGGGCAACCTAGGTGGCTTCTTTCTCCCCCCCTTATTCTCACAACAGCCCTAAGAGGTGGGTCAGGCCAGAAGGGGAGAGCAACCAACCCAAGGTCGCAGGATGAATTTCAGCGCAAACTAGAACCTGAATCTCCCAAGGCTGACAATGTTTTAAGTCAACATCAGCTTGCCTTGTGCTTCAGAGAGGAATACCACCATAACAGTTCCTGCCCACCAGAGCGTACAATCTATACCTTGAGCTGAGGAGGAGATAGAGTGAGGTAGCTGCCTTCAGGCAGCAGATGGGCAGCTGTCCTTAAAGTGCAGCAAATGGTTCTTTAATTTTGTTATGACTAGATTCCCTGCCAGGATGCCAGATTTTTCTGGCCCAGGTGCCAACGTCACCTGACTGACCTAGGACACTGGACAATCTTGACTTTGTGAAGGGAGTTTCCTTTGCTGCTTTTCCTCAGGCAGCAAGGCATCTTGGGGTGGCCTTGGAAAGAGCCAAGGAGGCAGACTATCAGCGCTTCCAGAAAGAGAGTTTTAATTGTGCCATTTTATTGTGTGCCTTCAAGTTGTTTCTGTCTTATCATGGGGTTTTCTGGGGCTGAGAGTGTGTGACGTGCCCAAGGCCACCCAGTGAGTTTCCATGGCTGAGCAGAGAATTGAACCCTGGCTCTCAATCATGCCATTGCCCTGCCACATGGGGCGGGGAGGGGTAATTCTAGACCTCATTGTCTTCCACTTATAATTCTCCAGTGTTTTTCTACTGCTGCTTCCAACTTTTTCTGGCTACAGAAAAATCTGTTGAGAAGAGAAAGATGGAATAACTGCACAATGTCTCCAAAGCTTGTTTAGATTTTGTCGCTATTTAAACGTTTTCAAAGAAAGAAATGTGTTAATCTGTTTCAGCGTAAAACAGAGGAAGGGATCAAGCGGCACGTTTGAGACTGATTTATTTTACCGCAAACTTTCATGGATATTAATCCACTTCTTCATACGCGCACGGTGCCTCTGAAGAAGTAGGTTGGTATAGCCTCAAATAAACCAATGAGTCTCAAAGGTGCTGTTTGATTCCTTCATTCTACCCCTACCCTATGGTATTGTTATGCTGAAACACGCTGCCATGGCTAGCCTTCTGAAAACTATTAGGGGTGGAGGGGTTAAGCACATCTACTGTCTTTAAATTTATCTCATGTAGTTTCCCTAAAACTAATGGACTCGTTCTGCTTTTCTTCTTGGGGAAGACAGGACCATCTTTTGACTATTTTGATTTTCCCTTCTGCATGTTTCCCAACCCTGTGATGTCCTCTCCCTGCTTTTCAGAAATGCTCATTTTCTGTTTTGTTTTAAAGGTGAGGTGACCGGCATTGTACATGCAGCATCTCATCATTACAGTGCACATGCATTTCAAGTATATTACTGGTACATAGGTGCACATTTTGCACATTATATGCAAAAGCTGGAACAGAGTTGTAACATGAATGTGTGGAAGCAAGTAGAGTGAGAATGTGAGTGATATTCTAAGTAAGAAACGATTATGGGAACTTACCTAAGTTTAGAAAAATCACTGAGGACATTACAGTGAGCTAACTACATACTAGGGAGAGAGCAGGAAGGCAACTGTGATTTGGGCAGGAGGGACAACTGATGGTTTGGCTGGTCTGGAAAAGGACAGACAAGCCAGAAGAGGAATATGTACCCTGCACAATTATAGTAGTTTGACACTAATTGCCATAGCTCTGTCTTATAGAATTCTGGGATTTATTGTTTGGTGAGCTATTTAGAAGGCACTAAGATACCCTGAAAACAGAGAGGTTGAGGACTAATTTTGTCGTTTAGCCAAGCATTCAGAGTATTCTAGGAATCTAGTGCTTTCTGTAAGGGAATTCAAAATCGTTCACCAAACTACAAATCCCAAGATGCCATAGGAGTGAGCCATGGCAGTTAAACTGCTAAAAGCAGTTAGTCTCAAAGGTGCTGCTTGATTTCTTCATTCCCCCACTTTTCCATTTTATTATTATTTTTATTATTTTCTAACCCTCAGGGCAGCTAACAACAGAAAAATAGATACATAGAAAATAAAACCATAAATTCTGAATATAGCATGAAAAACCTGAGGCTGTAGATTTTAAAACAACAGAATAAAATTCACAAAAGCACCAGAAAATGGACAAAGCTTGAATTCAGTATCTTTTTCAAGATCTGCAGATCTGTGAAGAGATTTGAGATGAAAAGTGAGGAAGCTTGGGAAAATGGAGTTCTTCACTTAGCTCTGCAAAGACCAGTCCTAGACCAGAACTATAGGCATACTGGTTGTGGATTGTGGGAGTTGTAGTCTGAGAAGTGACTTTTCCAAGCTCTAGTATAGAGGCCCTGTGATCTCCTAGGAGTCTACTGAGCCATCACCAAAAAGACCCTCATGTTCATAATCATCTTATTTAAATAATGTAGATTGCCATCCAATTTGGTGATGATGTATTGATTTGCTCCTTATCTCTTCCTTCCCCATAAGAGTTTAGGGCACCTAGAAGTAAACCCTGTTAAATGGAATGGAATTTACTTCTGAGTAGTCAAAAGATAGGACTGTTAATGTACACTTTAAAAAGAATAACCCAGTTGTCACTGATTTCAGAATAAACCTATTAGATTTCAAAAATAGAATTCCAGATTGTTTAAACTACAAAATAACACAGGTCTTCCCAACTAATCTCTAGAAAATGTCCTTAGACCTCTCTCTTGATCTGCAATTGCTTATCTATCAGGCTTCTGTATTAGCAGTATTGTTTGCTTGTTATTATCATCAAGTGCTTATCTATTAGGCTTGCTTATTTCTTTTAGATGTCCCCTAGATAGCTGGCAGACTTTTTTCCAGGTGTTTCTTTCTGGTGTTTGCCTTTGATCTTAATACCAATTGCCACTACAGATACGTTTTCTGCTCAACATCTAGTAAAATCCCAATGCCAGATAGTCCCCTAAAAGATATTTTTTAAAAATAAATAAATCAGTACAATCCTATCTATGTTCACTCAGATGTTAAGTCTTGTGATGTTCAATGCAGCATTGTTGTTAACTACCATAAAGTTGACTTCGACTTACAGCAACCCTACGAGCATACACTCAGCTAAATATCTGTGGAATTCCAGCTTCCCATGGTTTAATTGTTGGAAAGAAACACTGAAGATAAAATAGCAATTTTCAGTATAAAACCCTTTTGTGTTCCTAATCTTAAAGGGGGTTACGTCATACTCTTATTCACGCAGAACAAAAATGGGCCAACTACAGACCTCCAGATATTGTTGAATTGTGATTTCCAACCTTGCTAACTATGGGCTGTGCTGGCCAGGCCTGATTGGAGTTTTAGTCTGAACATCAAGGGAGCTGGACATTGCCCAGTCCTGGTGCAGAGTTAAGTGTTTCTCCTTAGGCTAAAATTCTAGGAGCTCTCAATGAAACTGATGGAGAATATAAAAGCAGGGGTAGGAATTTTGCAGAGCCAGTATGTTGGACTAAGACCCTGGAAATCAGGGTTCCCTTCCCCATTTGGCCATGGAAACCCGCTGGGTGACACACTCTCAGCCCCAGAAAACCCCATGATAGGGTCACCAGAAGTCAGAAATGACTTGAAGGCACACAACTACAACAGGAATTGTGCAGCCTTCCAGATGTCAGTCTGCAGTTGCCATCAGTCTCCAGACAGCAGACAACGGTCAGGAATGCCAGGGGTTTCAGTGCAACAGAATCCAGAGGGACACAAGTTAACCACCTCTGTGGTAAATCCAGGTTTACTGTGAGAACTTGGATTTTTAAAAAAATTACCAGCATTGCTTAATATTGTAAGCAATGTGCTTGAGCAATGATAAATGTGTATTTAATAGTAACCAGAGGTGGGAGAGAAACAGAGTCTTGAACCAGTGCAGCTGCTTGGGGAGTTACAGTTGAAAAAAGTAACTTTTGCAAGCAGCATTGACAAGTCTCAGGAATTTTCCTGTGTTGTTGTTAGTACAGCAGGCGCTAGGTATCCACTGGGATTTGGTTCCAGGATCACCCATGGCTACCAAAATTCATGGATATGCAAGTCCCGTTATGTACAGTGGTGTAGTTAAATGGTGTCTCTTATATAAAATGGTAAAATCAAAATTTGCTTTTTGGATTTTTTAAAAATATTTTTAAGCTTTGGTTGGTTGAATCAGTGGATACAGAATTTGTAGGGCCAACTTCAGTAGCACTAGTAACAGTATTAAAATATTTGCTTCCTGCCCTGAATTAGTGAGCTCTCACAGCAGCACAAATTTAAAACAATAGAACTAATTTTAAACAATTCCATATAGAAACAATAAAACAATTCAGAAAGAATTAAAGCATATTAAACAGATCAGCAAGGTAAACAGCAGAAAGGGCTAAAATAGTTAAAACCATAGATGTGAATACTTAAAAAATAATAAGATTAGACCCCAAAGGCCACGTTTTAAGAGGTCATGCTTTAACGTCGTGGCTAAAAGGAACCAATATTAGCACCATTTGGGTCTCCAAAGGGAGGGCATTCCATTAATGGGGCTCCACAACAGAGAAGGCCTTCTCCCATACAACTTATCTCTGTGCTGATGGGGCACCGTGTTACAGGGATTTCTTATGTATAAACTATAGTGTTTGTTCATAAGGACTGACAGGATTCTGTAGAGAAATAAATGATCTTGAAGGGACAATACAGACAGTGGTTTTGACTGTAGCTTTCTAGCATTCACACAAGCTTGAAATAGAGAATTTCGGAGGCAGTGCAGTTCAGTCAGTGACTGAGCAACAAGCTGCTCTAGATGCCAGGGAGATGATGGCTTTATAGTACCAGATGAGACACTATTTGTTCTTCTAGTCACCTTACTCCTCCTCTCTCCTTGCCCATGAAGGTGGTGCTAAAGTGCTGAAGAGAGCAGATAAACATGCAGCTGGGGCAATGGTTTTGAAGGTATGACAACTGGGAAAGGCATGTTACCCATCTCCCCTGCCTCTCTTCCTTCTCTACTTCTCTGCCTGCTGAGGCTGCTTTTCATAAGGAGAAATAGTCATCATTGTAGTCAAGGCTCCTTGCATGCACTTCCACCAAATTTGTAGTTTTCATCCCTTGGTCTGAAGTAAGGGTCTGCAACTGTGCCGGGAGTGGAGGCCGATTGTCACCCTGGACACACAGCCAGGCAGTGGGACATATTGGTGGACCAGAAGTGAAGTGACTTAATGACTAGTTTCATTTGTGATTGAAAATTAGCTGGTGGTGCAGGAATTTTTGATTTGGGAAAGTCGGGGAATCTGGTGTTGCAGGAATTTTTGATCTGCCATTTCAACCTGTTTTGTGGCAGTCTGGGTGGTTTTCAAGCAAATTTTGGAAAAAAATGAGATTGAATGTTGGGGAGGGCACATGCAGACAGTGGGTTGCCCTGCCCCTAGTCCTGGTAGGAAGTTTCCTTGAGTTGTCAGAAGCGTTTGGACACCATGTAGAAACTGGCAGCAGTGAAACCTGGTCATTTTAGAGTGGATCAAATGGTTTTACAAAGATGGGGCTCTACTGCTGGTAAAGTGTACAGTGACAGTTCTTTTGCCAAAATGTAGCAAGCCAACTGTGTTTGGAGCCCACCAGTGATTCTGAGTGGGGCCCTGGACTTCTCCAATGTCTTGCTCTGATGGTGCTACTGGAAACCAACCCCCTGTATTTCCCATTGCTGGTCAGTCATCCCAGGAATGATGTTGATGTGCATGTTCATCCAGCTCTGTCCACATGCAGGATGTACTGATAACACTGAATCTTGACTTAACAGGATTTTTAGGCTTCAGTCTGGCAAACATTAAATCACAACTAAATCTGCACTCATCTGCCAAGTCAGTCAGTCAATAGGACTGCCTTTGGTTGTGTGCCTTCAAGTCATTTTTGACTTATGGTGAGCCCAAGGCAAACCTATCACAGGGTTTTCTTCGCAAAAATTCTTCAGAGGGGGGTATGCCCTTGCCTTCCTCTGAGGCTGAGAGAGTGTGACTTGCCCAAGGTGGCTTTCCATGGCCAAGCGGGGAATCGAACCCTGCTCTCCAGGGTTGCCATCCAATGCTCAAACCACTACACCATGCTGGCTCTCCTTCTTAACAGACCTCCTGGGAATGCACTACAAGTCCCCACCAGTAGGAAATCAGCTGAAACTAACTGGTTCCACTGGTTGGGAATAGGCTTTCAGCCTCATCTTATGCATGTTTACTCAAATGTAGGTCATCTTATATTCAATGGGTGCTACTTGCAGAAGCATGTAGGACTGTAGGCTTAGTTACAAACTAAGTTGAGCCAGATGGCTCTACAGGAACACCCATTGTTACCACTTTCTCTCCGCCAATATATGGACAATGACATGATCAGAGGAGAGCAAGGCTACAGACCCTGACTAATGATGCACACCATTTTGAGAAAGCATGAAATAATGGCAGTGGTCCTCAGCCTTCTGTTCTGCAGATGTTTTGGCCAATAATCGAGTATTCTGGGTGAAGTCCAAAACATCTGGAAGAACAAGGGCTGGAGATCACTGAAATATGGGAACCAGGATAGACAATGATTAAACAGTAATGATGGTGGTGGTGATGATAATGTGAGGTTAGGAGAGCTGTAGGCAAGATGGGATTGGCTACAGCTGAATCCCACTTCCCTCCCTCAAGCTTTGTCTATTGCATTCTACATTATTGAATTTTATATTGCACTGTATATTGTGCACTGCAGACATACTGAATCCAACATTGAAAGTTTGTGCTTCCCCAGCCTGCCTTCACTAGCCTCTCAGTGCTGATGCTCCCAAATAATTTCCAGCTAGACATACGACAAGGAGGAAAAGATGGGATGGGCAAACACAAAGCCTTTGTAAAAAGGAACTTTACTGCCAGAAGTTCTGTTAAATAAAATATGCCTGTACTTGTCCTGTTTGCTTTACAGCTGAGGCTTGCTACAGACATCTGGATCAGAATGTTTTCTTCTAAAGCTATCCATATGGAAGGTATATTCCTGATTCTATGTGTTGATGAAGTGACTTATATCTGGTAAACTACATTATTAACCTGTGGGATGTTTTATGAGATATTTTTGGATTATTTGTAGGAAAAGATACCATTCTTTGAATGCTATATGAAGTTTTTGTGGGGGCAGGATTCATGTATTCATGACTCCTGGGCCAGTTGGGTTTTGCACTTTTATGGCAAGTCAGTCCCTGGTTGCTCTGGCCCAGTGCTGCTGAACTCCATTGGCAGGAAGCATTTTCCAAGCCCTTCCACGAAATACCAGGGATTGAACCTGTGATCTTCTGTGCACAAAGCAGCTACTCCACCACTGAGAAAACAGATACTATGCCTCAGGTATGAAACATCTAGGGAATGCTAATGTAGTATCTTAGATACAGTTTTTGGTAATTAATCAGTTAACCAGGAAGTTATTGTTAATGTATTTTAATTTATTTGATTTATATCCTGCCTTTCTCTCAATATGTAACCTGAAGTGGCTTACAGCCTAAGTTTAAAACAAAATATAAGGCTTTTAGGAAATTGTAAAAATTGGATATATCTTGATGGCAGAAAGAGGGCTTAAGTTAAGAGTCTGCAGAGCTTGTGGGGTACAAGTCCGAGAAAGTGTATTTGGGGAATTCTGGGAGTTGTAGCCAAAAAGTAACTTTCCCAAGCTCTGGTTTCATGAGCATGCTGCATGGGATAGCGGTAATTCCATGACTTCCAAAAGGTTAGGAAGACCACATGCCAGACTGAAAGGAAAAGCCAAACCAGTTGCCAAAGTTTATTCATATTGGTTAATTTAAAATATTTATATCCCCCTTTATCAAGAGATATAAAGGTGGTATACAAATAAAACAATTCAAAACAATTCCAGATTAAAGCAATAAAAATAATTTAGACAGGATGAAACATATCAAACAAATCAACAATGCAGTTTAAAAATGTTGCAAAAAGTAAAGTTAAAAGGCTCCAATGTCAGTAATAAAAGCCATGCTTTGACTTGGTGCCAGAAGAAGCCAACGTTGGTACCAATCAGACCTCCAAGGGGAAGAGTTTCCACAATCAGGGTGCCATAGCTGAGAAGGCCCGGACCCACAGTGCATTACCTTCGTTGGGGGGACACAGAGAAGATCCTCTCCACCTCCCAGCAGACCCCATTCCTTAGGCTGGAAGAAGTTTTTCAAACTCTTCAGTTGGACTTTTGTCAGATCAAACAAATCTCAGTCAATCCACAGCAAGCATTTTAAGGTATTAAACAATCTATTAAACCTGGATAAATGACATAGCAGGAATGGAGAGAATCCTGAGAATTTTTAAAGATGAAATCCATTTGCTCTTGGATGGATGTGTAGCAGCCAGGATTCCCTAAGAAGAGGCATTCTGCAGTCTTTTGGCAAACAGGTGAAAATGCCTCGCTCAAGACCCTGCTGGCTGTCTGCTTCAAGTTGGCTTGTTTATAGCCTGCCTGAATTATTGTAACACGCACTGTGTGGAGCAGACCTTGAAGAGTGTTCAGAGACCTCAGTTGGTACAAAAAGCTTCAGTTAGAGTGTTAAGTGGCACTTTCTCCAGCAGCATCACTGGCTGCCAGCCTCTTCTGAGCACAATTCTTTATGACCTAAAGAGACCTATATGGCTTGGGTCTTTTTTAAAGTGTATGTTTTCAATTGTTTTAATATGATTAACAGTTTAATTCTGTTTTAATGTTGATTTTTGGTAAGTTTTAGCTATATCACAATCAGTTTAATCCTTGAATCCCAACATTGGAAAAAAGGTAGGAGATCAGTTTATCAGGGCACCCTTTTCTGTCTACATTGCATTGTGAATTTAAGATCCATTCCACACTGTTCCTTCAATTGATTTCTCAAAGTAGCAAAATCAACAACAGTGCAGTGGGTAAAACTTCGCAGTTCAATGGAACAGCAGTGTCCTGTCCAAGGGAAGTAATGTTACTGGTGTATTCTGCTTTGGTCAGGCCATATCTAGAATGCTGTGTTTGGGGCGTCACAGTTTAAGGAAGGGCATTACAAACTGGAACATGTCCAGAAGAGGACAACCAAGTTGGTTAAGAACTCTAGAAACCAGACTCTCTGTGGAATGGTTAAGGAGCTGGGGATGTTTAGCATGGAGAAGAAAAGACTGAGAAGTGATGTGATACGGTTATCCTTGAGTAGCTGAAGAGATGTTGTATAGAAAAAGCAGCAAGCTTGTTTTCTGCTGCGACAGAAGTTAGATCTCAAACGAATGGATTCCAGTTAAAAGAAAGGAGATTCCAACGAGGAAAACTTCCTGACACAAAGAGCTGAAATAGCCTGCCTTAGAAAGAGATGAGTTCTCCTTCGTCAGAACTTTCAAACAGATGTTGCATGGTCATCTCTCAAGGATGATTTAGTGATAGAGTCCTGCACTGGCAAGGGGTTGGACTAGATGACTCTTGGGGTGCCTTCCAGGCCACCTGGGCATCCTTTTTTGTGCTTGGGACTGCTCTTCCATTGCTCATCACCAAGATATGTTGCTGCCAGAAGCAAAGGACTAGATTTCCTCCTATTCTACATTTCATGCAGAGTAGCCACCTTGATTAACAACTGAAAAATGAATCTTTATATCTCCCACCTTTCGCTCTGAATGGGACCGTAGGCCCCTTATAAATAGGCTAAAACACACACACACACACAAGCTAAAAACTTGATAATAAAAAATTAGAACACAAGCAGATTTTCATCTTAGAATGCCATTAACTTTTACATGGGTAATATCTTTTAAAAACATAATAAAGCTAAAAGTACTGCATACACATGCACGCCATTACAAATGACTGCCTGCAACCAGTTAATCATTAAATGCCTGGATGAATAGAGAGGTGTTTGTCAGTGAAAAGGAGAGCAGGGTAAAGACTTGTTCCTGTGGTTAGGAATGCCACAGGCTGGGAGAGGCCACCAAGAAGGCCCTCATGTGGCCTCGCCAGATGGCCCTACAATGGTGATGGGACTGAGAGAAAGTGAGGCCATGAGAATTTTAGGACTCAGGTAGGTACCTGTGGGGAGCTATGATCTTTCAACAGCCCAGAACCAAGCTGTATAGGACTTCGTAGGTCATAACTAGCACTTTGAATTCTGCCCAAAAACGAACTGGTAACTGAATCTTGGTTTGATGCTGGCAACAACAGAGCAGAGTAACGTAGGGGGATCAGTACAGACTGTCACATCACCCTGCTTCCCACTTCTCATAGCTGAGATGGCTAACTCACTGCTTTGTGGAAGGAACATGGGACTTGCAATCCTCTAAAAGTGGGCTTGGAGGCTGAACAGCTTCCACAGAATGGGATAAAAATGCATGCTTTTTCCCCCTTTCCTGAACGGCTGACACAGAATGAGTCCCTCTTGGACTCGATGAGACCCATTATCTCTGGCAGATTTAAAATTCCTCCCTCTAAGGGTTATTAAATGATTTAACTGGGTTTTGTTTTTTTGCATCCTCATGAATTATTGAAGGTGTTGCTTGTTAATGTCTAAACCTATTACAGCAGGTGATTTACTCCACATCTTCTTCAGACTCTGCTCACCTCCACAAGGTTTGTCTCTCTCCCCTCCCCCACATAAATTTGTAACATGCACAAATAATTTAATAGTTTGACGCGACTATGACCAAGTAGAGCACATTGGGTAAAAGCGCACCCTAGTGGCACAATGAAAAAGGGCACTGCTGTCCTGCCCACACACTCCATTACTGCTACAGCCCTGTATTCCCATTGTGCTACGTGTGTGTCATTTTCTGCTGTGCAGCTGGTGAATAAGCTTTCGGTCATGTTACCTCTCCATGTCCCAAAGTCTACAAGCTCACTTTTTGCAGCATGCCCCAGTGGCTTGTTCCCCTCTCGGAACTGCAAACCCCAGGATTCCATAGGATGTTGAAAGTGGAATCATAGCGCTATAACAATCTAGTGCAGAAATGGAACGAGGCTGGGCAGGACCCAGCAACAAGGCCCATACCTTAGGTCCAGGGACCAGTTAGGGACTGAACAACAAGTGAACAAGGCAGGATGATAGAATACAAAAGAAGAGGCCAGGACCTGCTCTATCATTAGGTACAGCAGGGCAACCGACTCAGGCAGCAGATGCTGGGGGGCAGCTATGGCACTCTATAAGCTCTCCAACTGTTCTGCTCCCCTCCGTTTCTGCATGTGGACTGACTTGTTCACCTTAGGTAGCAACATGTCTTGGGCTGAGTTTCTGTAGCTGCCTCACACAAGCCTCTCTCAGAGGTCACCTTAGCCAAAATGAGCCTACCTTACAGAGGAAGTTTTCTCCCTATCCCTCCATCATCATGGGGATATTTGTTGAGGACAAGGAAGGAAGCCTTCTCCATGACTGTGCCCAAGCTGTGGAATTCCCTCCCATAGGAGGCTCAGTTGGCCTCATCTCTGCTCTCTGCTGGTAGGCAAGGCCTTTGGTGCTTAGCTTAACTAACTGTGGCAAAAGGATCTTTTCATGGGATGTGTTATGCTTTTCTCCTTTTGACGATGTTTCAATGAGCTCTAAACTGTCTTAGTTTAGTGTTTAGTTCAGCATTAAGTAAACTATTTAATTTTTTTCTTTGTCTTTTGAAAAAAACCTTTTGTATCAAATAGGTTTTAACTGCGCTTTCTTTCACTTTGTTCTGGGGCGCCTTGGGTCCCATACTGGAAGAAACGGAGCATGTAATTCAAATTAATAAATACAAAACGTTAAGCCGGAAGTGCTGAAGAGATGTTGGCAATGACATTGGATCAGCAGGCATGATGGGAATTGCAGTGCCACACAGCTAGAGGGTCCCAGAGAAGGGAATGGATACACCTTCTATTCCCACTCCTCTCATTCTTGGGAAATATTGAATCTTTGCTTTGTGGGCACTTCAGTTCCCCCAAGATCTGTTTGCCAAGATCTTTGCATTGCTTCCATTTTTTAATCAGCATTGAGCAGATGCTAAATGAGTTTTCTCCCAGCTGCCTCTCCTTCTTGCAGCAACACCCCTCTAAACAACAATTAGCAAGTGATCTTTAATTAGTTTTACTGTTTGGCTCCTTATATGCTCTGATCTTAAGCACGGATTGGGTTGATGACAACTTGCTTTGGAAAGGCCCAAGTCAAAAGTCTCACTGTGACCACGGAGTCCGAGAGGTTGCACACTCCTGCACAGGAATGCACACATGCACACACACAAGCAAGCTGCCAGTGTGTTTTGAGATCAGACTCTGTTTGGGCTCAGTTTTCAAATGCACCCTCAGTTTCTCTCAGTCCCACCCCTGCTACAATCCCCTAGTCTAGTAGCTATGCTGGTTGGAGGCTTTTGTGTCAATGGGACAGTGAATCCACTCTGTGGTTTAGTCTAAACTTTAAAGGAGCTTTCCAAAGTGTAGAACCCTCTCTCCTGAAACAGGTTCGTCATCTTGGGTAGCTTTTAAAAATTTCAGACTAAAATCCAGAGTGGATTACCCACCCAGCATGGAAGAGGCTACTGCCTAGAAATCTAGGTGTTACAGGGAAGGGTTTTCCTGTAGTCCCGAGACCCTTTGACCCTGCTGCCTGAGGGATTCTGGGATCTGTAGTTCAAAAAAATAACATTTGCAAACTTAGCAGGCCCCTACCTTTGATGCAGCTTTTGTTGTTGCTGTTGTTGTCAGGTGGCACCAAATTATGGCAAAGATTCATAGGGGCTTTTTTTTAACAATATTTGTTCAGCGAGGGGTTTGCTGTTACCTGCCTCTCTTTTCTCAATAAAGCTTATGGTGGCCCTGTCCTAGGGTTTTCTTGGCCAGGTTTCTTCAATGCTGGATTTTGCCTAACTGCATGCAGATGCTAATGGTTCCAAATAGAAGTGAAAGATTAGAGGATGGCAGGGGGGGCATCCCTGTCATGTACCTCTCTTTCGACAACCCCCCCCCCAGAAATTCAATCTGCCTAGGAGACAGCAAAACAATCTGAATTCATTTCAGTAATCCTGATGGGAAGCCAGATTCCTTTAATGTTGCACAATAAACTCCAGTTGATTTGGTCAACCACTTTTTCTACATCAGGTGAAATAAGGGCAGCAGGACCAAGAGCCTTTCCGCACTACACTGTTACAGTGCTATTAGTCCACTTTCAACATCCTATGGAATCCTGGGGTTTGCAGTTCCGGGAGGGGCTGGCCAGAACTGCAAACCCCCAGGATTCCATAGGATGTTGAAAGTGGACTAATAGCGCTATAACAGCGTAGTGCAGAATATGTCCAAGTCTTCTAGTATTTGAAACAATCAGATTATTCAATTATCAGTTCCTTGCCTATGATGAATTTAAAAAACCCTTCCTTTCTTGTGTTTTCCATCAAATCAACACTGGCTTCTGGAGAACCTATCATGGGGTTTCCTTGGTACTGGCTATTCTTAATTTGTTTGTGCTTTTTTTAAAGATGTATTTTAATTGTTTAATTCGTGTTTTAACTTTTGTATGTTATGATTTTTAATTATGTTTTCTTTAAAAAGTACTGTAAGCCACTTTGAGTCCTTCCAAGGAAAAAAGCAGGATACAAATAAAGATAACAATGATAAATAAGAAATAATTGGGCAGATTTCTTCAGAGGTGGCTTGCCATGATTGCCTTCTTCTGAGGCTGAGAGAGTGATTTGCCCAAGGTCACCCAGTGGGTTTCCATAACTGAGCAGGGACTTGAACCTGGGTCTCTTGGAGTCCCAGTCTAGTAATCAAATCACCACCTTTGTTTGAGCACCAAGTTAAAATGTGGCTCTTTAAAAAAAAAAGCCATTAGGGCCTAGAGATCATGGCCTAACTAGGCTGCACTGGTTTTGTTTTAATTCCTTGAACACTGGTTTAATTGGTACATGGCTTCAGGTTCCCCCCCTCTCTCGTCTGTGCCCCATCCTGAGTTCTTTTGTTATGGGGCAGGATATAAATATGTTAATAAGTAAATAAAATAATTAATCCTGTGAGCTCAGTCAGGCTGAGAGTATGTGACTGGCTGAAGGTTACCCAGCAAGTTTCATAGCTTGGTGGGAAGCTGAACTTGGATATCCCAGGTCTTAGGGCCCTTCCACACCAGATTGTTATAGTGCTGTTATTCCACTTTCAGCATCCTATGGAATCCTGGGATTTGCTATTTAGGGAGGGGCATTGAGAATTCTCAGCCAGAGAGCTCTTGGGCCTCAGTAAACTACAAACCCCAGAATTCCACAGGATGTTCAAAGTAGAATAATAGCACTAGAACAGGGTAGTGCAGAAATAGCCCTAGTTCAGTATTCTGAACACTACGCCACCCTAGCTCTATACTGAATATCACATACACACACACACACAGAGTGTGTTACAACAGGGATAGCTCAGAAGAATATATTGCTGCTGGGAAAATCTATCCCCATACCATGCACATGACTACTGTGTGCATTGAAACTAGGTTTGAGAGAACAGAAAAGCTGAACTGGGGTGTCGGAATGGGACGTGACAGATAAAATGATGAACCCTGCATATCAAAAAGTCTGGCTACTTTGACCATGTGGGCCCTGGTTCCATTACCACCCTGGTCTTTACTCGTAGAAGCCAGAGCTGGTGGGGGGGACTTTTGGGGACTCCGGCTTCCAAAAGCCCGATGGCCATGCTAGCTAGGAGACACACATTTTGCTTTCCTTCTTCATCACTAACTCCCAGTGTTACCAGACACCATTCCGATCATCTTTTCATTGTGTATTTTTGGGGATCAGCGTTCCGTCTCTCTCCAGGCAACTCAACATCTGCATGACTTTGTGGGATGGCAAACTTATTCCTAAGCCTAGAGATACATTTCTTCCCTGAAAATCCATTCTGAGTGAGGCAAGGATTTCTTGGCAGGTCACAAAGGAAGATATGCAAATACTTCTCTCTCTCTCTTTCTTTCTTTATTGCAAGAGGCGATATGTTCCTTTGCATGAAAATGAAATTCAATCAGGCATAGCTGTTAAATTAAGTCTGCCTCGACCCCTCAGGTGCAAACACTCACATACCTCTACACATACACACACACCACAAAAACATTCAAATAGACATCCCTATGGCAAACCTAGTAAAGAAGGCACGATGGTCGTGGAAGAAGAGGTTGATGGGTAGAAAAAGTCAGCACCTCACAGAAGCTGGAAAAGTTACCGTTCTGGACTTCTACTCCACACCCTCCAGCTGTCCCTATTTGGCACAGCCAGTCTTGATTAATTCTCTGTTGTCCCACTTTTTCAGCTGCTTTTGTCCCACTTTTTCTTTCCTCCTCCTGCTTTCCCCCTTTGTCTTAAGCTGACTTCCATTGCTACAAACTGAGTTCAAAGCACAAAAGTAGTTTGTACTCCTTTAACTCAGTGGGAGAAGAGAAGGGGTAGCATCTCGCCCTTCCCAGTAGCCTCAAGCAAAAGCAAACTGCAGCAGTCTCTCCTAGCTTGTCTGTTCTCCCTCATTAATAACTTTTGCCATCTTGGCCACATGTGTCCTGGCTTTCATGAATGAAATGTTGGAAAGTATGCTACACTCCCCAGTCCAGCTGGGGACTCTGACAGTTGACATCTCAAAAAAGAGTAACTATTTGAAACTCTGTTTGCTTGACTGGGGAAAAAGTTAAGAAGGCTCACCTCTCACTGAAGCAGTGTCTTGAGGCTTGTGATCCTGGAATTGCTGCTTGGATCTGTGGGATGAGATGATGGTAAATAGGGTTAGGAAGTCATAACGACCCTAGAACCTGAGATTTCAGGGCCAAAACTGAGCTCTAGGAAAAAGCCTGTGTGATATCACAGGAGGCGAGCTCAGGAGAAGCTTTTGGGGTCGTTACAAGGGACAAGTCATGGTAACATTGTGAAGCATGAGACTTTAGACATCAAACATAGTTGCACAGAGTACATAATTCAAAAAACACCAAGTCCAACAAGTGATAAAAACAGATATGCATGTACACATACACACACAATTTCGAAGGCAATGCTCTCAGCCTGAGATTCCTCCCCATTGCCCTGAGGACTGGAGAAGAAGGTCCAGGCCCTGAGACCTGGGAACCCTAATTTAGACTAATTTGTCATGCTGTGTGCCTTCAAGTCGATGGCCTTAAAGTAAACTTATCATGGGGTTTTCTGGGGCTGAGAGTGTGTGATGCACTTACCACTCTAGAATTTGTACTGCCCTGTTGCTGCTGCCCTGAAATACTTGCAGCCCATTTTGTAAAAATACAGAGGATTATGAAAGTACTATACTAGGTTTGCCAAGTCAGGACTACCCCCCGCCCTGAAATTTCAGGGCCGAGCTCTGAGACCTAGGGGCAACCCTTTATGACATCAAAGGAGGAGGGACCTAGTGATGTTACAAGGGGCAGCCCCCTGGCGATGCCATCGTTGTTGTTATGTGCCTTTAAGTCACCATTAAACTTATGGCAGCCTCATGACTTTCACAGGGTTTTAGGCAAGGAACACTTGGAGGTGGTCTTGCCAGTTCCTCCCTCTGAAATATAGCCTACAACACCTGGTGTTTGTTGGTGGATCTAGTACCTACAGGCTAATCTGACTTAAGCATGATAAATTAAGCACCAATCACAATTACACAAAGTATAGAACTCAGATTTTTTTAAAAACACCAAGGCCATTTCCGCACTACAGTGTTAAACTGGTGCTATTCCACTTTTAACGCCCTGTGGAATTCTGGGGTTTGTAGTTTACTGAGACCAAAGAACTCTTTGGCTAGAATTCAAAGTGCCCTTCCTTAAACTACAAACCCCAGAATTCCATAGGAGGTTGATAGTGGAATAGCAGCACTTTAACACTGTAGTGCGGAAATGGTACAAGTCTTAGTAATGAGTATATAGACAGATACATACGCACACTCATAAATATACCTACAATTTTCAAGGCAGTGTTCTCACCCTGAGATTCCTCCCCCTAGCCCTGAGCCCTCGTAACCTTATACTGTACCCTCCCAGCATTCTCACTGCCAAAGCAAACTGACCCAGCCTCTAATTACTTTACTTTGAGTACCTGAGTCCTCAGGGACGGATGCCTATTCAGTATGAATACCTGAGTTGTTTGCAGAATCCCAGATGGATTCTTGCAGTTCACTTTGTGTTTGCTCAGAGAGCAGATGTGGCCTAGGAATAGCTCCAGACAGTTCTGTTTGGCTTGGCTTCACATAATAGTTCCTGAATGGCTCTCAAACCCACCCAGAGCTTGGAAAGTTACTTTATTTAGACTACAATTCCCAGGATCCTCAACTAGCATGGGATTCTGGAAGGTGTATTCCACAGCCTAATTGCTAGTGATTAGCCGTCACTCCAAGAGTTCCATTGACTCACTTACTGAACAGCAAATCAACATACAGATAAACCCCATTGATTCAATAGGTCTACTCTAGTTGGGACTACCACTAGGTTTTGGGGGCCCAGTTTTGATTTTTGCAAGCTCTAAACCTGCCATAGTATAGAAAGGAGATATTAATTTTCTCCAGTTTATTTTCTTTGTTAAGTAGAAAAGATTTTAACAGAAGGCAGGGTGCATTTTAGGCAATCCTCAATTTCCAATGGAACCAAGATTTCCCACCCAAATTCCTGTTTGAAGAAGGAAAAGAGCTTTCTTCACATAAATGAGAATTCCTAGCTACCTTCAGTATGCAGTGCCATAGAAGAACCCACCCTTTTGTGTTTTAATACCTTTTTTAAAACAGAATAATCATTACCAGTAAACAAACCTACCAGCTAATGTACATAAGCAAGCAAATTAAGTAGCTGCATGGATTTGTCATTTCCTTCTCAGCCTGGCTCAGCACAAGCCTAGGCGTTTGGCCTGGTATTGATTTCTGCAAACATATATTATTTTACACTGTAAGTACTAGTGGTCTGTTGTCGTTAAAAAATGACAGTTAAATTTAAAATGCATTAGTTTAATAAAAATGCATAAAGTCGAATAGGACTGCATTAGTTTCCTCGCAAAAATTCAATTTCATAAATATTAGCTCATGTTAAAATGCATTGATTTCCTAGGAAATTGGATTGGTCAAAGGGAATTTATATTTGGTTGGAATGGGAATGTATCCATTTTCTCCACACACACACACAGGGAAAGAAACACCAACACAACACATGTATTAATTTAATTTGATGCATTCACCCATAATACTCATACATTCATATGTTACGTAAATATAACAGTTGGCCCTCCACATTTGCAGGAAGTCTATAGCCAATATGGCCACTTCCGCACTAGACTGTTTATAGCGCTATGATTCCACTTTCAACATCCTATGGATCC
The DNA here is from genome assembly GCA_948474755.1 of Ctenosaura bakeri. Taxonomy (NCBI): domain Eukaryota; kingdom Metazoa; phylum Chordata; class Lepidosauria; order Squamata; family Iguanidae; genus Ctenosaura; species Ctenosaura bakeri. The sequence continues at coordinate 230,127 of CAOLHI010001491.1, forward strand.
CGGGGGTTTTCAGTTTTGGGAGGGGTCAGCCGGCCCCTCCCAAAACTGCAAACCCCAGGATTCCATAGGATGTTGAAAGTGGAATCATAGCGCTATAACAGTCTAGTGCGGAAATGGCTATATGCCTCAGCCCTCTTCCCACAGACACACACACACACGTATTTTAGTATTGTTGTGGTTTTTCCATTTTTGGGAGGGTCCTGCACACCTAACCATAATGAATGTGCCTTTGTATCCCAGAAAAATGCAAGATATATTTCTAAGCAGTTCAAGAGAGGAGCTGATTTCAGGGAGACCTTTGGGAATTGACCTTTGGCTTGCAAGCAGAGGGAAAAATATGCTTTCAATTGGGTTCCTTTGGCCTGGACCTACTCCTCAAGTCCTCAGGATGAGGGAGGAATCTCAGGGTGAGAGCGCTGCCCTAGAAGAGGTAGAGTGATGCCTGCACAATTTGGCCAAATTCGCTTTGATAGCCCCAACACCAAGAGGCATGTGGAATCAGGGAATTTTATCTAAGTGTTGACTCATCATTCAACAACTAATGAAATGGGTCACTCTTTGTACAACAGCCTCAATTTAATCATCTTGGCTTCGAGGGAGAGTTCAGGCTTGGTTTGCTCTGGGATCCATTCATTTGTCTTTCTGGCAGTCCAGGGTACCCACAGAACTCTCCTCCAACACTACATTTCAAATGCGTTGATTCTCACCCTATCAGCTTTCTTTACTGTCCGGCTTTCACAATCGTACATAGAAACTGGGAATGCAAATACAATTTCCTTTGCAATCTCTCTCAAAATGGTGTGAAGGGGTGATGCAACATCACTTCTTGTTGCTATTTTGAGAAGGGCTGTAGTGGAAAACAGAGGTATTTGGTCTTGCTGGAAAGGTGAAGCCTATGGGAGTGGGGTGGGGAATTGATCCCCATCACCCGCAAGGGTGCCCATCCCAGCCTACACACGACACCCACAGTATTCCACCCTACAACTCTCAGCGTATAATCATTATTTATTAAAATCTGTCTGTTCTATGCTACAGAATGAGACCTCACGGTGGCATACAAGTAAAACAAATAGATTAAAGCCATCTAAACCAATTTTTAAAAACTTAAATAGGCTCAAACTGTATTGAACTTGTTCAGTACGGCCAACAGTAGTCTTTCCAAGCTCTCTTTAGAAGCCTGCCAGAAACCACTGCTTGGAGTCCAGCAGAGTCACTGCCTTTATGCAGACTGCGCCTTCCTCCGTAGTCTGTCCCATTAATGGCTCTATCCTTTTAGATCCCAGGAGATTTCAACAGATGAAGATCCAGATGGAATCAGAGGCTGAACACATACGCACGCAACCACGCCAGCTGGGTTTTTCAGAACATCTTCTCATGCACCCAGAATGAGCACCTGAGGACACATCTGGGACCCAAACTGCAACGTTCCCCATTTAATTAGAAAACAACTACCAAGAGACATCAGTGATGTTGCAGCATGTCGTCACTGGTGGAGCAGACCAAAAGCAGGTGGTTCAGCCCAGTTCGGTTGTACATAACAGCTGCTCATGAAGGATCCTAGGAAGTGTAGTTTTTCAGGTTAGGCCAGCTGTGTCTGTTACAAGGAAAGATGTCGCAAGAATATAAGCCAAGATCCTCTTGATATTGGCAGAGGAGAATGTTTACCCCTGTACTTATGTCAAGGTCTGGACAGTGATGGCTGATGGTTCCTACATCAGTAGGGCAGTGTTTTTATGTCAGGTTTTATTGCTGTCACATGCTGGCTAACTTGCTCTCACAGAAAACACCCAGAGGCTCAGCAGCAGCATTTATTTGGAACTAGCAAGCAACAGAGAAACTTTCAAAAAGTTGCTGAAATTGACATGCATTGGATGGTAACAGGTTTTATACTTTGACATACAAATTCAGGCACGCATGGTGACAATTGGTGAAAGTCATAAATGTCACCCCCACCAGAATCAGAGTTTCCCAGGCATTCTCAATGTTTATGTGACTTTCATCCTGAGAACCTGGCCAATTCCTGTCCTCTTATCTTGTCCCTGCTTTGTTCCCATAACACCTCCCTGTTAGTTTCCCATTCCACTCTTCTGATCGCCCCATCTTTACACCAGATGCTCCAAACTCTAACTATTGCCAGATTCTTTGGCACCTTGATGCCTTTTGCAAACAAAATGCAATTAGCAATGGATACATGGTAGCACTCACAATCTCTACTTCCCTTTCATCTCCTGTCTATGTGAAAACAGATGTTTCCCCCATTCATATGACAGGAGCCGAACATCCTGACAATTGCAGGCTTTCAAAAGCTCTCCAAGGTGCTGAACTCTATTCCTGAAGAGGCACAGTACCTTGGAGAGCTTCTTTAAAGGTCATTACAGCTTGCAATGAATTCATTGCTCCACTGGTGCGGGAGCCATGAGTTGCCTCAGGGTCTGGGCACCACCGAGGGAGGCTGAAAGCAACCAGCTGGGTGACAGCATGAGAGATCTTTGCCAGTGTGTCCCCTAGCTAACCAGTGGCCAGTCAGGTCAGGGGGAACTGTGCCTGAGTGTCACCTCTCAGCTATTTTGCATCCTAGCTTAACATTGCATGAGGAGGTGTTGTATGCCTTCTTACACAATGTCACAAAAAAGTAGCTAAGATAGCATGATCCATGGTTGCACTAGTACAGGGGTGGACAATGACATGGGATCCAAAAGCCAATTTCTGCCTCGCACCCCCAGACTGCACCTGCCCGACAGAGCACGACAATGCTGCCCAACAGAGCACGGCAATACTTTGTCAGAAGTATCCCGGCCCAAATGGTGACCTGAAGAGACAATAAAGGAAGTATTTGGGGGCAGGAGGTGAGGAAGGGTGGTTTACGTTTGGGGGTGCTTCCGGCACTGTTTAAGGGGACATTTTTCAAATGATGGTCTTGGAGGGCTTTGGTGGACTGGCACAGGCCTTCAGAGGCCAGAAAGGTGGGGTCACATGAAGCCCCTGGGCACACTTTCCTCAGGCCTACTCAAGTCCTCAAAAGGATTCCGACCACAGCTGCCAAGATTCAGGTGAATGACAACAACCATTGAATCAGTACTGTTGTAGGAAAGTGACTTTGCAGCAGAGTGTTTTGCCAGGCGATACTTTTGGGGATTCTAACTCCCAGACTGGCAGGGGGATTATGGGAGTTGTAGTCCAAAAAGGTTATTTTTCTTCCAAGCTCTGATTCACAGCAGCTCATAAGCCATCTCTTCTAGCCATTGTTTCTCTAACCATTGGCATTTCAACTGTAAGCTCCTTGGAGGCAGAGGACTCTACGCTTCCTTTTAATGCCAGTGCACATTCACTAAATGGGAAGATTTTTCCCCACACACCCCCTCCAAGGCAGCCTTGGATGCCACTGTCAAATTCTAAAACATGTATGTGAACCCAAAGACACCCATGACATTTCAAAGCAAGGCAGGCCACCCGCACTGCAGGAGAGGCGTGTAAGTGAACGACTGTAACGGCAGGCGCATCAAGTATCGCCTTGCCTTATCTGCAAAGGACGCCGTGTTTTACATGAAAAAAGGCTTTCTAATTAATAGGCCAGGCCCTCTCACATTTGAGAAAAATAGGAAGGAAGAAAAGATTTGATTAACCCACATTCTTCTTCTCCTTCTCTCTCTCTTTTTTTCAATTTGGTGTGTTCTGCCTGAGCGAGGCACGGAAGGGAAGGCTTGTTCTTTCTGGCAAGAGCTGATAACATTATTCTCTTTTGCAAAAAATAAAAAAATAAAAAAGGGGGAGAGTACGATTCATCTCTCTGTGCTGCAAAGGAGTGGGAATTCAGCTACAGAGTCACACGCCAGCAAGCCAGCAAGGTTAATTAGCTTGCCTGATTGCATGTTAATTTACCCACACGAAATGCACCACACAGTGAGTACCAGAAGGTCTGGATTTCCCATTACTTTAAAGAAAGCCCCAGTGCAAGAGATCCAATCCAAATGAAAGCCTGAACCAGGGCAAGGGGAAAGCCTTGGTCCCTAATAGAGGAGGATGTACCCAAATATTTACCCCTAGTGTCTTATCTTCTAAGTGGCTGGTACCTGACTAGCTTCCTGATACAATTGGACAGTGAGATACACTGCCTCAGAGTGTGGTGGAGTCTCCTTCTTTGGAGGTTTTTAAACATAGCTTGGGTGGTTATTTGTCAGGAGCGCTTTGATGGCACTTTCCTGCATGGCAGAATGGGGTTGGACTTGATGGCCCTTGCGGTCTTTCCCAGCTGTATTATTCTCTGATTCTTTGGTGGTCCTTAAATACCTTTTTTGGAGATCTTTTTGGAGGTCCTTAAACAGAGGTTAGTGGCCATCTGCCAGAACTACTGGCGTTTTGTCTCCCTGCATGGCAGAGGGTTGGACTAGACACCTCTTGTGGTCTCTTCCAGCTTTATTATTCTATGATTCACCAAAATAAAGACACTATGGCAAGCGCAAGGCCTGTTGCTATCTGACACAAAGAACAAGACGACACCCCCTCACATCCTTTGGAAAAGTGACCTTTTTGGACTATAATGCCCAGAATTTCCCAGACAGTGTTGCCAGTGTGGCTTTGAGCCCCACCACAAAACTGCCAAATACAAGTACCAAGTGTCTGTGGCTGTCCAGGACAGAGGCTGGTAAAATAAGTGTGGTTCCCCACTTCTTACTCTTTAGACTGATGGACTGAGGATCCTTTGCCATTTGCCAGATAATCTGGATTCTGTCTAGGGTCTCATCATCACCTTCTAACTACCTGGACATCTAACTGGTGATGGTGGTGAAATCCAGACAGGCAGAATTAAGATCAACAGTCCACTTAAGCATTCTTAACTATTGGAATCTCAGGAATTTCTATGGGAAAATGAGCAGGTTATCTGGTAACTTTTAGGCTGTTTATTGTATGCAACCATAGATATACAAATGCATAGTGTCCCTTTGGGGGAAAACGCAGACATGTCAATGTTTGTGCATGTTAATTCATTGCATGAGACTGCATTGCATGTGAGGCATCATGCATTCTTTCCCCTATAGTATAAGGCAAGTAACATGTTACACCTTCATAAGGACTGAACCTTTAGTGCGACATCTTTCTAGCAGACTACTCTATAATGATCACATAGAGGAACATTATCATCTTAAACAATATAGCTCAGCCATTTATCCTAGGAAAAATACCATCTCATCTGTTGAGGACCCATACTTCTTGAAACAGGCATCCAAGGAACTAGTATCCTTGGGCACTGTTAAATCTAACAGCATCCGTTACCTACCTATAAACATCCCTACCAGGTATCCTTTACAATCACAATGGGCAATATATCTATTTTAGATATATTTGTTTCTCTCACCATTGTTTCTCTCACCAGCAGTATCTATCAACATGTCTGGGCAGTTTCTCAATTTCTCAGGAACAGCCTGGCTTGGAAGCTACCTTGTAGTTTTCTTTTCATTCCTTGCAGACTACAAAGGCAATCTGATTACCGTCTCCTCCGGCTTCTTTAATCTCTTCCTAGCCTCTGCCCAACCTATCAGCTGACCTATCTGATCCAAACAAAATGAAGGCACTCATCTACCACATTTCTGTCAACAGTCTGCTCCTCCAATTAGATTTGTGGAGATAATATAAACAAACCTGGGTACAGCTAGATCTTGGCTTTTGGCTGCCTTCCATCAGATTACATCAGTCATTGTACCTGCTAGGAGGTTATTGTCAGTTAAGTCTGGTGGACCTTCTCTTTTCTTGTTTACAATTGTCTGCTCAAAGCTTCAAAAGAACAAGTAACATAGTTACTGACAGTTACCTGTAACAAGTTATTTCTTTCTCACAAGGGTGTAACAAAGTCACATTTGAAAAGCACCCCAATCAGAGGGAACAAAGTTACTTTACCAGTGCAGGGAGCAATCCAGTGGTGGCTGGTGGATTCCAGGTCATTGGGGTGGAATATTTACACCAGATTTTACTTTTGCCTGAGGCTACTGAGCAGGGGGAGATTCTATCCCCCCTTCTCCTCTCCCCCTCCCCACAGAGTTAAGTGCAAACTACTTTTGCACCTTGAACTCTGCAGAAGCATGCTGAGGACAAAGGGAGAAAGTTAGAGGAAGGAGAGGAACTGGAGCATTTTTTAAAAAGCTGAAAACGTAGGACAACAAAGGACTGATCAGGATTGTCCCTGCCAGACCAGAACAGTTGAAAGTTATGTGAGGGTATATGGGAGAGCCTTCTTGGTGGCTTATCCGAGGCTGTGAAACCTCCTCTCCCAGGAAGCTAAGTTGTCCCTTCCCCACTCTCCTTCCACTAGCAGGCAAAGACCTTTCTGTTTAGGCCTCTTTCACACAACACAGATACAGCACAATGATGCTGCCTTAATGGCTGAGAATTCTAGATGCCTCTCCTTACATTGAAAAGCCTTGGGTACCATGGAAGGCAGCCGGGCCATTCAGGTGGAATCATAGCACTATAATTCCCTTGGGCTCTAAGGGCCCTTGCAGGTTGTTGGTCACTAGCTGACTGCTGCGGAAGGATCTGTGAATGCAGGGCACTGTATTTCCATCCTCACTGCTATATTTTAATTTAAACAGTCTGATATCCATGCATTTTAAAACAAACTAGCAGGGTGTAATGGTTTAAGCATTGGACTAGAACTCTGGAGACCAGAGTTCAAATCCCCACCTGGACATGGAAGCCCATTGGGTGATCTTGGGCAAGTCACACTCTCTCAGCCTCAAGGGGATGCAAAGGCAAACCTACTTGTGAGCAAATTCGGCCAAGAAAACCCTATGATAGGTTCACCTTAGAGTTGGCCTAGGTCAGAAATGATTTGCAGGCTTACAGCCACAACAAGTTTATTCAATTGGTTTTGGACTTTACTTACTATAATGATTAGGAGTTACCCATAATTTGTTTTGATCTATGTTGTGAGCTGCCTTGGGTCCCATAATGGGAGATAGGTGGGATATAAATAAAATAAAATAAAATAGCCACGGGAATGAATGACCTTTTAAAGGTCTCTTTCTAAGTTTTGGGCCATTTCCACACTAGTCTGTTATAGCGCGATGATTCCACTTTCACACCCTTGAGATCCTGGGGTTTGCACTTTAGGCAGGGGCCGGCTGGCCCCTCCAGAAACTGCAAACCCCAGGATTCCAGAGGATATTGAAAGTGGAATCATCACGCTATAACAGGCTAGTGCAGAAATGGCCTTTGGTCTTTCCCTACTGCTGCTTCTCTGAGGAAACACCAGGGACTGAACTGGGCTTGCAAGCATGTGCTTGGTCACTGAGCACACCTCCCATACCTTCCAACATTTCACAGGCAAAAACTGAGAGACGTGTGGCCAAACAGACTCAGAGGATGGTGAAAAGAAAGCAACAGGGCAACAAGATGGCAAAGGTTATTAACCAGGAAAAACCGCACAAAATTACTATGTTAAGCAGAGAAATCCTGGAATTGATGTACAGAGTTCAAGAAAGCCTGGAAAAAAGTGTGTGTGGGGAGGTGGAATCCAGATGAGTCTACAAGGAAGGGGAAGCCTTCACCCCTCTCCTCCTCTCCCTCTTGCGGAGTTAACTGAGTACAACTCCTTTTTGCAGTTTGAACTCACCTTCCAGCAATTGAAGCCGGCGAAGGGTGAAAGGAGAAAGTGGGAGGAGGAGAAAGAAACTGGGATGGAGAGGCCGCCCAGGAAAGGATGCCCTCCTCTCAGTAGTCTTGCAGGTCCCAGCTTCTCCCACTGGGACCTCTTTCTGTAGCGAGGTGGGGTGCCGGCCCTGCAGCTCTCCTCTGGGACAGTTTCCCATCACAAACCAGGTGGCCTTTGTGGCACATGAGGGGAGCAGCAAGGAGGTGCCACCCTCCCATTCCTCGGCTTCCTGGAAAACTTTCCAGTTTCCCCCTCACCCGCCAAATTCAAGATGCGTTGGATTGTCTCTGACAACCATGAAATAAGCAATGGAGCAGATGCAGAGTCATCCAAATCACCCAGACATTATCCCTCACCATCTGGATCCCAACGCTCGCCAGAATGTATTTCTAGGGTTGGCAGGGAGGTACCCTCTGTCTCAGCTCTCCATATGCCATCATATGGCTGCAACATTCATGCCATCCCATCCTGAAAGCAAGTCTTGCAGCAGTTCATCAGGCAGCAGAGAAGAAATGTGATCCTAATCTATCTATCTTTTTCTTTCTTTCTTTCTTTCTTTCTTTCTTTCTTTCTTTCTTTCTTTCTTTCTTTTTTTCTTTCTTTCTTTCATTTCTATCCCACCTTCCTCCCAATATGAGACCCAAAGTCCCAAATTGGGACCCATATTGAAGTTAAAATAAATAGAGTGAAATCAATAATACACAAGTTTTTAAAAAACACTAATGAAAATGTTCACTTTAAATGGTTTAAAAACTACTCATCACCTCTTTTTTAGCTCAAGCAAATATTCTTTTTTTTCTGATGGGCCTGGAAGGAACAGAAAGCTTTTCTTTGGGTGAGGGAAAGAAATATAAAACACTGAGTGTATCCACACTGCACAATTATATCAATTTCATACCCCTTGCCCAAGCTTCCTCCTGTAACAACTTGGGTTGTGTAGTTTGATGAGCTCCTTGGAATGCTCTGCTAGTGAGTTCTGATGCTATAATTCAGAGAAGTGCACAAGAAAATTCTAAGTTTGTTGTAATGTGCCTTCCAGTGGACTCAGGGCCTTTCCACACTACACTGTTATAGTGCTATTATTCCACTTTCAACATCCTGTGGAATTCTGGATCTTGTAGTCTACTGAGGCCCAAGAGCTCTATGGCTGAGAATTCTAAAGGCCCCTCCCTAAACTGCAAACCCCAGGATTCCATAGGATGTTGAAAGTGGAATAATAGCGCTATAACAGTGTAGTACGGAAATGGCCAAAAAGGGTTTATATCTGTGAAAGCTCACGCTAACAGTAAAACTACTAGTCTTAAAGGTTTTGCCACATTCCTTCTTGTTTTCTCACCCTCCCTTTCTCCTTTTTACAGTTAAAACAGTTTAAAATACATTTAAGACATAATGAAAAGATAAAAGATAGAACAGCACATCCCATTCAGAACACCCTTCTGCCTCACAAGTGGAGCAAAAAATGCCTGTCTAAATCAAAAGGTCTTTGCCTGTGGGCAGAAACCAAGCAGAGAGGGGGCTAATAGAACCTCCTGTGGAGGGCAGATCCATCACCTGGGAGCAGTCACTGGGAAAGCTCTCTCCCATCTCCTCACCAAACACAACTGAGATGATGGTAGGACCAAGAGAACGCCTTCTCCTGTAGACCTTAAAACTTGGGCTGGGAGAACTGTAGACCTTAAAACTTGGGCTGGGAGAACTAGTCTTTTAGATAGTCTGGGTGCTTATGGGACTTGGAGACCAAAAACATGCAAAGAATTGGTCCCACTCTGCTTTGAAAACAACCAGCCTGGATTTTACTATTATAAGCCAAGACGTAACCCAGTGTAGTGCACTTAGAGTGGAGACGACAGCAAATACCTGGCAAAACAACTAGGCCGAATTAAAAGCTTAAAAACTGTGTCCAAGCCTCCTTCAGGGTGTGACATCTTTCTTTCCAGGTAGCTGGCATCTTATTTGGTTGTTTGAGATGGTTTCTGCGAGAGGAGAGGAGTCTCCTCAAGCCCTCTTTGACCTGCTCTGTCGCGCTGTCGTCTTGGCATTCAGCTACCTGCACCGGTTCAAAAGTAAGGCAGAGGGGACCAGGTGGTGGCTTGTATGACAACTCACATTAAGCAGCTGCGTGTAACTCACTGACATTTATAGATTTTTACCTAATGCTGGAAATTAAGGTAATTGCACCCGAGGCCAATTAATTTCTCTGAACTTTGGAAGGGAGAATAAGAGAGAAGCAGTCACCGATGCTTGATTAGAAGTGAAGGCTTCGGTGAGGCCATTCTCCTGATGCTTGGCTAATTCTTTTCCTTCACGCTGATGATCCAGGAAAGAGGCAGAAAGCCGAACAATTCTCCATCCTTGCTCTTTGCCTAGATGCACCAAGACAAAACGAGGAAACCTATGATGCATTGCAACAGCTTCTAAAAGTTATGCAAAGGAAACACATTTGAAACTATCCCCTTTGTTGTGCATCCCTTTTTTGCGCATTCAGAGTTTCAGGAAAGTCAAGATGGCCAAGGAAAAGGAAAACTGATGAGGTCTAGAAACTTGTTTGCTCTCTTTCAAGGTAATATCATTGTCTAATCATTGCTGTTTGATTCACACCTTTTTCTTAATAGCATGCATGTACATGTGTGGTGTTACTGTAGATTCCTAGCAGTTTGAATTCAGCAAAAATGGAAAATTATGCCAAGTGTGAGCTTGCCATGGAGATTTTCCACTGAACTTTGTTCCTCATTACATTTCTACTTAACAGATCAAACATTCCCCCCATTTTTTCCCGCTTATAGTGCTTAAATGGTATAACTTTATTGCATAGTACTAAAGTGTTACACCCACTTTAGCATTGGACTATTCTCTGGAAAGCGGGATTCAAATTCCCACTCAGCCACGGAAACCCACTGGGTGACCTTAGGCAAGTCACACTCTCTCAGCCTCAAAGGCAAACTCCCTCTGAACAAATCTTGTCAAGAAACCCCCATGATAAGTTCACCTTAGGGTCACCATATGTTAGAAACAACCTGAAGGCACACAGCAACAAAACCTCAGTCTTACCCACAGAAAGAAATAATATGTATTCAAAGGTAAGTTAAATGCATTTCAAGAAGAAGAGCAGCAATTCACATCCCTCCTTTTTTCTCCTTTCTTTGCACAAGACACTGATTTCACCACAGGAGGGCAATCAAAGCACAATTTCCTTTTAAACACTATTGTAAACAGGAGTGTGGTGTAGTGGTGAGAGTGTTGGACCAGGACTCTAGGATACCAGGGTCTGAATCCCCATTTGGCCATGAAAATCCACTGGATGACCTCAGGCACATCACATCCTCTCATTCTAATAGGAAGCCAATGACAAACCTTGGGGAGGGGATGCATAAAAGAGGTAGCATTTTGTAGCGGTGTAAGTGCTGGTATATGACTCCTCCAGGGTTCAAATCCCTGCTTAGCCATGGAAACCCACTAGTGACCTTAGACAAGGCACACTCTCTCTGCTTCAGAAGAAGAGACTAGACCCTGTCAAAAAAAAACCCTATGGGAAATAGTGTGATGTAATGGTTTGTCTGTTGGACACGGCTTCCGGGAGACAAGGGTTTAAATCTCTGCTCAGCCATGGAAAACCACTGAGTGATCTTGGACAAGCCACACTCTCTCAGCCTCTGAGGAAGGCAAGGGCAAATCTCCTCTGAAGAAATCTGGCCAAGAAAATTGAAGTGTACTGGTCCTCACTCAAGCATGAACACCCCCTGGGTGTGCCTCTGAGCAAGTCACACACTCTCAGCCTCAGAGGAAAGCCATGACAACCCCCCTCTGATGAAATCTGACCAAGAAAACCCTAGGAAAGGGTCAGAGTCAATCTGAAGGCACAAAACAAGAAGTCTTGTGGTCTTGCCCAACCCTATGATTCTAGGATTTCATGACAGTGGCCAGGATCTTGGTGGCATCTTCTGCACCCACAAGTTCCCCTACCAAAGCTGTTAGACATTTTTGTCCGATCAGAACATCCACATTCATGGTTGTGGTAACAGAGTTGTGGCACCGTTGCATCTGGCTTGTGCATTGGCCTCATGCTCGGTTGCGCATTCAGCTGTGCAAAGCTGCCATTTTGCACAAAGGCTGTGGAGTACAATCAGTGCCTCCTTCTGCATGCAGAGATTTAAGCTGTGCTATCTCTTGCCAAAGGAAAAGCTAGTTGATGGCCACTTAAAGACACATGTGCACGCATCCCAAAGGTAGAAGCTCAACCTACATTTGCGCTGCATGTGCATATTCCACTTCAGAAAAGAAAATTTGAGTAGGAAATCCGATTAAAGCAAGCTAAATTCATAAAAGCAAATCTACAAATAGATAAACAGAGCCTAGCAGCATAAAACAATGCTGTAAACAACTTAATCAAAAACTGTGTGTGTATGTGACTTTGAGTTGCCTGTCGACTTACGGTGATGCCATGAATTTCCTAGGTTTTCTTAGGCCATGAAGACTTAGAGGTGGTTTTGCCATTTCCTTCTTCTGAAACAGAGCCTACAGCACCTGGTGTTCATTGGGGGTTTCCCATACAAGTATTAACCAAGGCTGACCTTACCTAGCTACCAAGATCAGATGGGATCTGGTACCTTTTAGGCCCTAATCAAAAACTAAAGCAACAGAAAGACTAAAAGCGGATAAAAGCTGAAGACAAGGAGGAGAAGACAGAAGAGAAAGCAAGGCACGGTGGATGTCTCAGGCCTCCCTGAACAAAAGATACTCAGTATCTAAAGGCAATTATTTGGTGCTTCAGTTGCATCTTTCCTTGAGGAGGGCAGATCTGGCCAGTGTCCTCTATACCATAATTACCTCCCAGTTGGACTACTGTAATGTGATCTATGTGGGGCTGCCCTTGAAAACTGCTTAGAAGCTACACCTACTGCAATATGTATCAGCCAGACTGTTGTCATGCATGTGCTGTAGAGATCGTATATCACAGGTTGACTGCACTGGCTTCTAATCTACTTCTGAGCTCAATTGAAGGTGCTGCTTATAACCTACAAAGTGGGTGGGATATCTGAAAGACCTTGGGAAAAAGGAAGCTATTAAACAAAACAAACAACTAACTAATTGGGATTGCTTCTGTCAAATCAGGACAGTCAGAGTGCATGCATATCTTTTTTCTTTTTCTTCACTAGTTGCTACTTACAGATGACAATGGTGGTGATCAGGAAGAATCTAATAACTGATCAGGGGGTAAGATGATGGCTTGAAGCCCATCCTCCCACTGCTCAGATGCAGGTGACTTCCACATTTCATATTCACTCTTCTCCAAAAACACTTCCTAGTCTTCAGTCTACACAATGCAGTGTAACTATGGAGAGTGGCAAAATGTGGGCATTGCCCCTCCCCAGTAAAGATTCTGCCACCCAAATGAAATTGTCCTTCACTCTCCAAATTTTAGCATTGCAGTAACTGAAAACATCCACTGAGCTTTGAGAAATACAGTTTAGGCACTTAAAGAAAAGAGGCTGGCAAGACTGATCCAGGGAAGGGTCACATAGAAGAATCCTACGTGTACATTGTTTTCACTGTTTCTCGTTCTGCAGTGCTAGAGATTTGGGGAGCAAACAAAAATTTCATGGAGGGTAGAACACTAACTTGGAGGGGCAGTGTCTTCATCGCCTCCTCCATAGCGTTCCTACTAACACTATTCCAGACAATGCACACCAGGTTCCCCAGTTCACAGCCCAGAAAAAGCTGCCCCCATTCAGTAAATTGGGGCAGTGGAGCCAACTGCAGAGTTTGGCATGAAAGGCCCATCCAGGAGTTTATTCTTATCCTGTCCCCTTTGTCTTCCACGCCTGGCCTCCCATCTATTTAAATCCCTTTTAAAATGCCTTGGCTCTCTCCCTCAGAATATCTGACATAGTCTCCCACCCCTTTTTGTTCATGCTCTCTCTCTCTCATTTCTTCTCCTGGGAAGGTGATACTGTCTGTGACGTATTCTCACCCTCTGAATTTCCCCGAAGAAGAAGAAGAGACTGTACATTTGTCTGGTTTTCAGGCTGCTTCTGGACAGCAGCCTCCCAGCACTTCTCATTCAGAGACTGTTCTTCCCTTGACAGATTTGTGTGTGTGAGGGCCTTTCCACACTACTATTATTCCACTTTCAACATCTCGTGGAATCCTGGGGTTTATAGTTTAGGGAGAAGCATTTAAAATTCTCAGCCAGGGAGCTCTTTGGCCTCAGTAAACTACAAACCCCAGAATTCCACAGGATGTTGAAAGTGGAATAATAGCACTAGAACAGTGCAGTGTGGAAATGCCCTTTGAGTTAGAAGTGGAAGGCTCTTGGTGTACTAGGCCAGTGGTTTCACTTCTTTATGGTGGCAATGAGGGAAGGCAGACAAAACATTCCAGGTCTCAGCAGCTTATTTTTGCAAAACTGACCATCTTCATGACTGTAGGACACCTGGTCTTTTTTTCTCTCTGACTTCCACTACTTACTCTGGCATAGTACAACAGGATTCAGGCTTAGGTGTGGAACCAGCACTGAATTAAGACACATGGTGGTAGGCTTCTGCTAAACTGCTAATTTAAGAGGCCCAAAAGCAGTATCCAAAAAGAAGTGTGTTATTCAAACAGAAAGGATAATGAAAGTAGAAATTATACGGCTTTATATTTTGATACAAATTATAGTTATTCCTGCTCAGATTTATGAAAACCAGGACAAATAATTGTGTAGCCCAGGGATGCGGAAAGTGTGGTCCATAGGTCACATGCAACACTTGCAACCAAGTTTAGGGACACCACAAGTTAAACAAAATATCATGGGCATTTTCTGCCCATAAAAGCCTCCAAACCACTCAGAAGTGCTGCAAAACACAGCAGTTTTCACCTGAACTCTCTGGTCCCCACAATGGTCCCCAAGTAGTCCTTCAAATCTGCCCAAAACTGGCTGAAATTTAAACCAAAAGTGTTGTGACATCACTTCTGGTCCTGATGAAAGCACTGGTGCAGCCTGCAGAAGTGGGGGTCCCCCTCACCTCCTTTGCAGTTGCCTCCCGTGTAGCTGTTAGAAAAATGTTTATCCCATCTGAATAAGGCCCATTTCAGATTCTGTTTTCTGTTTTCCTTTTTCCAAAAATCGCTTACATCAAACTTGACATGTTGTTGTTGTTCCGTGAGAAGTCTCTTCTTAACGTGAAGCCCTAAGCTACAGATTACTCAGCGTGTGCAAAGATCCAGCATTGTCTGGACTCCCTTGTGAAATTCCATGGCTGAGGCAGAACGTGTTTCTGATAAAAGTGTAATCTGGGAGAGCCCCTTGCCCTGCTTTCTGTATTTGGCAGAGGGCAAAGAAAGCATGTTTCACCTGTAGCAACCTGCCTTCCATTCCAATTTAAGCCTAAACTGAGCTTCACCCCCAGAATATCTGGAATAACTTGCTAGGCTTCTAAAGCCCCTGCGACTTAGCATCTGGCTGTGGAGGAATCTAGACCAATGGAGATGAGAATGAAAAGTTAACACCAGAATATTGAACACTGCATTCAAAAGGAAGGCAGATAAAACCCTCCTTGTGCGGCATATAAATAAATAAATTTCTTGAGTGCTCTTTTACTTTGTGAATGAATATGGAAGAGAGACATGTAAAGCTGATCTGCTGCCAGTAGTACAACCTGGGAAATAATTGTGCAGAAACCTATGAAGCCTTTGACGCACACAAAGCCATTATAAAAATTTGTGTTGTGAAAGAAACAAGTTTTGACGTTTTTATTTCTTAAATCCATTTTCTCCCTAAGAATAAATTAACAAAATTGGTGTGGCGGGAGGGGGGAGATTTACGGTTGTAACTGGTAGAAAGGCAGCAAAGAGGGAGGGGGAAGCCTGCTGATTCCTAGAGTCAAGTGGCTACTCATTAGGGTGGTCTTCCCCAACTTGCTGGGGGAATGATAGGAATTGTAGTCCAGCACATCTGTAGACTGCCAGGCTGAGCTAGGCAACTTTAAAGGAATGCATGTAGCCCACTATTGACTAATCTAACCAATGATGGCTCTCTAAGATTCACAAGGGAACAGGCATATCTCAGTAATAACGCAGGCCCACCTTACACGGCTGTTATAAGGATGGCCAAGGTAATATGTTTTCTTCTTATAGAATTCTCTGGTCAGAGAGGGTGGGCTCCATGGAGCCCTCAGCCTAATTTTAAAAGCCCTTTGCGAGCAAGCTCAGACTCACTGGAGAAAAGGGGGAATATAAATGAAGCAGTTGACTGACTTCAAGGAAGAGAGCTCTCTCCTCATCCTCCACTGGACAGAGTAGGGAGAATAGAAAAGAAGCTGGCATGCGGGGACTGGGTTCAGAGAGGGAAAGAGGAGCATGAGAGAAAGAGAGAGAGACAGTTGAAGAAAGAGAATGGGGATGTCAGAAAAAGACAGGAAGAGAGAAAAGGAAAAATTACAGAGAGTGTCAGGGAAAGAGAGAGAGAGAGAGAGAGTGGCAAAAATAAGTGGGGTGAGAAAGAGAAAGAAAGTCATGCCATGGAAAGGAAGAAAGAGAAGAGAGAGTCTCATATAGAGAAAAAAAAATGTGTGTGTATGTATGTAAGAGAGAGGGACAGAGAGACAAAGACAGAGGCCCTTTTCACATGGGGCTAAAAAAACAGTGTAGAGCAACCTCTGCGGAGGTCGTCTACACTGTAACTTGGATTGGGGTGGATTACTTTAGAGTAAATCCACACCCCAATCCACGCAGGGGCGACTGGAAGAGGAGCCACCCGTGCTTTTGAAAAACCACTTGTCCTGTGGGTTTTAAAAGGCACAGGGCGTGCAGCCCCGTCCAGCCCCGTCACAGCGCCGGTATAGATCTGCAGGCGTGCGCAAGGGCGTGCCTGCAGATCGTGCGGGGGGTGGGATTTCCAGCTGGTGAGCTTCTCCGAATAGCGGAGAGCCTCCGTCAGTCAGAAGCCGCCATTTTGGGTGCTGCCGGACGCAGCGGACGCTGAGGATGCCGCTGAGTGTGGAGTGGCGAAACGGGCTGCTCCACGCAGCGACGGAATAAAGGTAAGCCCCGTTTCCACGTGGACCTGCCCGTTTCCCTGCCCGCATGTGAAAAGGGCCAGAGAGAGATAAACACATTTCCGCACTGGACTGTTACAGCACTATTATTCCACTTTCAACATCATACGGAATCCTGGAGTTTGCAGTTTAGGGAGGGACCAGCCAGCCCCTCCCTAAACTGCAAACTCCAGGATTCCATAGGATGTTGAAAGTGGAATAATAGCGCTGTAACAGTATAGTGTGGAAATGGCCAAAGAGAGACAGAGACAGACAGAGATGGAGAGAGACTCACACAGAAGAGTGGTCAATCCACTTTTGGTTCTGGCCCTGCGCATCACAGCCATGCAACCACTATCAGGTAACCTTCACAGCCATGCAACCACTATCAGGCAACCTTCACTATCAAGTAACCTTCACTCTCACTCTCTCTCACTCTCTCTCTCCCTGGCACCAGTAGCTCACAGTTCAACTGGGAAGATGCCTTACCCTCTCATTTGGGGATGAGGCGGCCCCACCAAGCACAAGCTGCCTCTTGCCAAAGGGAATTAAGCTACTGATCTAAAGAGTGCGTCCCCCCCCCGTAGTACTTGTCCCAAATGTGTCTTCCTGCTTTTTCATCCCTATGAGGACTCTAAAGACCACCCTGACACCCTGAGGAGACACAGAGCAGCCCTGCCTAGAGACTGGCGTGAGCCTCAAGATGCCAGTGATCCTGCCTCTGGCCACCTTCTCCCAGTGCCCTTTGGAACCAACAAGGGCCATTGTTAGCATGCCTAATTGTGGATTTCTTTAGAAGGAGCCCCTGCAGCTGCCTGTCTGCATCAGCTCACCCTTCATGAGACATGTCTTCAGCGGGCCAAGCTCTGAAGAACAACAGCGTGCCATGTACTGTACATGCAGAAGCTGGCAAGGTGGAGGAGGGAGGAGCCTTTAAACAGATCATCAGGTCTTGGTGACGGATGAACAAAACTGGGCTCTCACACACAACCACGTTCAGAGGGGAGAAAGAATCACGGACGAGAAAGAACCTCACCCGAAAGCAGCAGCTGTTTGTACCTTCATTTGTTTCCATCATGTGCGGCTAAGACAGCTGCAATCAAAGGCGCAGTTCGGGACAGTATTGTTTGTGCCGTGGGTGTCACCTTCAGCCCCCTCCCTCTCGTCTAAGTATTTCTGCCCTCCAGGCCCCTGGGGGAGGAGATGCTCAGGGACAGTGTGAGCAAGCTAAAAATATAAGGACAAAGTAGAGAAAGGTTGCTAGCCCGGGTCAGCTGAAAAAATCCATCCACCTCTCTGAAAGACAGGCCCACCAGAAGCAACATTCAGTGCTAGAAAGTTCCAGTTAATTCCCCTGAACTACAGTTACCAAGGTATATTGGAAAGAGAAGGATTAAGGATGAAATCAAGGTACCTAGGCCATGTAGCCACCAATGTGGACCAGCACTGTCCAGCAGAGAATTCTAAGTTTCTCACCAAACTACATCTCCCAGAATTCCAGAGGACAGAGTCCTTTAAAAAAATAACAGAGCTATAATTGCGTTGTGTGAAAGGACCCCACAACTGTCCCAATATCTCAAGGACAGTCCCGATTAAACTGCTGTCATTCTACTGTGTCAGCTGCTTTTTAAATGTCCCAGTTTCCCTCTCCTCCTCTCACTTTTCTCCTTTGTCCTGAGGTTACTTCAGTTGCTGCAAGCTGAGTCTAAAGTGCAAAAAGTAGTAGTTTGCACTCAATTAATTCAACAGGAAGGTGAGAAGGAGAAGGGAGGGAATCTGGCCCTTCCCAGTAGGCTTAGGCAAAAGCAAACCGCTACCACCTCTTTTAGCTTGCATATTGCTTCTCATTAATAACTTTTGTCATTTTGACCACACTCTGATATTCCTTGGCCACACCTGTTCTGGTTTTTACTCATGAAATGTTGGAAGGCATGAGGCTCATGATGGTCTTTAGGTATCTACTGCTCCTAGACATAGTGATTCTGTAACCTTGGTTTTAGCTATTCTGATTAATACCTATTGAAAGACCTAGTTAACCCAGAGAATATGAAAGGCAAGTCTGAATTCATAACACAATAACCTGCCAACAACTTTTGTATGTTACTGTATGCCTTCAAGTCGTTTCTGACTTATGGAGACTCTAAGGTGAACCTAGCATGAGGTTTTCTTGGCAAGAATTGTTCAGAGGTTTGCCTTTGCCTTCCTCTGAGGCTGAGAGAGTGTGACTTGCCCAAGGCCACCTAGCTGGTTTCCATGGCTGAGTAGGGATCCAAACCCCGGTCTTCAGAGCCATAGTCCAGCGTAGTCCAGTGTTCAACCCACAACAATCCAGAACTGACTCTACTCTCCTAGCTACACCCAACAACTTCACAGGGCATCAGACTCCCCTGGTCCCCAGTCATGGCGATTTGCAGAGGCAGAGCAAGACAAAGTGGATGCACATTCACATGTAATTATGTGGTTTGACCCTCTTCCAGGGGTAGATAAAGAGGTTACTCAGGGCAACAACAATATCGCAAGAACTAGGTGAGTGTTTCCCACTCCATGACTCCGAGCTCTTAAAATCTGGACCTTTTCCTATCTTATTTCCCTGCCCATCTTGGGCTCTGTTTTTGGGGGCTCACTGCAGTATGACTGGACCTTGAAAAGTTACTTCTTAAAAAGCAATTTGCTGTGTTGGATGATGCAAAGCCCCATTGTTCATTGCCTTTCATGTTGCAAAGACCCTGAAGTAATTCACTACCTTATATGCTACTTTGCCTTTCCATTAGTTTTTGTTAATTAGCTCTTTAAAAGAAATTGTAAGATTGGCAAGAGAATGGCATATAGAACCCCAGGGTGGGGGGAGGATCTGCTAAAGTGCCTTTAAAATTCTTAGAAATACCCTTGGAAAGTAACTGGATACCCTCCATTGTTACACTAAGGAAATGGAATGCCCTCACTTGTTGTGTTCCTTCTGAAACGCAACTATAAAGTCCCATTGTAACTAGGTAACAAGTTACAATGTGAATGTTATGTATGATTAGAAAATGGAAATTGAAAATGAAAATGGTTAAAAATAAGAACACCCAGTATCCCTCAAACAGGTACCCATTCTGTCTGAAGGATTCTGGGAGCTATAGATAACATTATGCCCTTGTTACCAACAAAAGGTAACTTGATACAAGCAGTGACAATACTTGCAACCAGAGATTGAAAATTTTACTTTTTTGAATTAGAAGTCCTAGAAAAGGGTATTGGAATTAATCAAACTGGCCCAGGTGCTTTTAGTTTTTGAAGACAGCCAATGCGATGTGGTGGTTTGAGCATCAGTCTCGGTCTCTGGGAGGCCCAGGTTTAAATCCCCACTCAGCCATAAAAATCCATTGGCAAAAACACCGAGAAGGCAGTATGAGGGGAAAGCCCAGAGAAGGTAGTAAACTACAAATCCCAGAATTCCACAGAATGTTGGAAGTGGAATAATGGCACTATAATGATGTAGGGCGGAAAGGCCCTACAACTCTGGGAGACCAGAGTTCAGATCCTCACTTGGCCATGGTAACCCACTGGGTGACTTTGGGCCAGTCACGCTCTCTCAGCCTTGGAGGAAGGCAATGGCAAATGTCCTCTGAGGCAATATGGCCAAGAAAAAAAACCATGATAGGTTCACCAGATAGGTCCCTTTGAAGGTGGCGTCTTCTCTATCCTCTGATATTTGGCCTATGTTTGGAACCATCAGCTTCTGCAGTTAGGCAAAACCCAGCCATTTCTGGGATTATATGCAAAAAAGGAGTGGGTCAGTGGATGCTGAAAGTTTCAATATATGGGTGTGAAAGCTGGGCAAGGATGAAGGTTGAGAAGAGAATCAGCCAGTTGGAAAGGTGGCTGCCAAAAAGACAAATAAATGGGTCTGAGGTCAAATTAAACCTGAAGTCTCATTAGAAACCTACAAGACTGAATGGAGGCTATTGTACATACCATGAGATGGCACAACTAATTGGAAAAGACGACGATGCTCAGTAAAGCTGAAAGCAGGAGGGGAAAAAGACAAAGACCACATTACAGGTGGATGGACTCAATTAGTCTGCAGGACCTCAGGAGGGCAGATGAAGACCAAGATTCTTAGAGATCTCTCATTCATAGGGTCACCACAGGATGAGATGGACATGACCACAAATAACAACAACAAGATGAAAAATCTGAATACTATAAGCATGGGTGCTGGAATTTGGAGAGCTATAGTTCAAAAGAATAGTTTTCTAAGTTCATGGCCTAAATCCTACCAGTACTCCCAATGAAAATAGACCCACGGGATCACTTCACAATGCAGCACTTGCATAAATACCACTGATTCAATGGGTCTACTCTAGTTGGGGCTACCACTGGGAATCCAACTATGATTTCCGTTCTCTGTATGTAAGGGAAGATAAGAATTGACCTGGCTATATGGCACTTATGTACACACAGGCACCTCAAGTGGGCTTGGAGTGCTGCCCCCTCTTCCTCATTTCTATCACTTCTGGATGTATACTTTGAAGCCAAACTGACACACACAGGTGCTATTATCCAACCATCCAGCAAAACATGCATTAATGTCTTAAATGAAGAGGCCATGGTGTGTGTTGGGGGGGCAGATTGTGGATGGTATGTCCCTAACCTTGGAGGCTTTGGTTGTCTCACATGTCACCCACATGACAATGAGCCCTTGTCATTTAAGAAGGGAGAAGGGAGGTTGGAGGGGGAGGGGGAGATCACTCACCTTTTACAGCCAAAAGTGGACATGGGTTTATTTTTAATCTGGGATGGGCTGTATTTATTGTCTCAGCAGTCCGAGTCAGAGGGGCACCCACAGACAGCTTTATCTTCAAACGATCTCACGGGCTGCACGGCTTGGTTTTTGAGATGGTGAGTGAAAGGATCTGAAGGAAGGGGAAAGTTGGATCTGAGGGATTCAGGTAGGGAAGGATGCCACTTCTTGGCCACTCATGTACCCTTTGTTAACCGGAGACCTGGATCAGAGGCAATTAAAGGGGGAACTGGAATAAGGTGAGCAAGAGTCTTGTTTGTAGAGGAAGTGGTGGAAGCCTGTTGGAAACAGAGAAGGCTGAGCATTCAGTGGACACCTGGACCAAAACCCTAGGTGGTTGAGCACAGCATATGAGTTCTGCAGGTGAGACTTTGCTATGGCTCCCATGTTGCCATTGTGTTGCAATAGCCACCCTCCATTGCCATTCTGTGGCTAGTGGAAAGCAAGGAGTATTAGAGAAACCTCTGGATTTGTCCCTGCAGCCAGATGCAGACCAAGGGCATTGTCTGCTGAGATCCCCCAGGGTCCCCCTGAGGTCTCAGAAGATGATGAATTCCTGCTGTGTCCAGCTATGGAGATGTAGCCAGACGCATCTACTATTCCCGCCAGCTCTCCACTAGCAGTGGAATGGCTGTTCCTGGGGGGGTGGTATTGCACCAAAACTGTGAGTCTGGGGGGGCGGACTTTGGACATTGCAGAGGGAGGACAAGAATACCAATCTCTGCAACAACCAAAACAATACTTACGCAAGTATAAGGTGGACTTATGCTTGCGCATGTCACTAAGAGGATGCCAAGGCATCCTTGTTCTTTGAGGCTGGTGTGATGCTGTCATTGAGAATGAAAGAGGGAAGGATCTGGGCTGGGATTCTGAATCCTGTACATACCTAAGTTCCTCTATGGAAGCTGCTGCATGTTTTTGTCTATCACTGAATGCCTGCATTCAGCCCAGGAGTGCAGAAGTGGAGTTGCGTGCACAGTGCTATGCCAAAGTGCATGTGTGTGTGCGTGTGCAGAAACATGATGTGCACCCACTCAGTTAGGTCAGCGTTCAGTTGCACATTGTCCTGGGCACCCAGTTGCCATTCAACACAAAGGCTGCATTGCCCAAGTAGTCCCTAACACCACGTGTGGAGACTGACACTATGCAACCTTGATGTAGGATCTTGGCTGGTGTCTCCTCTTTAAAATGGAGAGGCACCTTGACTGAGTCCAATGTAAAGTGCCTCTGGATGAACTTCATTCTCACCAGGGCACCTGTTTCAATGTTCAGCTATCATGCTGGTTGCTCAGTGAGTTAGGAAAAGACTGGATGATTCACTGGCCACAAATCTTTCATTAGTTGACTCTGTCCTTTCTGCTTTGCTGCTCTTTTTGCTGGGAATGGCCCCCTCTATGAAGCCACCCTCACTCTCAAATCCTGTCTGCCAAATCCACCTTTTCTATGATGTCCTGGGAATTTATCCCTTCCCCCGCCCCCTGAGCTATGGAAGCCCTGCCATTTGTCCATCTGCTTTAGTTCTTGATTCCTCAGTGTTCCATGTGAGATTGTAATCCCCTTTGGGGTAGGGTCCACTGTGCAACCTGATGGGTTGTCCAAAGTATATCATCTTCCACCAGTAGCTGGTGGCTTCCAGGTCAGGGGAATGGTGACTCTCTTTTGGGTTTTAGCCACTTTAAAGGTGCCAGTCTATCTCCTCAAATATGTTTCACCTCCTTTAAAGTCCAGACTAAAACCTGGAGCAGATTCAGTGCCCTGCTGAGCTGAACACCACCAGCCAGCCCTGCCATCTTCCATGTGGCATAACCCTTTTCTGTTTTGTTTTGACTGCCCTTTTTCCTCCTCACCCAAAAAAAAGTGAAGGAGAGAAAGACAGCACAGTTCAGAGCCTGGAAACAGCTCTTTGTTGAATTACTGTTCCCAGGCCCAACCAGCCATGGGAGTCCGGAAATTGTGCAAAAAAGCAAATTTCCCCTGGTTCTGAAATGGTTGCACAATGGCTTGTGATTTTGTGGTACTCAGAAGCATCTGTGTGGCAGCACCCCTTGTCAAGCTGTGGTCAATGGCGGATGCCACAGTCAGCACCTGGCACATCAGTACTCAGTACACTGTCCATTAAAGCCTCTTCGCAAAGCAGTCTTGGCAACAGTCATAACCAAGAAGCTTAACAACAGAGCAAGGGTTTCCAATCTGGAAGGTTCTGGGTTCAGTCCTCAGCATTTTCCAGTGTAAAAGATGGCAGGATAAGACTGGGGGGCTCTCTGCCCAAGACGATGGAAGAATCTTTGGAGCCTTGGCTGGATGGACTTTCCATCTAACTCAGGAGAAAGGAGGTTTGTAAGCAAAGGTTCAAACACTCAGAAATGACAATGCCATGCTCGGATCTTGCCCCCAGGCACCCAAGAAAGCTAAGAAGAGGGCAGAAGGTGCCAACTCCAATGTCTTCTCCATGTTTGAACAAGCACAGATCCAGGAGTTCAAAGAGGTATGTCCTTGAAGCCTTACACCAAAACTTGGAATTCTTTTAAGAAATTAAATATGGTCTGTCTGTCTGTCTGTCTCTGTCTGTCTGCCTGCCTGCCTGCCTGCCTGCTACTCTCAATCAATCTCTCTCTCTCTCTGTTTTGGAATGTAATAAGTACTGCTCATTGCACTAAAAAGGACACTAGCAGTCATGGTATTTCTGTTAAAGAATAGCCCTTGTTACCCTATGAAGGATTGCATGGCACCCAACACAGTTACTTTCAATATGCTACCTTCCTAACTCTGAGATATTAAAGGTCAATTTACTGTTGGGGCAGGAGGGCTGCAGCCAAAATCTTTGCAAATTCTTCTTAGAATGCACCACAGTCCCACAGGTTGGGCTGTGAACCAAAGTGGGTGGAATGTCCTGTGTTCAAATCACACCTCCATCTCAAACCCTCTAGGCATGAGACTCTTCTTTGAGCCTCAGTTTCAAAGGCAGAATCATTTGTAGGGTGGAGATGCTACACAGAAGTGTTCTTGGAAGCGGCATCATGTACAAAGAGAATTCTTTAAAAAAAAAAGTCAATGTATGCCAAGTCTTGGGCATCCCAATATTCTAGAAGATTAAGGGCTCTGGAATCCAATTAAAAGGTGACTTTACTAGAGCTTAATCTGAAGCCGGGTCTTAGCTGTGGAACCTGTTCACAGTGCCCGAGCTTAAACGCTGGAACAGTGGACTGTTACCAATTTGAGTGTGCAACACAGACACCAAAAACGTCACTATGCTGTAGATAGAAATCCTCCTGAAATATAATCCCTACCAACTTAGATCAGTTGTGCAAATCAAGGAAAAACTTTGTTCTTTTCAATTGTCATCAAATTGGCTTTGACTTACGGCAACCCTATGCATAAAAACACTCCAAGAGACCTTGTTATTAGCAGCCCCGTGCAGGTCTTGCCAATGGCTTCCTCAATTGCAATTCCTTCAATTTGGAAAAACCTTCTTCCATAATAACATTTCCTGTCAGTTTTCTTCACTGCCCATTTTTCACAACCATTCACAGAAATCATAAACATAATGGCATGATTCCCCTAATGCTGGTACTACAGTTATGTATCTTTACACTCATCTGGTTCCTTCGTAACTTCCCTTCCAAGTCTTCTTAGCCTTCTTTTGATTTCTTGACTACAAATTCCATTCCGATTTAAGACTGAGCCTAGCAATAGAAACTCGAATTGTTTCAATGTCTTCAGCATCCACTCAAAGGTTAAAGGAAAAACCCAGTACTTTAAGCAGAGGCTGGATGGCAATCTATAGGGGTATTAGCAGTAATATCCCTGTGTCTCCAGGGGGGTCTCACTAGATGACCCTGAATGATCTTCCACTGTCAGAATTCTGAAAAAAGTGGATTAAAAGGCCACCAGGGGCATGTGGATAGACTCATCAAGGAAGCTCTGAATCTGCAAGACTCTCATCCATAGTATCACCATAATTCAGGGTCTCTCATCCACAGTATCACCATAGTTCAAAGTTGACTTGGCTGCAATTAACAGTAACAAAAGGGAGGTGTGTTTCACAGCTAAGGCTGATCTATATAGGGCTGAATCTCATCCCACATATTCTGTCTTTTTGAAAATTTCACCAGGTGTTTCATCCCTATGGACTTAATTCTCTTTATTTAGAAAAAAAGCCAAACAAGGCAGCAGCAATGACTTGGATAAAAGAATGGGTGAATCTACAAAAAATGAGAATGCTTGCACTTGAAGGAGTGGACTTAAGAATGGGGTGGCATGCCTATATGTTTTACAATAAAGCAGAGATTGATAAAGGCTTTTCGCATCACTTTTTAAGAAAATCACTACTGAAAATATGGAATGAATATAAGGCTAAAAACATTAGGCAGCTCCTATCATGGGTGTCCCCTCAAGAGGCCTTTTTTGGAAGATGGAAGGAAACAGAAAAATGACTTAGATATGAGGATACACTAGAAAAATCAGCAGGGAATATAACTAAGATTAAAACAAGAGAAAAATTGGAAGAAGAAGGAGTAATCTTAAATTGGTTCCCCTACAGACAACTAATTGAAAGATTTCAGATGGATGTAAAAACCTATGGAATTGAACAAAAAGAGAAGGAAGGACTGATAAAATGGCTGTTTGAAACCCCACCACACTTATTATCTCATATATATCAGGAATTGTTACAACAAGAGAGGGAAGAGGAAACAATTAAGTCTACAATGATTACATGGGCTCAAAATGTAGGACATTCAATTCAGTTAGAATCTTGGGAACAGAGCTGGAAAAGAACACAGAAATTTACAGTTGCCCAAAATTTAAAAGAAAAATTTTATAAGATGTTTCATAGATGGTACATGACAGCAGAAAAACTTACGAGATTTTACAAAACAGGAACAGGGCAGTGTTGGAAATGTCAAAAGGAAGTCGGTACGATGTTTCATATGTGGTGGTCATGTCCCAAAGCAAAGAAATATTGGGGAGAGATGCATAATAAGATTTGTTCAATATTGAAGGTACAATTTGATAAAACACCAGAAATGTATTTGTTGAATATGACATATATGATTGATGTTACTGTTCAAAAGAAATATTGGCGGATAATATTGTATATGATTACAACAGCTCGAACTGAGTTTGCAAGACTTTGGAAAGTTCAGCAAATTCCCACAATTGATTAATGGTGGGCAACTTTTATTGAAAACAGAAATGCAGATATAGTCTCTCAGAGGTTAAAGGGGAAATCAGATGAAGAGATAAAGAAAGAATGGCAAATAGTGTCGGGTAATTGCTGGGGACTATCAGATGATAATGCTTAATGTAAAATAATATAGACTGTATATTAAGAAGATGCAACTGGGTGGAAAGATGGATATTATGTTATAATATAGTGTGTTTGATGTATTGCAGGATCTAGCATGAAATATTATCATTTGATAGTGTGGTACGTTAAATTTTAACATGATGATTATATTGAAAAAAAATTGAAATCTAGTGAGGGATAGAAGATAAGCAGAAATAATTCAATGATATGTTTATTTTATATTACGGAACTTCAATAAAATTATTTTTAAAAAAAGCCAAAATTGGAAGTGAACAAAATCCACTGTCTAGCATGAAGTCACTCTTTACTCAGAACATTGACTGTATCCTCTCTTTTGGTCCCATTTTAGGCCTTCACTATCATGGATCAGAACCGCGATGGCTTCATCGACAAAGCAGACCTCAGAGATACATTTGCCGCATTAGGTAAGCCAAGAAATGCCATCCATCCTCAAGAAAACTCTGAAAATTAGTAAATGAAGTTGGAATAAATGTTTCAGGGGGAAAAATCAATGTGATACAACTCTGATTGTCATCATGCTCTCATTTCCACATTCAAATTCCTTATTAGTATAGAATTAAATTTAGAATATAAAGTAAACTCTCAGAAAAATCAGATATGCAGCATTGTTGACAATGCAAAGGACTGGGAAGTCCACCAGTTGGAAGCTGGTGGTTTGATATAATCTTGGCCAGAGCTTTGCCAGGACTTTCTGGACTACAGCTTCCCAATTCCCACAACCAACACTGTTGCTGGCAACACAGGCTGGGGGAAATCTAGGAGCCGTAGTCCCCCAAAAGTAACTTTTCCGAGTTCTGATTTTGACCCGCAAGATATCTAGGACTTGGCCAGTGATCCCTGCTGTTTCTATAGTTCCAGGTACCAAACCAAGAAGTTCTCCAGCAATCTGGTGGACTAGAAACATGGCTGGTGTGTTGCCATTGGCCTGGTGTAGGCTTCTAGTTCCAAAGTCTGCAAATGAGAATGCTAGGCCTTTCAACCTTGACATAAATGCTTAAAGAATATCCCTGTGTTTCAAGCTTGTGGCGTTTTCCTTCTTCTCTAGGCCGCCTGAATGTGAAGAATGAAGAACTGGAAGACATGATCAAGGAAGCACCTGGACCAATCAACTTCACCGTGTTCCTGACCATGTTTGGAGAGAAACTTAAAGGTAAGAAGGAAATGAGGCATGGCTTCCCATGCACCACAGGCCACAAACCTCTTCTGTGTGAAGAGTGGAAGGGGCGGAGAATTCAAATTTGCTCTGGGACAACTTATTTGGATTGAGTCAGGATTCCAGGAGACCAGAATCTAAATCCCCCTCTGTTCAGTCATGGAGACCCACTGGGTGACCCTGGGCATGTCACACTCTCTCAGCCTCAGAGGAAGACACGGGCAAACTTCCTTTGAAGAAATCTTTTCATGAAAATCTCATGATTGGGTTGCCTTAGGGTCACCACAAGTCAAAACAAACTTAAAGGTACACAGCGACAACAATAACACAGTCTTAGAAGATCTAGTGAAGTTAATGTCATACACACATCATTTACACAAATGTTATAATTAAATGTAGACATTCATCCTTTAAAAAGGACCAAGTAACCAGCCTGGGACACCGACTTCACAGATGAACCTGTCATCTCACCTGGAAGAAGGCAGCTTCCTATGTTTATATCTTGATGATGAAGAGTCACATCTAGTTGAACAGAAGGCTAATTCTGGGAATTGCAGCATTTCGCATCTCTTCAGACGCCTGCCCCCTTTTAAACAGGTTTAGAGAGTCCCATCCACCAACTCTGGGGTCAATCTGGTGTCAAAGGGGCTCAATTACTCACAAGATTACACGAACATTTGGAACTGACTCTTAATGTAAAGTTTAATAAGGGAAACCAACCCACTAATGTCAAAACCTTATTAGAATGTTTGTTCCTCCCAATAGAACTAATGATGAAATGTTCATTCCTCCCATGATTTGTTCTGTTAATCTTTTTTCAATCATTGCCCAGTATCCTGTCAGTGACAGACGTAAGCATTAGGTCCACCTTAGGCCTGCATATGTCTTTGGTTGTTTCAGAGGTTGGTATTCTCTTCCACTTTCTGCAATTAGTAAAGCACCACCCCTTGGACTCATAGGCCATTTCCGCACTAGACTTTTATAGCGCTATGATTCCACTTTCAACATCCTATGGAATCCTGGGGTTTGCAGTTTTGGGAGGGGCCAGGCGGCCCCTCCCGAAACTGCAAACCCCAGAATTCCAGAGGATGTTGAAAGTGGAATCATTGTGCTATAACACAGAATGGCCACTCAGGGGTGTGTGTGTTGCAAGAAAACTATAGCCATTTCCACACTAGACTAGGCTATAGTGGAGTTCTGCTTGTGGAACCCTTACGCTACAAAAGAGGATAAATGGGATCTTACTTGTTACATCTATCTATCTATCTATCTATCTATCTATCTATCTATCTATCTATCTATCTATTGTCTATTTATTTTATACCCTGCCTTTCTCCTAGCATGGGATCCAAGGTACCTTACAAAATTAAAATAAAAGTGTGTTTAAAAAATCTATTTTATAAAAGTTAAAAGCAATTAAATCACAACTCTGTTTTAAAAAGCATGTGGTTTTAACAGTTTAAAAATAAATTTAACATTTGGTCATAAAGTGTTGAGGCCTTAGTACACTAAAGGCACCAGAGCCTGTCTGATCTTGGAAGCTAAGCCAGGTCAGCTCTGGTTAGTACTTGGATGGGAGACTGCCAAGGAATTGACAAGTCACATGCACAAAGGCACCAGGTCATGGCTGATTTTGGAAGCTAAACCAGGTCAGCTGTGGTTAGTACTTAGATGAGAGATTGCCAAGGAATCCCAAGAACTGTAGGCTCTATTTCAGAGGAAGGAGCTGACAGTACCATCTCTGAGTATTCCTTGCCTAAGAAAACCCCAGAAAACTCATGGCATTGTGTGTTAAACTCGCAGATTAAACTCATTCCAAATTAGTAAAATGATTAAAAATGGCCAAGCCTCCCTTCCAAGTGCAGCCATTTAGACAAGACACTAACGGGATGCCAGCTGACCTTTCCAACATGCAAGGCTGGCCCTGCCTGCAGGTAAACTGAAGCAATCCCCTTAGCCTGCTGAGGCTGGGGGCCAGCAGGGGAATGACCCTTTATGCAGCAGCCCTTCAGTTGCTGTCCAGCAAGCGCAAAGTGAGGGGGGCTGTGTGCCTCTATGCTTCTGGAACGAATGGCCACACTATGGACTGCACAACCGCCTGAGGAAGGATCTTCCCTGCCAGGATCTGGGCCATAATGAATGCCCTGGCAAATGCAGCGTGCTTGCAATGCCGTGAAAGGATAGAAGACAATGCTCCTCTTTGCATAACTGTTCAAGCTTTCCCTGGCCAGCTTCCTGCACTTTACACCCTATGCCACCTTATGGGAAGAACAGGGCCGCTTCTGGAGAACGCCATGACTCTCAGGTGTTCTCTCTGCCTTTCAGGTGCTGATCCAGAGGAGACTATCCTGAATGCCTTTAAAGTGTTTGATCCAGAGGGCAAAGGCTTAAAGGCAAACTAGTAAGTGACCTGCGGAGACCAAAGTTCAGGTTATCTCCCCTGAAATAAATCCTACCTGGACCCTGGCAGTTTCTCTGCCTGCCAGTCTCCTAACCCCCCAAAGTCAACATCTGACCATGCAGAATATAAATCCATCAGTGGGTCAGTATATTATGCAGAGGTAGTAGCCAACCCATATCATGGTGATCTATACTTTATAAAACATTGCCCATGGGTATAGAGCTGCATGAACATTGGAGGACAGATCCCTGCCCAAGGTGCTTACAGTTCTGAACAGTCCGGGATAGACAGAGGGGGGAATAGACAGAGGGAAAGGAGGTAGAGGCAGAAGTAAACAGGTAATGGGGCAGAGCTTGGTAAAGCTATGTTTGGGGATTATAATTCCCAGCATGTTAGCTGTGGGATTCTGGGAGCTGTTGTCTTAAAAAATAACTTTTTCCAAGCTTTGACAAGGAGTAATTAGCTACGTCCATTACACTTGTTTAGATTTATGAAAGAGTTGGTCATTGTTGCTGTTGTGAAAGAGCTCCATGCTCAAATGGAACCGATCCCCCTCTAGATACACCCAGCTGGCAGCAGCTGATGTCTCCCATGTTGGATGAGGTGGTGAATCCACTCTGGGGTTTAGTCTGAACTTTAAAGGAGCTCATAAAATTGCTGAACCTATGTGAGGAATGGAGAATATGGAAGCCACCACTGTATGGAACTGGTCAATGTGCATGGATGCACAACACACAATGATGTGCCACCACAGTGCAGAATGCACAACAACACCTGAGGCATACTGATGCTGAGTACATAATGATGTGCAATGGCACCACATACATGACCCCACTTTTGCAACCTGGGGCTGACTGTGTCTGTTATACTTTGGCCAAAAAGCTTACAAATGCAGAAGGCACCCACAAGATGCCAGCTGATCTTTCCAGCAGGCAGGGTTGGCTCTACCTTAAGGCAAACCAAGGCAATCCCCTCCTGCAGCTGCAGGGGGCCATCAGAGGAATCACCCTGGCTGTTACCTCCTGAGCCCCTCTGTCATTCCACTGAGCTGGGGAGCAGACTTGGTAGAGGATGGCATCCCATTGCCAGTCATGAAGTGAGATGCAGCTGCCAGACCAGCTGGCTTTTGTAGATGGGATAGGAGAACAGCGTCTTCTCCTTCCAAAGTTGCCTGAGATTTCCAGGCCCAGACTGGAGACCTAGGAACAGTTCCTGGTGACATCATGGGGGCAAAGCCTGGGCATGTCATTATGCATTAAGCAGCAACCACAGTTGCTCACAGCTTGTCAGTCAAACACACACACACACACAGCCAGGATCTATTTTCCTACTTGGGAATTAAGTGTCTTCACAAATTGCAGCACTTGATTTCAATCAATTAACCTTTGCAAAGAGCAGCAAGCTGCCCAGCCAGCTAGAAAGCTCTCTGCTCAACCAGCGGTTTGCAAGCAGCCTGCGCTCTTGCCTGGAAATGATCCCATGAAAACAGGAGAATTTGAACCTCCGCATGTTGCCCAGAGGACCCACCAAAAGCGGCGGCTCTAGGGGGCACCACGAGATCTGGCAACTCTGTCTCCTTCATCTTGGTCTGGCTCCACCAATGTGAATGGAGATGCTCATCACAGAGGTGGACCAGGATATTTGGAAGCCTGGGAAAGAAAAAAACCCAAACCAGTACCTGCACAGTGGTAAACAATTATGCATTCAATAAATGACGCGGCTTTGAGATCAGTCTCCAATTTAACTCTTTAACTCCAATTTAACTCCAATTTAACTCTTCTTCCATGCCTCAAGGTAGAGCCTACCCTACCCATACAGCTTCTCACCTGACACTCACTAAGGAGCTAGCTTCTCACTGGCTAGAAGTGAAGGGCTTGTTAGTATAACCAAGGGAATGGGTACAAATAGCCAACAACATGCTGAGAAGACCACAGTGGTTTTCACTGTTCTTGCAGTTTTTAGGACTCAGGGAGGCAAGGTTAATGCTGCTCAGTGTTGTTGTTGTTTTCTTTCCTTTTCCACCTTATTTATCCCATGCTTTCTTTTTTGCAGCATTAAAGAGATGCTCATGACCCAAGGAGAGAGGTTTTCAAAGGAAGAGGTAAGAGGACAGGAAAAACCCTCTTTAGAGGACACAAAGGACATTTTTGAAATCAAAATCAGGGGCCCATAAATGGTCCTGGGATGGGTTGCCAGGTCAGTCATATCCCAGGCTCCTGGGGTTGCCAAAGAGGGCAGAACCTAGTGATGGCATTAAGCAGGATGATGCATAAAGCATCAACCGCAGTTGCTCCGCGTGTGTCGTTCAAACACCAAGTCTAAGAAAGGAGGAGGAAATATTTCTACAGTTGGAAATTCAGTTTTCTAAACTCTGTGCTGAACAAAAATTCATACATGTGCACACACATGCACACACACTTTTTCTAGCTCTGTTTCTTTACACCTTTGCAAGTGCTCCTTTTAAGAACATATGAGCATTGTAGTCCAGTCCTAGAAAGTTTTTGAGCTCTGCTTCGAAAAGAAAACAATCAAAACAGTAGCTGCAGAGAGCCCAAGTATGCGTATGTGTTTGTAGATATATCTTTCAAGGCATTGCCCTGATACTTCATAACCCTCTTGATGAGCAGAGAAGAGAATCAGGCTGTGAGATCTGGACTTTACCACCTGTGGAATAATAAAACATCCAAAATCTCAGTATGGCTTCAAACAGCAAAGACCATGGGCCTATCATGGGGTGCCTGTTTTGCATCCAGAAGGTCCCATGTCTGAAACCCTAGAGAGACATTGCCAGTCAGGGTACGTTGTGTCATACCCTCCAACATTCTACAGATGAAAATGGGGACCTAAGTGGCCAAGCAACCTCAGAATGTGGCCAAGATGAGAAAAGTCATTAATGAGGAAAGACAGACAACTAGAAGAGGCTGCAGCAGTTTGCTTTTGCCTGATTCTACTAGGAAAGGCAAGATTCTTTTCATCCATCAGTTATATGTTAAATTAATATGCACATTTTATAAGATATTGAAGGAAGTGTAAGAACTAGCATCCAATTAAATAAAAAACTACCATTCACAAAGACAAGCTGTAGTTTATATTTTCTCCCTCATTCCCCACTACTGTTACAACCAGAAACTAAAATACAGATGATGATGGTGGTGTGAGTAAACAAAGATGTCCTTAATTGTCAGTCTCACCAGTTAAAAATGTGCACAGATCAATTAAGTAACCCTTGAGTTGATTAAGGGAATGATCCTATGCACCCTGACTCAGGAGTAAGTTGCACCAAACTCTGCGGGACTTACTTCTGAGTAAGCAGAGTGGGGCTATGTAAAACACACAAAGGCTTGCGCTTCATATCTATTAATTGCAGCAGGGAGAAGTTTGCATTTCTAGCAACTGCCAATGCAACCCAATAAAACTGAAAGGAACCTTCCCTGTCTCTTTTCCTTCCAACAGGTTGACCAAATGTTTGCAGCTTTCCCACCAGATGTGACTGGCAACCTGGATTACAAAAATCTTGTCCACATTATCACACATGGAGAAGAAAAGGATTAAAGCTAGGCATTGGATCTCCACAGCAACTGCCAAAAATAATATTTAACAGGGTGCTTTATTCTACAGCCTTTTCTGGTTGTTCCTATCCAGGCTAGCTAGGATGTTGGTGTGTCCCCTTCCCCTCATCCATCCTCTTTGTAGAAAGAATTTGGAGAAATGTATTTTTCAAACTGTATCTGTATTGAATTATTCAGAAAATCCACGTATCTCTTTGCGAATAAGAGTTGACTGTGGAAAACCTCGGGGCAGGCAGGGGAAGCAAACTGAACTCACAGGGAGCCAAGCTGCAGCTGAAAAGGCATGTATTCCACTGCTGCCACCATTGCTCAGAGTCTCCTCTGCCAGAAAAGCTGGGGACCTTCCCAACAGGTCGAGGACCTACCCAGCTACAGTTGCAGGGAAATGAGCATCAGCAACAGTGAGGCATCCAATGGAGAGTGTTATACTTATCCCAGTTGGCCCACTCATTCCTGGAAAATCAGCAGGGCTTGGATCAAGAGGGTGGGCCGGTTCTGGCTTCCTCCTCCCAAGCAGAGGAGAGAAACCTCAAAGCTGCCCAACTGGCAATATGTTTTTTCAAAGCCTCCACACTGAGCCATTGCGGTTTCTGCTGTTGGGATCTTGGGGTGATTCTGGAGAACCTGACGGTGAGGGAGGCCAGTTACAAAATGGACATCGGCCTTCCTCAACCTGGTGCCCTTTAGATGTGTTCCACTGCAACTTTCACCATTCTGTACATGTATTCTTTTTGATAGGAGAAAGGCTCCCCCTAGTGTCAGTGGGAGCTTTCCTTCCATTGGAAAGGGCAGGAGTCGAGGAGTACCAGTATCGATAAGGAGTACGGGGAGAACTAGGAGTCCAAGACAGCCACACATCACTGCCTTGATCTGGCTTTCCAACTGCCTGCCAGCTCTTTAGGTTTCATAATTTTGTTTTTTTGTTTTTGTTTTTGTAAAGCGAACCTGTCAGGGTTAAAGATCTGACTAAAGAACATCCAGCCTGGCCCGCAAATTCATAGGATGTCGTTCCAAAAAGGGGGATCTCACCAATACTATCCAAACTGCTAGTCTGTACAGTGCATAAAAAAAATCAGTGGACAGTGCTGCCCTCTGGCGGTTCTCTCATAATATAAAACAAAAGCAGCAGATCACATGAAAAAGCAAAATATGCCCATACACACACACACACACACACACACACAAGTTTAAAGTGTTCCACGGCAATTCAGACAAGTCTGTTTGGAATCCCAGAAGGACACAATGAATCCCTTGAGACATAAAGGCTTCCTTGTCATACTACAGATAAAAGTGACATTGCCAAATGACAAACAGAATAATTGCAAATAGGCAAATACTAAAGCTAAGTATCATATCATATAATAGCATATAACTAAATACTGAAGCTGAATATCATACAGTATATTATATAGAAATGCTACAGCTGAATATCATGTAGTATAATATCAAACACTGAAATACTAAAGCTGAATATAATATAACAGCAAAGGGTGTCATACTACCATATAGCATAACAGCAAAATACCAAAGCTGAATATTGTATAGTCTAATATCAAATAGCAAAATACTAAACCTGATTAGCACACAATATATAGTCAAATATACTATATCACTCTACAGCTGGAATGTCTTGCTACAGCATTATTTCTGTTTCAATAGGTAGTTAGATAGATGAATAGATATTGGGGGGGTGAAAGAGAGAGAGAGAAAGAAAGAAAGAAAGAAAGAAAGAAAGAAAGAAAGAAAGAAAGAAGAAGGAAAGAAATGACCGACCAAACCCAAAGGATGATCACAAATGGCTGCTTTTCATCCTGGAGAGAAGTGACTAGTGGGGTGTCACA
The DNA here is from genome assembly GCA_948474755.1 of Ctenosaura bakeri. NCBI lineage: Eukaryota > Metazoa > Chordata > Lepidosauria > Squamata > Iguanidae > Ctenosaura > Ctenosaura bakeri. The sequence continues at coordinate 265,865 of CAOLHI010001491.1, forward strand.
GGGTTCTGTCCTGGGCCCAGTGCTGTTCAATATTTTTATCAATGACTTGGATGAAGGAATAGAGGGCATGTTAATCAAATTTGCAGATGACACCAAATTGGGAGGGGTTGTTAATACGCCAGAGGACAGGATCAAAATTCAAAATGACCTGGACAGATTGGAGACCTGGGCCCAAGCTAACAAAATGAAATTCAACAGAGAGAAGTGTAAGGTTCTACACTTAGGTAGAAAAAATGGAATAGAGAAATATAGGATGGGGGACATGTGGCTGGATAGTAGTACATGTGAAAGGGATCTAGGAGTCTTAATAGACCACAAGCTGAACGAGTCAGCAGTGTGATGCAGCAGCCAAGAAAGCCAATGCAATTCTCGGCTGCATCGATAGGAGTATGGTGTCTAGATCGAGGGAGGTACTGGTACCACTCTACTCTGCTTTGGTTAGACCCCATCTCGAATACTGTGTCCAGTTCTGGGCACCCCAATTCAAGAAGGACATGGTCAAGCTGGAGCAAGTCCAAAGGAGGGCGGCCAAAATGGTGAGGGGCCTGGAAACCATGCCCTCTGAGGATAGACTTAGAGAGCTGGGTATGTTTAGTCTGCAGAAGAGAAGGTTAAGAGGGGACATGATAGCCATGTTTAAATATCTGAAGGGATGCCATGTAGAGGAGGGAGTGGGCTTGTTTTCTGCTGCTCCAGAGACCAGGACAAGGAGCAATGGATTCAAGCTGCAGGAAAGGAGATTCCACCTGAACTTCAGGAAGAACTTCCTGACGATCAGGGCTGTCTGGTAGTGGAATATGCTGCCTCGGCGTGTAGTGGAGTCTCCTTCTTTGGAGGTTTTTAAGCAGAGGCTAGATGGGCATCTGTTGGGAGTGCTTTGAGGGTGTTCTGCATGGCAGGGGGTTAGACTGGATGGCCCCTGGGGTCTCTTGCAACTCTACATTTCTATGATTCTATGAGATTCCCTCAAGGGTGTTGCATAACATAAATCTCTATGTGTGGGCTTACACATTTGTCATGTTATACCCCTCTTTGCGATGGCCAGAAACACCGTAAATCTGCATGGCCAACAGCACCCCATTGCACTCAGTGCAGCTAAAGCCCAACCACTCCAGCAATGTTATTTGCACATAAGTAAGTCAGCATCGTGTAGTGGCTCAAATCTCTGCTTGCCCATGGAAAACCCACTGGGTGACCTTGAGTGCATCACATATAGTCTCAGCCCCAGAAAACTCTGTGACAGGTACACCTTAGAGACTTATAGTCGGAAATGACTTGAAGGAACACAACAACAACAAAGATACCAACAGAATTCTGACCCAATTGTCTTGAATGCCTTGAAGATCTGTGACTTCATTTGGGTGGACAGCCTTCCTCTACACCATTGCTGCTGTCCTGTGGCTGGTTCCTCACCTGACGATGGACTTTCTGGTGAGGAGCTCTCTTTGTGCTATCTCTGTGCTTACCCTGGGCCATATGTAAAGCCTCCTGACTTGGTAGAACCTGTCAGGTGTTTTCTTTGCTGATCCAACCATCAAGAGCCCAGGTCCCTGCCAGGATGACACAGCAGAGCAGGAATTGGTGGCAAACAGACCTTCACAGGTATTTGGATGCTGGGAAAGTAACTGAATAATCCAACGAACCTTGCTGGGAAATTGACAGCAATTCAGGCTCTGGGTCTATAATGCTACTGGAAGTCCAGTGCCATTCGAGATGGATTTAAAACTTAGCTCTGAGCATGATAAAAATAAGTACGAACTCCATGAGGCTGTTTCCCTCTAGTTGTCTTTCAGGGTGAGACTACAACCTGTTCCAATGGTTACTTGAGGATTACTGTCACATTTTAATGTGTGATACATAAGTTACTTCCTTTTTCCTTTTTTCAAACTCATCACGACCCACGGAAGGAGAGAGGAAGGAAGGTTAGGCTGAATTACATCATACAGTCCCTTTTCCTTGACAGGAAAGAGTTTAGATAGAGGTATTGAATAGAAACAGGCCCAAATATGTTATTCACAAAAGCAGGAATAAGGCATGTGATAAAAATCTTGGGATCTTTCTCATGCTATCATCTTTTGAAGTTCTTGGATATTGTGAGGTTGTACTCCATTTTTTAAAATGCATGCATTAAGAAGAACAGCATGCTTTGGAGTTATTAGCTTCAACCTATATGTGCAGAATTATGTACTGATTATGCTCCATGGGCCTTGTCTTGAATGGCTACACTGCTTACCTGAACTAGGACACCAAATGAACAACCACATGCGCACTGCTCATCCATGTAGCAGTGGTACCACAGGCATCACTCTGCTTCCGCAACCTTGAACTGAATAAGGATGTTCAGTATGGGACAAAAAAGGCCCCGCCACTTCCATAGGGCAACTTATCCATATGTATGACACCCACAGCATTTCAGTCATGGCGAGGGTAACCTGTGCACAAAAAAGCATGGGTTAGGGAAAGTTAGGGACCAATATGCGTGCATTAGGAGAAATGCACCTGAAAATACAGTAATATTTTTGATGCATATGACTCACCCTCTTAGTTTGCAAACCAACTGAGGAAACAGGACAGGAAAAAAAAACTTTGTGCTTCAAGAACGTATAGGGAAAAAAGAGACACATCTGGCCATATGCCTGCTTAGAACAATCAGTGTGAAGAGCTCAGTGTGATGTGGATTGGGCAGCATTTGAGGGTTTGTGGGTTGGGGAAGAAAAAAATATTTGAAAACATTTGAAAAAAAACGATTTAAAAACATGCTTCTCAAATGCTGGGAAACTCTGAGGAGATTCCTGGACTGATGAGAATCTCTCAGTTCGGGACTCATTTGGACAAAATTTACACTTTTTTTTCACAGAAAAGTGAAATTTCTGCACAGGAAACTTAATTTTTTGCATAGAAAACAATATTTCTGTGCAGCAGAGGGGATAGGAGATGAAGGGACAGAGTCTTGCCCTTCCCAATCGGCTCAGGCAAAAGCAAACTGTTGCAACCTTCGCCTAGCTTGTCTGTCTTCCCTCATTAACAAAGTTTGCCTTCTTGACCATACTCTGATGTTGCCTGGTCATGCATATCCCTCTTTTCATTTGTGAAATGTTGGAGGGTATGTTTATCTTCCCTAGCTGGTGGAATTTGCCAAGCCCAGCCTAGGAAATATCCTGAGGATCCAAGAAGCATGCAGTTTTTAAAATAAATCAATATCTGTTTCAGGCACTTCAAGGTCAAGGTGATTTATTTTTAATTTTATTTTATTTATTTTAATTTATTTAATTTAATTTATTTATTTAATTTAATTTATTTAATTTAATTTATTTAATTTATTTAATTTTAATTTAATTTATTAAATTAAAAAAATTAAATAAATTAAAATTAAGGTCAAGGTGGATCTCTGCATTCAAGCGTCATTCGAGGGGAAAGCTCCCTCCTTCCCCTGGCTGTTTTGCTCACTCAGCAATCCTGCAGCATGTTCATCAGAGAAGAATTTTGTGTCAAGAGGTACATTTTAAATGCATCAAAGAAAAATCCCACTGCGGCTGATTCTGAAAGAGGAAAACAGACAGGCTCATCCTCCATTGGTGGGGGGAACCAGATCTGACATTAAAAGACCTTTCACAAACCTGCTGCCCTACAGATGTATTGGACTGCAGCTCCCATCACCCTTGGGAGTGGGCCTCCCATCAGTAACTGTGGGGATGCATGGGACTTGTAGTTCCCTGGCTTACCTGCCTCTTTTCATTGAAATGGCTTTCAAATTCTAACAATTCCAAATTCATCACCAAGATGACTTGCCACAATTCTTAAACTGATGGTTTTAAGGGATGCTGTGCCAGGGTGAAGTCTGCCTACTGTAGGGTTCCCAGTTCTTCGAGCCTGGTCCTGAGTCTTAGGACCTGGCTGTGCTTTTCCAGTCCTCAGGTTGAAGGGGAGGAATCTCAGGGCAAGACAAGAGCACAGCCTTGAAAAGTGTGTGTATAAGTGCTTATTCCCCTACTTTGTAAGACCTGGTGCTTTTACTGAGAGGGTATCCTCTGTCTGGTTGATGCTTAATGTATACTGCTTAATAATGTTGTCAGGGCAGCCCCTTGTAGCATCTCACTTGTAACATTTAGTGTGGCCAGGGCTCTCTCCTGTGGCATCACAAGGGACAATTCCTAGGTCTGAGGTTCAAATGTCACAGCTCTGTCAAGGAGACACCCCTGACAACACCTCCTTGCACCAAGGAGCAAGAGCCTCCCCTATAGCAGTACAGGAACCCCTAAACCCTGCAGCTGAATCTGGCCCTGTGGGGTGCTAAACTAGCCCCCAGAGCTCTGTAGATGGCAACCTTCCCTTCCCTATGATACCACAATCCTTGAGTGCTTTCCTAACTTTAGTGCACGGGGCCTCTCTCATTCTAAAGGGCTGAAAGCTCTCTACTGGGCTTTATTTACTGGTAGTAACAACTCTGGGCTTCAGTGAAGGACGAAATACACATTTTTTCCCTCAGAATTTTCACCAAGAGGCCTAAACTCATCTCATCCCTCTAAATGATGACAGGAAGAGCTACTTAATCCTGAAAAATTAGCCATCTTGCAATTTTGCTGTTGGCTGCAAGGTGGCAGCAGTTCAACAAAGATGTTCTCCCTGCATGGATTCTGCTTGTCTGATTGTTATTTTTTTTTTAAAAAAAAGGCATAGCCCTTCTCTATTCAAAACCCAGCCTGCATACAAAAGGAGCAGTAAAGGTCCCAGTCAGCTGGCTCCCCCAGAGCTTGGGGAAATCATTTTTTTGGACTACAACTCCCAGCACACAGAGCTTATAAAATTTACTTTTTGGACTCCAGTGCCCAGTGCCAAGCTTGGAAAAGTTTCCTTTTGGACTACAATTCTCAGCACAGAGCTGAAGAAAGTTAGCTTTTAGACTACAATGCCCTGGCTTGGGGATTCTGGGAGCTGTAGTCCAAAGGTCACTTTCTGAAGCTCTTGATCAGACAGAAGAACAAGCAAGACGAAGGAACTTACCTGGGTCTCTTCTTTCTTTCTTTCTTTCTTTCTTTCTTTCTTTCTTTCTTTCTTTCTTTCTTTCTTTCTTTCCTTCCCAGCCCACCTTTTTCCAGTGTGGGATCCAAGGCAGCTTACAACACAGGACAACTAAAAAACGATAAATACAAGAATTAAAATTAAAATGCAATTAAACCAGTCTTCTGTTTTCAAAAGCACAAGTTAAAAAATACAAGTTAGAAGCAATTTTTGAAACACAACAACCCTCATTAAACATGCCATCTACCACAATATTTTCAAAACCAGACAGTTTCCAAAGGCAGCCCTGTGTAAAATGTGTGACAGGAACATAAACAGGACATAATCAAGGCACCAATCACTGCAGTCAGATCTGACTTCTCAAGGAATGGGCACAGCTGGCACACCAGTTTTAGTTATACAAATGCCCTCCTAGCCATTACTGGAACCTGGCTGAGATCTGAGTTCAAGAATATGCCCAAGCTGAGAACCTGAAATGTCAAGGGGAGGGTAACCCAGTCCAACAGAGGCTGAATCTCTATTCCCTATTCCTTGTCACTGTTCAGTTTTGTGAAGGAGTTGAGAGCGGCAAACCCATTCTTCTCCTTCTTTGGGAAGTCTTCCACCAGCTGTCAAATGCCACCATTCCTTCTGAGCTTCTACAGGCACATGGAACTGCCACGCTCCTTACCCTGAGAGCTGCGCAAGAAGTAATAAGCGAGGGAACCACTTCAGTCACGGGCCTGACCAGATCTGATGGTGAGGGGGCATCTACAAAGAAACCATTTTTAAAGTGTACTTCCCCTGCTCCTACTAATAACAGCAAGAACAGTTGTAGTAGTCATCACTGTTGTTTTTGCCATTTTATTTGACATTCACAAGTGGCAATTTTTCTTTTCCTGCTGGGAAATTGTTCCCCTTTGGCCTCTGGAATGCCTCAGGGTGTCTACATTTCTACCCCACTCACTTTTGAGAAAGAGATTTAATGCAAAACTTGGTGATGCTGGCTGGAGGGTTCTAGGAGTTGTCATTTAAAAATAAGGGACTCATTCAGGCTCTACAATCTTCTACAGGCAATACAACATCACCATTGGCAGGCTATTGGAAGCAGGGTTACCAAGTCTCAGGGCCTAGTATTCTTTCTTCAGTTCTCTGAGCACAGACAGGGCCCTGGTGGCACAGTGGTTAAATGCCAGTACTGCAGCCACAACGTTTGTGAGTTCAATCCTGCCGGGTTCCAGGTTGACTCAGCCTTCCATCCTTCCACAGGTTGGTAAAATGAGTACCCAGCTCCTTGGGGGCAAATAGCTAAAGTACATTGTAAACCACTTAGAGAGTACTTTGCACTGATAAGCAGTATAGATATATAACTGCTATTTCTATAAAGAATCTCAGGGTGAAAGCACTGCCTTGAAAGCCGCATGTATGTGTATTTTCCACATTTGTTGGCCTTGCTGTTTTTGGTTTGACTAGGGAACTCTGTGCAACTGTGACAGATGCTTAAGGGATCATGCTGAATGAAATCATCAGAAGCTGCCCCCTGTAAGATCACTCTTCTAATATCAGCAAGGCCTTGCTTCCTGTGACAGCACAAGGGGTCATTTCTAAGTCTCAGATTCTGGCCCCGAACTCTTAGGTCTTGAGATAGTCCTGATCTGGCAATCCTAATTGTGAGGCAATAATGGGGAAGGTGAGGTTTGGGGACAATTAAGTTTTTGCTCCTTTCACTGTTTTTTTGTTCCCTGTCCCAGTTTGTTAATAAAATTCACTGCCTCCATAAGGAGACAGACATGGAACTGCTAGGAAAGGAGAAAAGTGAGAGGTTGTGAAGAGTACAGGTAGTGACACAGACAGCTCATGTGATGGGGAAAGTGATCTAGCAACTGGATACCTCTGATGGGAGCACAGCAGGATGACATTTGCAGCCCACTCCCATCAGTGAGTGAGGCTGCAATGAGGAATTGTGACAGAGATCCAGATTCTGATTGTCGCAGCCTTGCTTGCTGGTGGGAGGGGCAGAAAAAAAATCCTGTTGTACCCCAATTGGCAGCAGAAGAGAACCCCATCACGCAGTGTAGCTGCTGCTTGTTAAGGTAGGTGGGGGGGAGTTGGGCCACATTTAAAACATAATAAAGAGAAAAGCACATCCCCATAAAAAGCCCTTTCTGCCACATGAATTAAGAGCCAAAGGCCTGTCTAAATAAAAAGGTTTTGGCCTGCTGGCAGAAATAGAGAGGGGACAAAAGCCTCCCATGGGAGGGAATTCTACAAGCTGGGAGCAGCCACCAAGAAGGCTCTCTTCTGTATCCTCACCAAATATGCTTGAGATAGTGGTGGGTCAGAGAGAAAGTCTTCTTTTCCAGATAGGTCTAAAAGGGCATGGGCTCTTCAAACACACTTTGGGTTTTAATTGGGTTTTACCTGTTGTTCTTGCTTCTGCATTCACGTGTCCTGTTCTTTTGCTTTTGTTTGTAGTAATTTCTTGAATCTGCACTAAGGCTCTTCATGTTTTTTAAAAAATATTTTTCTTAGAAACTTCTCAATATCAATAAAAAAACAAAGAAAAGAAAATCAGAAAAGAAAGGAGGAAGGAAGGAAGGAAGGAAGGAAGGAAGGAAGGAAGGAAGGAAGGAAGGAGAGAGAGAGAGAGAACAAACAGGAAAAAATAATTAACATTGGCTGCTAATTTCCTAACGACAGGTTACTTTTTACTAGATAAGATAAATTCTCTAGCTATATACTATTCACGCACTTCTTCAACTTAATCAATCCTATTAATTCTTTAAGCCTACAGTTAACATAGGCCCTTTCCGCACCTTACCTTTTTCCGGCGCTCGGGTGCGGGGATCACACGAGCAGCCTCCAGCGAGAGGCTCTCGCGTCCCTGCTGCTTCAGCTCCGCATGAGCTGACTGCTTGCGTGAGAGCCCCACCTCTTCCTTCCGCAGAGCAGCCTGGGAGTTTCCCAGGCTGCACTAGAGCAGGAAGTACAACCAGCATGTCTCCGGAGGCTCAGCATGCCAGGTAAGTGCGCGGGGGGGGCCTGGGAACAATGCGCGATCACGCACCATTTTTGGCTTCTAGCTGAAAATGAAAAGGTAAGTGATCGACACCTACCCTACCCTGGAGCATCACGCAATTGTGAGTGTGTCATGCAGATTGCTCCTCACAATCGCATGACACTCCAGGTGCCTTTTCACATGGCAAATGCTGCACGAAAAGGGCCCTAGTATCCTAATTTTTCTGCCAAAATACAATCAAAGGCTGCCAAACTTTCAAAAATGACATTGGTCCTTTTTTTCTAATCTCAGGCTCTTTGCAAGTTTTCTTTAAACTGGGCCATGGTGTGCTGAAGTGGTCCTGTAGTTAGAAGGGCAATGTTTCTCCTCTTGGAATTTTTTTTAAAGAGTTATAGAGTCATAGTGAAAGGTGCCATTACATGGATGAATTCAAACACCACAACCCTTAAAAAGAAAGGAGGAGAAGAGAAGGGAATGTACTATTTCAATAGGTCTTGGAATTAAAAAGAATGGTGGAAATAAAATTCCTACTCAAGGGTGGGAATAAAATGTTGCAGCTGGTGCCCAGAAGTGCCAAAAAACAGTTTGGGACAAACAGAAACATTTGGATATTAAAACAAAAACGCTTCCCTGTTGGAAGTCATGGGATGGGGAGGGAAGGAAGTATATGGCCTTTTTACAATAATCTTTATTGATGACATTAACAAGACAGACAAATCTAATATTCTTGCAAGATGAGAAGTATGTTGGTGTTTTTGTGTAACGTGGCTTTACTTTAAATCTTTACATCTTTTTTTCTTTTTTTCCTCTTTTTTGTCCTTTTCTTCTATGTAATTTTATGTAGGTTTTTTCTGACATTTTTTATCTTTTCATTATTTGCTATATGTTAATAAAGGTAAAAATAAACATTTAAAGATATAAATAATTATTTTTAAAGAAAGACAAGCACTGCAGCTACATATACTGCAAACTTTCAACCTTCTGGAGGGCTGCTCACATGTGCTGCACTCCCTATGAGTGTGGCACTTTTCTCTTCTAAGCCCATGGTGCTTTAATCTCTCTGAACATGGTGCTTTACAATGTGCAAGAGTAGATGTCTCTACCCGAAACAGCTCCCACAGAGGAGAGGGAAACTGAAGCAGTGTAAACAGGGGAAGATATTTAACTATGGGGACACAGAAACCTGCCTTACATGGAGTGGGTACTACCTATCTGCCTACGGATAAAAAAAAGCAGCAATTTCTGAGTTTATGGCAGGAATGGGGCACTTCTGGCCTGTCAGTTGTTCAACTCCAGCTCCTATCAGCCAGTTATCAGGAGTTAGCAGAATTTGTTGCCTCTCAACAAAGCAGATGTGATGAAGTGTTTAGGGACTTGGGAAATGCATGCTGAAGTCCACACTCAACTATGAAATTTGCCATGTGACCTGAGTCAGTCACACCTTCTCTCTCTCTCTCTCTCTCTCTCTCTCTGGTGTCTGACCTACCTCATGGGGTTGGTGTGAGGATCAAATGGGGAGGAGAGGGCTATGTATGCTGTCTCGAGCACCTTGGAGGAAAAAAGCAGAACAGAAACGTAACACATAAATATCTGGAGGGCCAGAAGCTCCATCACCTCTTAATTAAGAGACAGTCAGCTTTTGAACTGGGCCATGCATGAACACTGGGGTTATGAATACACTACTGCCAATCTTTTTGTCTTCACAGCTTTTGCAACTGGGAAAATAAGTCACAAATTTGGACGCAGGAGAAAGTAGCTGCCTTTGGAGCTCACATATTTCCCACCTGCCTCCAGCAAACCTCTGGCTCCCCTACCCCCAACCTTATCACCCAGTTCAGTGATTGTGGCCTTGGGGTCTCTGATGAGAGCATCCTACTTGTCTTTGAACTGCTAAAGGGATTTGAGCTCCGTACAATTCCACTCATCCATGAATACATTTTAGAGCCCCTTGGTAGGAACTGGGAGTAAGTTCATTCGCTCATGCTGTTGCTCCAAGGAATGAGTTTGTACTCTGCAGAGGATGAAGGAGAAGGGAACAGAGAATGCATTCATACCGAATGATACAAACCTGTTAAGAATCTGTAACTAAGTAGGCGATGTAAGATCTCAACCAAAGATGTTAAGATCCTTCTACCTTTTTTAATAAAAACTTGGGAGGAAACACACACATATTTGTACATGTAGGAATAAAAATGAGGGGAAAACTGCTTCACATACTGTGAAATGTGCATGTGGAACTTCCTGCCATTAGATGTAGTGACAGAGAGTGGCCAAGAAGCCTCTGGCTATGTAACTGTAGCCAGATGCACAACCATGAAAGGATCTTCCGGGATTTCCTGGGACTGCTCCAGAGGTCCTAGAAGATAACATCGTCACCACATGTCTGGCTATAATCACACAGCCAGAGGTCTCTCAGCCACTCTTCGCTGGCAACTATATGGCCATGGAGAGAGGCACAGAAGAGAATGGTGAGTCCAGTGGGAAGGGAGCAGGGAAGTATTTCATAGTCCATGCCAGAACTTTACAAAACATCCCCATTTAAAATGTGAGATGCTCTTCTGGGTCTCTTTAGCCCATGGTGGCCAAGGATGATGAGAACTGTAATCCAAGACACCAGAGAACTCTAGATTTGGGAAGGACGAAATAATTGACAAAATCAAACACCAGCAAACTGTGTTTTCTTCAGATTTTCTTGGGCGTTCCTCAATAAGGACTAGTAGTTGTTGCAAGTGGTCTTTCCTGAAAGGCAGCCTCTCCAGTCCTATTAATCTTAACATTTACCCCTCTGTGAGAATGCTGCAAATGTTTTAGTCCTATTGTCTTGGCAAAGTTACATTTTTGGACTATAGCTCACAGTTGTAATAGTTGCAATGCAAACTAGTAACTTTTCAATGTTCTGGGCTAAAGGATCAGAAGGGTTAAAGCCATAGTTAAGGTCACTAGGAGTGTATGAGAAGCAGTTTTGAGTAAAAGATCTTTTCCCATTGATTGTAAGGTACCTCTTATGATGTCTCAACTCAACTCAATGAATATTTCTTAAAAAACAAAGACTTTTCTTTCTTGGCCCTCTCCTTCTGAATGTACTGGTTATGAGGCTGCATGGTGATTTAATATGGTTTGGTTTGGTAAACACTACCTGATTGTACATTATACCTCAGTCTGGTGCTGCACTATTCTCTATTGTTGATCAGCACTGAACAAAACAATAAATGAAAATTGCCAGGAAATAAACAAATGGAGCCTCCTCAGACCAATGGAAACAAGTGCTTTGAGCAAAAGAGAATCTTTCCCCCACTTTTTCTTTCTTTCTTTCTTTCTTTCTTTCTTTCTTTCTTTCTTTCTTTCTTTCTTTTTCTTTCTTTCTTTCTTTCTTTCTTTCTTTCTTTCTTTCTTTCTTTCATCTCAGACAGTGCAGAATTGTCCAACATTTGCTGAGAAGTGAAGTGACTTCATTGCTTCAACAGCCCTTGGGCTGCTTCGCAGCAAAACAGTGAATGAGCTGGCAACAATGAAAAGTCTGAACTAAGCAGAGCTGGTGTCAGGGGGAGCAAGCGGGGGTTGCTTTGCCTTTTAACAAGCCATAAAGAGAAGATTCCTTATATCCAGTCAGACCATTCTCCTGCCTAGAGATTAGAGATAGGAATTAATATTTGTCTACCCGAAGTTTGCCACAGTCTCTGTTACCCAAAGTAACTTGGGAGGTCCCAGGAGCCAAACCTGGGGCTTTTGCATACAGGGCATGCAGTCAGTCATTGAACTGCCTTGTACAAGCACCCCTCTAATGTTAGAAGTCAGAGATTGCACGGAAAAGTTCACAAGTAGGGTTGCCCAGTCTCAGGGCCTAGCTTGGAGTCTCAGGACATGGATCTTCTCTGCTCTACAGTGGGGGGAGGAGCAGGAGGAATCTCAGGACAAGAGCATTGCCTTGAGAAAGATGCTGCAGCAAGAATTTTGTTGGAGATTTACATCTTCGTATGTCTCGTCTAACAGACTTACATTTGCAGGAGTTAGCACTGGGCAATTCCGTAATGTTGGTATCCAGTGAAGGGTGGCTGTTGCGTTACTCCATCGGGGAGCCAGCAAAGTGACCAACGCTCATTGGGACTGATGCACATCCTTCCCATTGTGCACAGGTCCTCTTGCGCATCGGAACATTGACTTGGGAGTGCTGAAGCACATCCGGACACTCTTGCTATCACTTTGTTATACCTCTTTGCAATTCACTCACAGGGTTTCTTAGTGACTCTGCTACACCAAGTTATTGTAAAGTTATGCAACATAGACAATGACAGAGGATTCCAGCCTGCTTAGATATGCAACCTCTTCTTCATATGTCAGCCTTGCTATTTGTTTCTTGATGGGCATACTGTGTGCAAATCGGACGGATGCTTAAGATCAATCACACCACCAGGGGCTGTGACATTAGAAGGGGCAGCCCCCAGGTCTCTGATTTTGTGCTCAAAATCTCAGAGCCAAGGATTAGTCTTGAGCTGGCAACTCCAGTCTCCGGTGTTGGAAACAAAGTAGCATCAGTGCTTGGATAAAAGGATAAGTGGGAGAGGGGAGACCGATAATGCATGCTGTTTATCTCTTCTTGTCTCTTTCTTTGGTCTGTGTATTCAAGCCTTTTGCCTGCCTTTCACAATTGCAATGTTTCTGTCACACAGAATCCTGGAAGATGAACTTTAGGTAAGAGCATTTATAATTATCAGGAAGCTATGGACTAAACATCCACATCCAGAATTACACATCGCTTTTGCCATCCCTGTGTTGAATGTCAGTGTTGAACAAGTGAACCAAGGCACCAATTGTGCTACCAAATGTACAAACAGATGCACAGATGCACCCATGCACAAAAGAGAGCCATGTGCAATAATGATTTGTGTGCAACTCTGCTTCTGCAACCTTGAATTGAATGCAGCCAGCCTTCTTCTTCTATGTTTTTTTTCCTAAAAAGGACCAGATGAAAATCCTTAGACCCAGCTGAAGCAGCTCCCTGCACTGAAATGCTGACTTGTTTTCATATTAACAAACTTGGGAAGAAAGACAGCTCTTCCATAGGAATTTACTATGAGAATTTCAGTGGCTGGGAAGTAGAGATCGGGAGTCAAAAGATATTAATGCAGTACGGTGAAAAGACTGACAGAAAAGCATCTTAGGACAAATTACGTGAATAAAATTTGAAACCCCAAGCCCTTGCAGTAGAAAAAAAATAACCTATTTGCTCTTGATAACAGAAGGCAGGGTGCAGCAGTAGCTCTTCTGGGCTGTCAGTTTTGGGACAGGAAAGCCATAGAAGAAAAGAAAATAAGTCAGGCAGTTTAAAATGCCTGGCCAACCTGCAAATTCCTGTGTGTGTCTTTTGCCCGGTGTGGGCGTGTGATTTAAAGTATATGTATAAAGTTTCTAATTTTTATCTTTTATACACACACACACATACATACACCAAACACACACACACACACATACGTATATACACCAAACATCAGGCTTTTAACTGGCTGCTGCTGGGGGATCGCTGAATGGAGGTGTGATACTTTTATCCTCACATGTGGGTCTTAAATGCTTTAAAGTTGTTTTATATCAGTGATGTTTGCAATAGACTGATTTATTTAATTGCAATTTATTTTTTACTCTTGTAATAGCTTTTGAGCCATACTTTGTTTTAATCAGTGCTCTGAACCATGGGCCCCATCCTGAGAGAAAGGAAGAATACAAATGGAATACGCAAGCATATACTGTAATCAAATGATCATGGCCAGATCCTACATCACAGTCAACATTTCATAACTTTACAAATCTGTATCTACATTGCAGAAATGCAATAAACCCCTGTTGCTGAACTGCAAATATGTGCTTTGGGTACTGGCAAGGTGGAGGTCCAATGCGCATCAGTTATTCTCTGTCTCTCTTTCTCTCTCTCCATACATATATGGAGAGCCTTTTTGCCATGCATGGTGTGCGTGTGTGTGTGTGTGTGTGTGTGTATACACACACACATTTTGGACATAAAAATAAACTAAAACTAAAACACTATGCTAAAACAATAAACTAAAAACACTAAATGCTAACACACCAGAACACTGAGGCCATTTCAACCCTACACTGTTATAGTGCTATTATTCCACTTTCAACATCCTGTGGAATTCTGAGGCTTGTAGTTTCCTGAGGCCACAGAGCTCTCTGGCTGAGAATTCTAAAGGCCCCTCCCTAAACTGCAAATCCCAGGATTCCACAGGATGCTGAAAATGGAATCATAGAATCATAGAATCATAGAATCATAGAAATGTAGAGTTGGAAGAGACCACAGAGGCCATCCAGTCCAACCCCCTGCCATGCAGGAACACCCTCAAAGCACTCCCAACAGATGGCCATCCAGCCTCCGCTTAAAAACCTCCAAGGAAGGAGACTCCACTACACTCTGAGGCAGTGTATTTCCACTTCCGGACAGCCCTGACTGTCAGGAAGTTCTTCCTGAGGTTCAGGTGGAATCTCCTTTCCTGCAGCTTGAATCCATTGCTCCTTGTCCTGGTCTCTGGAGCAGCAGAATAATATGGAATGGAAAATGGAATAATAGCACTATAACAGAGTAGTGTGGAAATGGCCTAACTTACTAACTAAACGCTAGCTTACCAATACACAAAAGGGCTCTGAACACACACACCTCATAAAACTATAACAAAAATCCCTGCAATGTTTTTAGGTGGATGACTTTGTTATGTAGGTGGGGATGATGGGATCCATTGATGGCTGGGCAAGCTGGGAGCATGGAAATGTTATTGTTGTGTCGTGTTATTGTAATAACCTGTGATAAGAGGTTGTAAATATTACAATAACATTTCCATGTTCTCCACTTGCCCAGCCATCAATGGATCCCATCATCTCCACCTGCACAACAAGGAACACAAGCATGACAACAAAGTCATCTACCTAAAAACAATGCAGGGATTGTTCAGTCAGCCTGACAGATGGCCTCACAAAGCCCATGGAATTCAACTATGCATGTTCTAGCGCTATTTCAAAACTCAGTAGTACAAGAAAAAGCAAGGTTGTATTTCCCCAAAACTGGCTGACATCGTAATAGTTACGATGTTGTCAGTTAGACATAGGACATCACAACTGCTTCATATTCTCGTTTACAGTTGTGGCCCTCTTGCCATGATATCAAATTACTCTGAAATCCACTTTAAAAGCCATTCAGCCATTCAGCCAGTCTGTGTAATGGTGAGCAGGACACTGTAGGATGATGTGAGCAGCCTCCTCCTGCCAGCATGGGAGGGAGTGAGTCAGAACTAAAATCTGAGGTGGATTCACTGCTCCTCTGACCTGGGAGATAGCCTCTGCCACCGCTCCAGCAGAGCAGAACCAAAGGCAACATGGGGGAAGCCTCAACTCAGACTTATAATATTTTGCAGAGCATGGAGGAAGGGGCTCGAAATACGTTTTCCTCTGCCTGGCTCAGAATACTAGTACTCAGAGTCATCCAGTGATGCTCTTGGAATGTATTTTGCCTTTTGCAACCTTTCAACATACAGCACATGGCTCCCCTTGGAGAGCTGCTTGATTTTCACTCCCCCTCACTTTTCTTTTCCTCTGCCACCAGATTTTTAGCTTTTAAAAATTATGATTATTCCAAGTGGGGAAGCTGGCCTATTTCTCTGGCCTACCCCCCCCCTACACATACACTCCTTTCCCCGCCCAATTCCTTCCCTAGAAGATGGGGAACAGATTGTTCAGAACATTCTGGCCTGTTTGCCATGCACTCTGGCTGGATGGAGTCAGAGCGCTCTCTCTCTCCCTCTCTCTCTCTCTCTCTCACACACACACACACACTCAGTGGTTGATCTTTATTCAGCAAATAGCCGCTAGCTTCCTCTCCTTTCCAGAATCCTTTGCACTTGGCCTCAGCTCTCTTACAGGCCCAAGGATTTATTTCAAAAACATGCCTGTAGGACTGGTATGATTCCTTCAAGGTCATCCAGGGAGCAGAAGGCATGGTTTTAATTTCTTTTTCAAAAGAGTGTGGGGAGAAGTTTTGGCTGTACCCACCACTCCATTCTGCAGTTTGCCATATACTCTGTAATTGCTCCATGCCAGGGATAAGGCATTCCTGACATGCTCAGAGGTACCTTCTTTCATCTCATCTTTCTTGAACACAGCAAAAAAATAGCTCTCAGCGAGCATGGGCCACAGAATGCAGAGGGAGCTAGCATAACCACCTCACCTTCTGTGATGCTCACACTCCCTCCCAAATTGATTTCAGAAGACAAAAGCACTCTCTGCCCCTTCTTTCCCAAGGGGCATCCAAGCAGCACAAATGCAGTACTTTGATATCACTCTAACAGCCATGGATCTGTCCTATGGAATTCTGGGATCAGTTTGGTGATAAGAGTTCTCCTTTGACCTGCAGCACTAGAGCTCTCTCACAAAGCATTCTAGAGACTAAACTGCAAACTCCAAGATTCCACTGGATAGACCCATGGTATTTAAAGTGCATCAAAGCACTATAATTATGTAGCAAGTATGTGCCCTCAGAGTAAAAAGTAACAGAAATCTTTTCCGTTTTCAGTTACTCACTCCCAGCGTTGTCTTGCATAGGAGAATGAGCAACTGATGTGTATAATTCACTTACAAGACCTGTTTGCACTCTTGAAGGAGGAGTCTAAAGAGGTTTTTCTCCATCTCTGTGGTTATGACAGAGACGGTATTTCTACTGCTCCCACAATCCCTCACCATTGGGTCTCATGGCTAGGGCTGATGGGAGTTGTATTTTATGACTTTATTGATATTACCATATTGTTCCCCTGCCTTTTCCCCAAAGCTGTGGGCCTTTTCACACAGCAGTTAGAGCCATGGCAACATCCGAGTGCAACCCAGGATTTCCTGTCTGGGGAAGGGTATTCAGACTACTCAGCCCAGAGAGCTCTTCTAGTGCTGCGCCAAATTATGCATTCCATAGGTTGTTGCCATGACAATTAAAGTGGAATACTAATGCAACAACTGTGTAGTGTGGCAAGGCCCTGGAACTCAAAGCAGCTTACAAGATAAAAAGAAAGGCAAGTAAAAACACATGCAGTTATGCACCTGCATGCGAATGGGTCTTCCAAACTGGCCTGAAGTATGAGTTCTTACAACAGGGCTTACTGGATTTTCCTGGGTTTCATTGGTTATCTCCTCTGTCTGAACTCTTTCCATTCTTTTGAAGGGCCATTTGTAGCAATTTCTCAGATTTGTCTTAGAGCTATTCTAAAGTTTTTGGTTGTTTTGTTTGTAAACTGGGTCATGCTTTGCTTGCTTTGTTTTTCAATTGTAATTCACAAGTGTAATTCACTGATGCACTATTGCACTATAATGCTTAAAAAAAAACTTTTAAAAAGGAAGAGAGGAAAAGTAAAGGTCTTATTCTGATATGGCTCAGAAATAAAAAGAAACAAACTCAAGGGTGGGAATAAAATGTTGCAAAGAATTGCTGAAAAATTGTCCTGGACAACAAAAATGCCATCTGGATATTTGAAAATCCTCAGAACTCTAGCAGCAAATACTCATAGCCTGCAAGTGTCCTAATTTGACAGAGCCAGTCCTAATTGATTTTCTGTCGTCCAACATTTTCAGCTACTCTCTAAAGGTCCCAGTTTCTTTCTCCACCAACCACTTTCTCCCTTTCTCTCTGGCTTTTTGCATTCAGTTAACTCAGGCAGAGGAGATAGGAGAGGAGGGGGCAGAATTCCCAGTTGCCTCAGGCAAAAGCAAACTATTACAGCCTTTCCGAGCTTGTCCGTTCTTCCTCATTAATACCTTTTGCCATCTTGACCGCACTCTGATATTGCTTGGCAACATGAGTCCTTGTTCTCATCTGTGACACATGAAATACTGAAACATAACAATCCTCAACACATTTTCCCTGTCTAGAAGAGCCTAAAATAATGGTTTAGAAGGGCATTTAACTGTTCATAGAATTTAAAATAGGGATTCCATATGTCCTCCTTTTCCTCACTGTGTCCTCTTCTTCAGAGCTAAAATTTCTGTCTGGGCCAGTTGTTGGTATAATTAAATATTGCTAAATAATCATTTGAAATGGCTGTTATTTAAAGATGAAGAAGGTGAGGAATATTTCTAGCAGAAATCATCACATCTTATATAGCATTTAACGTGAGAATCATCACAGTAATCAGTGACTTGAAGTAGTCAGCCGGTAAATGTGTCTTCTTTTTTGCTTTTCAAAATATGGTAACCCCAATGAAAACTATTTGAAGCACTTAAAAGCCAAGGATAAAAAGATATAGACCAAAAGCATCTGGAAAGCCACAGCTTCCAGCCCCCTAGCTCAGCTACTTCCCAGTCCGTCCACACGTGTCTATCTACGTGTTCATGCGTACCGTGCGTTCAGGTGTCCCAGTCTGAAACTTCTGGGGTCTGATTTCCCTCATCCAGGTCTCTAGTCCTCGATCGTAACACTGGCTCAGGCTGTAATCCGACCTACCCAGAGTGAAAGTCGCTTTGTGCACAGTGGAGCCCACCTCTTCATAGACATGAGTCCTTTCTGCACTACACTGTTACAGTGCTATTA
The DNA here is from genome assembly GCA_948474755.1 of Ctenosaura bakeri. Classification (NCBI taxonomy): domain Eukaryota; kingdom Metazoa; phylum Chordata; class Lepidosauria; order Squamata; family Iguanidae; genus Ctenosaura; species Ctenosaura bakeri. The sequence goes on from CAOLHI010001491.1 coordinate 284,449, forward strand.
TTCTACTTTCAACATCCTATGGAATGCTGGGGTTTGTAGTTTACTGAGGCCAAAGAGCTCTTTCGCTGAGAATTCTAAAGGTCCCTCCCTCAACTGCAAGTTCCAGGATTCCATAGGACATTGAAAGTGGAATAATAGCACTATTACAGTCTAATGTAGAAATGGCCATGCACATGAATGCACCATCAAAAGCTCTTCTCTGCTGCTCCTTAAATTACAACCTGCCACCCCATAATGAATTGTGGAATCTGGCCAGGGAAAGTGAGTTTTCTCTTCCCCCAGCTCCATTGAGGAGGCTGCAGGACCGTAACTAGTTGCCTAGCAACCCAGATGCAAATTCCCATCCCATCAAAAAGCATTTTTTTCCCTTCCTTTCCAGCAAATACTTGGCCAAGGAATCTCAGGGAGGAGGATGGGCCCAACTAATGAGGTTACTTTAAAAAGGCATCGCCTACACAACCTTTGAATTGCCATGGGTACTCTACAGCAAGTTTCTTCTTCACACAAGACAGACGGGTGTTTTTTAAAAAAATAGATCTGATCAAGTTGTATTCAGCAGGCTAACAGAAAGGTTCAGTGGAGTTCTGAGTGTTTATTCAGATGTATGTATGTCCTATTGAAGAGAGCCCATGTAGTGTCGTGGTTTGAGTGTTGGGCTACAACCCTGGAGACCAGGGGTTGATTCTCCACTCGGCCATAGAAACCCACTTAGGTGCATCACACACTTTCAGCCCCAGAAAACCCTCTGATAGGTTCACCTTAGGGTCCCCGTAAGTCAGAAATGACTTGTAGAAACACAACAACAAGCATAGTGTAGTGGTTCAAATGTTGAACTAAGAACTCTTTCACAGCACATAAGCCATTTCTGCACGAGACTGTTATAGCGCTATGATTCCACTGTCAACATGCTATGGAATCCTGGGGTTTGCAGTTTCTTTGCAGTTGCGCCGTGCTATGATTTCACTTTAACTGCCATGGTTCTATCCTACGCCATCCTGAGCTTAAGGAAAGCTACTTAGAATTCTCAGCCACAAAGCTCAGGTATCTCTCTCCAAAATACAAATTCCAGGAGTCCATAGGATGCAGCCAAGGCCATCAAAGTGCTATAACTGTGTAGTGTGAAAGGGCCCTAGGGCTTTGGAAGACCAGGGTCTGAATCCCACCTCAGCTCTAGAAACCCACTGACTGAGCTTAAGAGAGTCACACGCTTTCAACCTCAGAAGGTCTGAAGAAATCTGGCCAGAAAAAGCCTGTGAGAAGATTGACTTGAAGCATTGTGACACATACCCTCTAACAGTTCACAAGCAGTATCTGACTGCTGCCCACTGCCAGAAATAAAATGTGAGATTAGATCAGAATGTGACCATTTTAGACTACAGCTCCCAGAATCCCTAGCCATCATGGCCACTGTTCCATCTTTTTTCAGAGCCACCCCCTCTGTCCTTTTTTCAGTCCCACCTCCTTGACAGGTATGATTAGCGGGGATGTATGACTGAAGGTTTTCAGTGGCTGCTGCCAGGCTCAGCAACTTTTTTATATTGACAGGGAGAGATGCCGTGATTCTAATAGGTTTCTTAGAACTTAAAGTTCTTAAAGAAAGGGTTTTAAAGAGGGTGCTGTATTATTTGAATTGTGCTTTTTATTGTCTTTAATCATCTCGTTTTAATTGTTTTAATATTACTAATACTTACATTCTATTTTAATGTTGTTTGTGTGTTTTTAACTTTATTCTACTCATTTTAATTTTTAAGAATCTTTGAGTCCCAGTTTTGGGCAAAAGGTGGGGTATAAATAAAGGTGATCATTATCATGATCATCCCCTTCTTCGTCATCATAATCCTCAGGGTTCTTGAGAGAGAGGGAGAGGGAGAGAGAGAAAGAGACTCAAACACACACATGTTCCTCCTGTCACCTCGATTGAGAGCACAAGGACTATCAGACATGCACTGGAACAAAATGCCAGCAATGTCACTTCTTTTGCTGATCTGTAACAACTACTGAACACTGGCAAGGGAAATGGGATCCGGATGCCCACTCCATCAGAGTTTAGATTGTAAGTACCTTGGGGAAAAGATCTGTCCAGTTTTATTTATCCATTTGCCAGTATATTTACACTAAGGGATTTATATCCTTCCACAGAGATCCGTTGAGCCCTCAGGGTGGGCAGCAAAGATAACAGAATAAAAAAAAGATGATGAAACCAGCACTGCCAAACAAACAAACAAAAGGTTTCAAAAAGAACAATCCTCTACAAATGTTAGAAGAGTCAACATGACAGCAGCAAAGGAAACAACTTCAGATTTGTTGCAAGAAGCCATTGCTCAACTCAAAGGGTTGGAAATCTTTTCTTCTCCCTCCTCAACTAAATGATTACCAACTTTGGGGGGGGGGAATGCCAACTGTCTGAAGGGCATTCCCAAGCCAAGGGCCTATGATCAAAAAGGCCAGGCACTTCTCCCATCAGTTTGGGTTCAATTGGAGGAGGACCCAGATATTGGTCAGAGCTTGCAAATGCTTCTTGTCTGAAACTGCAGCTCCCGGAATCCAGCGATGATGATTACTATAATGCACTCAGGTGGCTGCCCTTGAAGACTGTTCAGAAAACTCATTGTAAGTCAAAGAGCTGCAGATTGTTAACTGGGTCTTACTACAGGGAACATGCAATTCCCTTGTTGGAACAGCTTCGCTGGCTGCCCATCTGTTTCCAGGCAGAATTCAAAGTGCTGGTTCTAACCTGCTACCTTCTCATATCAGCCTATCCAGACTCTAAGAGAACAGGAGCTTCTCTCAGTCCTATCAGCCCCACTAGTACGTTTGGTGGGAACACAGGAGAAGGCCTTCTCTACGGCCACTCCCAGGACTCCTCTTCAAGGAAGGCTGGACTAGTTCCCTCCTTGCTGTCCTTTTGTTGGCAGATAAAGACTAGAGTTGTCATGTTAGTACTATCCTTTGCCATGATATTTCAGGGCCACCAATTGAGAGAAAGGGATGGTTTCTGGTGATGTTATTATGCACAATACCTTAAGCATCAACTACAGTTGCACAGAGAATGCCGTTCAAAGAAAAAGCACCAAATCTAACAAAGGAGGAAAACATTATATACACACATTTTTCCAGGCAGTGTGTTTGCCCTGAGATTCTTCCTCTTACCCCTCAAGACTGGAGATCCAGGGCCAGGGCCTGAGATCTGGCAACCCTAATTGAAGTCTTTTCTATTTCAGCAGGCTGGCCAGAGGACTGGTTGTTTTACATGTGAAAGACTTTCCATTTTAGTCTGCTGTCCTCCTTTGATTCTGTGCTTTTAAAGTTTTAAACAGTTTCAGTTCTACAGGCAGTTTAATACTATTTTAATCTTGATTATGGGTGCATGTTTTTAGATACATGTCTTTGACTTGTATGTCTTTTCAGCTGTAAACCACCTTTAGTCCCAGTCTTGGGAGCCTATAAAAAAAGTGCTTAATTGGTTGGTTGGTTGGTTGATTGACTGAAAGGATGGCACTATAGACATACCTCAGTTAACAAATTCAGTGTGTTCCTACACATGACTTCTTCAGCAGCTAATTTGGTGCCGGGGAAGAAATAACATGGAAAGAAGCAGGAGAGGTTCTTGCACCGTTAAAAAAAAGCAGAGCGGGTTAACATGTTTCAGCAAAGCTTTTATCCCAAATGAACAATATGCACGTGTGAAATGAAGCAGCTGGGTCAGGGAAGCCTTTTAGAAGTAAACAAAAACATTTTGAACCTTTCAGGGACCACTTGAAAACTTCTTGCAAAATCCTTGCTGGGATTTTTTTTTTCTTTTCACCAGCCTCCACTTTTCTTAATGGTGGCCATTTTGGTGGCCATGTCTATGCTTCTTTAACATGTTGAGGAGGGGGATGATGAGGTGGGCTTATCTGGTTTCCTCATTTCTCCCTGCTTTGCTGTTCAGACATGCTCAGTAAAGGATTCTAGAGGCAGCTACTCTTTTCCCTGCTTGCTGTATGCACATGCACATGGCCACAACAGGATCAGCTAGAGCAGAATCCCATCCTTTCCCCAGCTCAAGTTGCATTGGAGTGTTTATTGTGGATGTGAAACCCAGCACCAACATTTTTTCTCCAGTCCTCCTTCAGTGTCCACCTAATGCAGATGCTGCTAAAGAACTTCCAGCTAGATGGATGGATAAGGAACAAAAGGGGATAGGCAGATATAGAAAGTATTTGTAAAAATGGAGCTTCTTTGTCAAGGAGTTTGTTAACTGAGGGATGCCTCTAGAGTGCTCAGAACCTTGCAGGGGAAGTGCTGTTTTGGGAAGTGGGGTGCCCCCTTTAAATCCCCTTGGGTGATGGATCAAAAGGCAGCTCAAGAAAGATTTTCCCTGGGGGGCAGGGAGAAGAGCTGAAAAGCAATCGCCATGACTCACCCATTCGCATTTGGTGAGACAGAAGCCTCTTGGTGGCATTTTCACATTTCTGTTTGGCCTCTTTGATTTCACTTGGTGTTTTTGAAGCAGACGATCTGCTCTGAGACTGTCTTCTTGGCCTCTGCTGTGTTCTCAGACTCGTTTGATGGGTTCTTGCTGTTCCAAAAAGATTCTGCAACTGTCTCCACTCATCAGTTTCACAAAGGTGCAAATGTGGCTGGAAGGAGAGACGACCCAGTGAGCTAATGGCCTGCCCAGAGCCAAATAATATCTTTTAATATAACAACATATTTGTTTGGCAATTTACTGATTTTTATCGCAGTGGCTGCCAAAAACTAGTATTCATCAAGAATTGCAACACTTCTGTTAAGATGTTTAGGGTGCATTTGGCGTGGGGTGGGGTTGATGACAAAAGACAATTTATTTCAAAAAGGCATTTTTCTCTCGTTTTAGTCAGTCCCAGGAATAACCACATCATCTTAAAAGCACCCCATTTGGGAGTACACCCTTTGGGAGAGGAGGTGATTCATTATGGACAGCTGACAGTAGCTGTTTCCAACTTGCCCAGTGTGCTGTACTATGCTGCCCAACATCCCCAGGCAACATGGAGAATCTATCCTATCAGGGAGCTGATGGGACAGCAATCAGTTGGAAAAGGTTGGCTGGAAGTAAGAGCTTGGAAGTAATTAGTTACAACCAAATGAATTACTTGTCACTGATTATTTTCTACCAATAATGACATTATATATTACATTACCCTTGTAGGGGTAACATTATTATGTTGATGACTCCCAGCTCTTCTTCTTGGTCACATCTGAATCAGGTATAGATGGGCAAATTCTGAACTGGTGTCTGGATTCAAGGGTAGACTGGATGAGGGCTAATAAACAGAGGGTGAATCTTGGCAAGACTAAGGTCTTGTGGGCAAGCTGTTCCTGGATCTGGCTGATAGGCTGAGTTCTAGATGTAGTTGCACTGCCTCTGATAGAGCAAGTTCTCAGTTTTTATCAGCTTCAGCTGGTACGCCAGTTACAGCGATTCTTAGGCCAGGATAACTTGGCTAAGGTGGCCAGGCAATGGTAATCTCCAGGCTGGACAACTGCAATGCCCGCTGTCTTGGGCTGCCCTTCAGACTGGTCTGGAAACTGTTTGGCTTCAGCTAGAGTTCTGAGTAGGGCAGGCTACTGGCAGCACATAACAATTCTGAAAGCTAAAAGAATTGCCCTGGTTGCCTATTTACTACCAGGCTAAAATGGAAGTTGTGTTACTGTTAAGATGAGTTATCTGAGAGACTACTTCTACCTTACAAGCCCATTTAGGCCTCCTGGTAGTCCCACATGCTCCAAATGCATGCTCTTCTGTTGTTCAAAGCAAGGCTTTTAGCACGGTGACATCTACTAGATGTAATGCTCTTCTGTTAGAAATCTGACATGTTCCAACTATCCTTAGTTTTTAAAAAACACACTTCGTTAGGCAAGGCTTCCCTGTTCAGCTCATCTTGAAATCTATTTCTGGGACCATAATGAATGTATATGAATGGACATTTTTATGTATTTGTGTACTGTGTGTATTTTGTATTTTATTTATGTACATCGCCTTAACGTTTTTTAAAAATCTAAGTAGTGTATAAGTATTTGTAAATAAATTAATAAATCAGTCCAACATCCTTTTTAAGTTACTTGCAGCCTCATTCAATGAGTTACGTTTTGGCAGTTACTGACTCTAGGAAAGCTGCCTTTTCGAATGACAGTTCTCAGAATCCCCAGCTGCTAGCCACAGTGACCAGGGGATTCTGGGAGTTGTAAGTCCAAAGACGATGTCTTTGTCATGCTGTGGCTGGCTCTGCTTGGGAATCTAAGAGTTCTGTTAGTGTTTCTTTGAATAACGCTGCGCTTACCAATTCCGGTTTCTCTCCACTAAAGGACTGGTCTACCTCACTCTTGCCCCAGATCTTCTCTAGTTCATCCCCACCAAATTTACAGCGGATTATAAGCCACTTTTCTCAATCATTTGGCTGAGCCGGAATCTAAATAATAGACTCCAGCAGTAATAATTTGGCCTGATTCCAGAAGGCTCCTGGACAATCCTGTGGAAAGTCAATGTCTCTGTCCAGTGCTGAGACACAGTGAGCTCCTTTAGCCTTCCCTAACCTATGCCCTCCAGATGTCATTGTATTGTGATTCTCATCATTCTTGACTGTTCTCCCTGTTTAGGGGATGATGGAGGTTGCTGGCCAAAACAGGGGAGGTGGGTAGTGCTGCTATTGGTGGGGGTGGTGAATCCATTCCTGGGCTTAGTCCAAACTTTAAAGGAGCTGTCTAAAGTGCTGGACCTACTGGAGGGAGTTATGTTTCAGCACCATTTTACATTAAATATCAATCTAACACTAGTATTAGATAAGTAAAATATTTGATATCATAGACAGAGCAGATATTAGATGCCTGTTTAAGACAGATATGTGCATGAGAGAAAGAGACAGACAAACAGTGTTTCTACTGTAAATATTGCATATCAAACTCTGACTGGGATGACAATGAAATTTGTCAGACTTTCCGGTTGGTGTATTTCTTTCAGAGCAACCACAAATGTAATCCCCACTCTCCACAAATGCACACCCCAACAATTTAAAGGGAAGGAAAACCTTGAGGTCTGTTCTGTGGTTTAATAAAGGTCCATGAGGACAAAAAAAGGAGGAAGAAGAAGGAGAAGAAAAGTAGTCTATTTGGGAAAAGAATCAGTTCCTATTTTCTTGTTCTAACACGCCCTGTTCACGCCAATGCAGCCATCACCCCCCAAAAAAGAGTCCTTTGTTATATTTAGCTCCCAAGGACTTATGTAACATCTCTGACGCAGAGTGCTTTAAAATTCACAAGCTGTACTAGCTGTGCTCTCTACCCAGGACTGAAATGTGCAACTTGAAATTCACTTTGATCGGCCTTATGCCCACCCGGGCCTTTGACAACCAGGACTTCTTGAACAGTTATCTCACTGTTCTCTAGAGACCTTTTTCCATACTCTCCCTTTTCAGAGGCAAAATGATCTTAAAAATATAACTGGCATTTAAAAAAAAAATCCAAATGCCTCCAACTTTCTTCATCGCTTGAGTTATTGGCTGAGCTTCTATGATGTCACAGAGTCCTGACAAACATTCTAATACAGGAGTGAGCAATGTGCAGACCTGGGGCTACAGGCCCTCCCCAAGAGTGTTTCTGTGGGCTCCAGTGCAGCTTCCCCACTTTTTCTGGTCACACAGAAAAAATGTGAAGTGCTTTTCCATGTCTTGTAAAACATTTCAAAAACTCTATTTTTCACAACTAAAAGTAGACTTCTGTCAATGTCTGATTTTGCCTTCTTGTTGGGTGGGGGGCAGAATTTGAATTTGTTTATGCAGCCTCTGGAGATTCCCAAGGGCCAAAAATTTGCCCCTGATCTAACAGAATTTTCCCTTCTCTGTTCTGACTGCCAAAGCTAAATATTGACATATTGCTAAATATTGAGCAGTTATCTTAAATGCTGCAACTGCAATGGTTCTGAGGGGTGTGAAAGATCTGTTTGGAAAGAGGAGGCTGCCATACCTGCTTGAGTTAAGAATGAGAGAGTGAGAGCTCAAAACAAGGATTGTTGAATAAATGCACTCTGTATGTGTACAATTGCCTTGGTTTTCAAATGCAACCCCACCCCCCAGTTGTTTAGTGGGGTGATTACCTCCATTCTCAATCCCAAGATCCCTTCCTCCCTGGTCTGTCTGTCTTTTAGGAAAACTCTCAGAACAGATCCAACAGTGGCAATATTCACTGGCCCCCATTACTCATCTCTCTCCATTATGTGTGGCATCAGGGAGTTTAATCTTCATTAGCCGGATGGCTTCCCTTTCCCAAGGCTTCACTTGGCAGAAGCCGCTGTGCTTCTTCCAGATCAAGAGGGCCACTAAATCATTAGCTGGGATGCAAGGAATTGCTCTCAGATCACAAGGGTTTTCTCGTAAATGGCTAAATATTCAGTACCTCAATTCCACTTCAAACGGAAAGAAGAAACTGAGACCCCTTCGGCTTCCACCTACCGATCATTGAAAGGGTTCCAATTCTGGATGCCCCTTTTCAGATTGTAATGGATGCTACCCAGGTTAGAGGGAGAGCAGAACTTAGATAAGTTCCTTTTCTGGGCTACAGCTCTCAAACCACTGCAACCCGCCCCAAGCTAGAATAACAAAATCCTTTTTTGGACTACAGCTTCCCGAATCTCCCAGCCAGCTTGACCAAAAAAGGACATTTTCCAAGCTCTGACTAAGGAAGTAGCCATATAGTGCTTTGCTACTACTTTAGATGTCATGGCTGCATTCCATGAAATCCTGGGACTTGTAGTACAGTGAGGTATTTAGAATTCTCTATCATAGGGCACTGTAGTTCAAGGGAGTCCACCAAACTACAAACACCAGGATTCTTTGGGACAGAGACACGACAGTTAAAATGGTATCAAACTGCTATAATTGTGCAGTGTGGACACACACATTTAGAAAGGCAGAAAGAGATCTCGTCCACATCATACAATTATAGCACTTTGGCCACAGTTCAACTTCTAGGGTTTCATTCTTTGGAACCCTGGGATTTGTAGTTTTGTATTTGTTCATTGCCTTGGGAGCCCTTGTGGTCTTGGAGGTGATTACAGAAATACAGTCATCCCTTCACATTCGCTAAGATTAGGGGCACCAAGGATTCCTTTGAGGCATCAGGGTTCCTTCACAAGGCAGAAGTGGGTGGTTGGTGGGACTTACTGCCACCGCCACTGCTGACCCACATCATTTTTCATAGGGACTTACAAGCCTTGTTTGAAGTTTCTCAGTCTCAGGTGGCTTGCAGTCCCTATTAAAAATGGCATAGGGAGGCAGCAGAGGTGACAGCAAATAATCCATGAACAATCAAATTCGCAAAAGTGTAACACACAAATGTGGAGGACTGACTGTACTTTTTTTAAATAAATAAGATATTTAGAATTTTGTTCCAGAGAGCTCAGATCCCAGGATCCTACAAGATGCAGCCATGGTCCTAAATTGATATCAAAGTGATATTGATATCAAACTGTGTAATGTGAAAGAGAGAGAGACTGGTCCAAAGTCATTGCATGACATCATATCAGCCAATAAGTATCAGCAGAGTCACAGGAAGGTTCAGGTCTTCTGGGGGAATTTTTCAAGTAGAAATCCCTGATTTTCCTTCTGGCAGGTATTAAATCTATCTGTGGTGGAAACTCAAGCAGGTGGGCTTTTCAACACCCTTGGCTTTATCTTCCACGAAGGCCCAATGCCAGAGCATAATCTTTGCACTGGAAGACACATGCAAGCCTAGCAAGAAGCTGGGTGACTGGGCAGCTTTGACAAAAATACTCCTGTTCAAGGTTTCAGTCAGAATGCCTGCCAACCAGTCAGTCAGCCAGCCATGCCCTCTTTTAGTATACTCCATTGTATTCCTCCCCTTCGCCCCCATTTTTCACGTTGTCTCCATGTTTCAGCCACCTGTCCACCTTAGAGCAGGTTCCCTCTGTCATTCAGGTTACACACACACACCTTCCTCCACCTGGTGATCAACAACCTGCAATTAAATGCAGGCACACTTGTTTGCACAGGAATGTCTTCCACGAGCACAGTTGCATAATGAACCAGATCCCTGGTCTGTGCATCCTCTATGCTCAGGGCCAATCTCATGCTTCCAGGTGTACAGCCTATACCCTCCAACATTTCACAGGTGAGCAGGGACGCATGTGGCTAAACAACATCAGAATGTTGTCAAGATGGCAAAAGTTACTAATGAGGAAGACCACATAAGCTAGGAGAGGCTGCTACAGTTTGTTTTTGCCCAAACCTGCAGGGAAGGGCAAGATTCCACTCCACCCTCTCCCTTCCCCCTGCTGTTACAACTATAGATTTGTATATGTGGTGGTGCTGGTTCTGCTGCTTCAACGGGAGCTTGGGGACTACTTCTTTGAGCTACAGCACCCAGAATCACCTGCTATGATTGCAACCCACCTATGGTGATAAGCAGGTTATGACCAAGGAATGGGTTCTTCTGCCTCACCAGCTAAAGGCCAATGACATAGATCAGAGAGGACTACTGGTCTCCCACCAGAATCTTTAGGGTGAAAAGAAAGAAAAAAAGAGTATATATAAAGAACAGAAGGAAGGACAAATCACCAAGGAATAATACAGAGGTGTTGTCCAAGCTTGCAGAAATAGCATGAGGAAAGTTAAAGCTCAAAATGAGCTGAGCAACTAGAGCAACACAAGGGTTTTTTCAAACACAGTCAGCCCTTCATATCTTTGGATTCCGTATCCACAGATTTAACCAACCATGGCTTGAAAATACAATATATATATATCCAAGAAGCAAACTTTGATTTTGCTGCTTTATATAAGTGTCCAGTGTATGTTTGAAGCAAGAGAATGATGAAGGAAATGGGACCACTCATCAACAAGCATGGTAAAATGCTAACAGATCACAATGAAAAGGCAGAACTGCCCAACACCTACGGTATTTTGCTTCATTTCTTTTCCCTAAAAGAGGAATGTGCTTCCTTGTATCAGCAAAGACGTAGGTAAGGAATCTGGGTTGCAAATCAAGATTGCTAAAGAGTTAGTCAGTAATTACTTAGTTAACCCTAAGTGAGTTCAAACCTGCAGGGCCAGATGAACTACATCCCAGAGTTTTGAAGAAACTTGCTAACATACTCACAGAACCACTTGCCAGCATTTTTGAGAAATCTTGGAGAACGAGTGACATGTCAAAGGACTGAAGACAAGCAAATGTTGTCCCTCTCTTCAAAAAAAGCAAAAAAAAAAAGGGGGGGGGGAAGAAGATGATGATCCAGAAAACTACAGGCCAATCAGCTTGACCTCAATACCATGAAAAACATTAGAAGAGAACATGCAGTAGTCCATCTGCAAGTATCTTGAGGACAATGCAGTGATTACTAGGAGCCAGCATGGGTTTATCAAGAACAAATCCTACTAAACTAATGTTATACCTTTCTTTTTTTTCAATTTGGTGACTAGTTTAGTAGATGCTGGGAATGCTCCGGATGTCTTTTATCTGGATTTCAGCGAAGCATTTGATAAGATCCCCATGATATTCTTATTAGCAAACTGACTAAATTTGGAATAGATGGAACCACTATCAGATGTATCCACAGTTGGTGGGAAAACCATGCTGAAAGAGTTGTCATCAGTGGCTGTACTTCAGATTGTTTCCAAGCTGAGGGAAGTAATTGGTCAGGCCTCATCTAGAGTACTGTGTTCAGCTCTGGGTGCCCCATTTTAAGGATATAGACAAGCTGGAGTGCAGGGAAAAGGAAACGAGGATGATAAGAGGTATGGAGAACAAAACATATGAGGAGAGATTGAAGGAGCTGGACATGTTCAGTTTGGCAAAGAGAAAACTGAGGGGTGACATGATTGCACTCTTTAAATATCTCAAGGGTTGTCACAGAGAAGAAGATGCAGGTTTGTTCTCTGCTGCCTCAGAGGGTAGGACCAGGTCTAATTGTTTTAAATTACAGGAAGGTAGATTTCAACTGAACAGTAGAAGGAACTTCTTGAGGGTAAGAACTGTTGGGCAAGGGGAGCACTTGCCTAGAGAAGAAGTGGAGTCTCCTCCTCTGGACATCTTCAAAAAAAGGTTGTACTCCCCCTACGGGGATGCTCTCATTGGAGATCTTGCTCTGAACAGGGGGGTTAGACTTGATGGCTCATCAGGTCCCTTCAAACTCTATTATTCTAAGAAACAATTTATACAAAAATTTGACAAGTTATTAATGTACCTGCTACTAACCTCATGGGTAATATAAACACCTTTTAATAGTGGGTACTTGAATAAGTCTTTGGTCTTTGTATTAATGGGTTCTTGAAGGCATGTAAGTCTTCCCTTTTAAAAAAAAAGAAGATTAATATTAATAAGTTGTTAGTAAGTGGTGGGATTATTGGTTTTAGATTCCTCTAGGAGGAGGCATCATACTTCCGAAACAGGTTGGGCTGTAATAAATTCAGGCACTTTTGTGAATCTCAAATCTGCTTCATTACCCTCTCCTTTTTATCCTGTCTGTATGAGGCCTAACAGTTATAGGTCTCTTGCATTGGTTTCAAAGTAGGGGAAATAATGAATAAATCATTATTCATTCCATAATTTTGCCTTTGATGTCTCCATCTTGCCCCAGTTATCGCCTTTCTCATGCAAATTTCATAACCGGCTCCCTGTATGTTGCAAAATCCCAGGATACAATACAATTCTCTCTACTGCGTGTAACAACCAATTCTTGCTGCGCCTTAAAACAATCATACAGGGCAGGTTGGGAAGTCTTCAGCGTAGCAGGATTAGCAAGGGGCAACAAGAAAGAATTGGTTAAGTCAGTGTTTGGTGACCACATAGAGTGCCAAAATGACCTCACAAAGCAGAAGGGGTTAGATAGTGTGCCAGCTGCACCCATTCCTGGAGATGTCTGATCAGGCCATTGTAGTGTATGCCCTGGTTACATCCTGTTTGGATTACTGTAATATGCTGTATGAGGGACTGCCTTTGAAAAGTATTCAGCCTAAGAGCTGCAGCCAGATTGTTTAACTGAGGCTGGCTAGAAGGAGCACACAGCTCCCTCCTTGCAACCCCTCCACTGGCTGCTAGTTCATTTCCAGGCACAATTCAGACTGATGCTTATGACCTACAACGCCCTATACGGCGCTGGTCCAAGTGATCTGAAGGACTATGCCTCCCTAAATGAGCCTGGTCAAGCTCTAAGGTCTTCAGGAAAGGGCATTTTTTCTGTCCCACTACCTTCCCAGATTTGTTTGGTGAGAAAAGGGGAGAGGGCCTTCTTGGCGGATGCTCCCAGACTTTGGAACTCCCTCCCAAAGGAGGCTACATCCTCAGTTTCCTTCTGCTGGCAAGTAAAAACTTTCCTATTCCTGTCAGGCTTTTAGGATTTGACTGAAATCTGCTATCAAAAGTGTGTCGTTTTGTTTCTCCTCTAGTGAATTTTAAATGGTTTTAAATCCATAGAATAATTGTTTTTAAATAATATTTTTATTGATTTTTTTATATAATGATTCTGTACTGGTTTTAATAATTTGTCAGTTGCCTTGAGTCCCAATATTGGGGAAACAGTAGGATATAAATGAGTTACATAGTGATGATTATGATGATGACGGAGGTTTTGAAAAACATTGGCTGGCATCCTGTTGGGAAGTTATGTCATTGTCATTGTCTCTTATATTCCATTTCTAGGCAAGGTTCTGGAATGTGTGGTGACCTCTCAGCTCTAGGAGTTTCTGGATGAAACAGATTATCTAGATCCATTTCAATCTGGTTTCAGGCCTGGCTATGGGACTGAAACAGCTTCGGTCACCTTGGTGGATGACCTATGCCAGGAACTAGACAGGGGGAGTGTGTCCCTGTTGGTTCTGCTAGACCTCTCACCGGCTTTTGATACCACTGACCATGGTATCCTTCTGGGTCACCTTGCGGGGATGGGATTTGGGGGCACTGTTTTACAATGACTCCATTCTTTCCTGGAGGGCCAAACCCAGAGGGTGGTGCTGGGGGACTTCTGTTCGACCTCCTACCCTCTGGCCTGCAGGGTCCCTCAGGGTTCGGTCTTGTCCTCCATGCTATTTAACATCTACATGAAACCACTGGGAGAGGCTGTCCGGAGTTTTGGGGTTCAGTGTCATCAGTATGCGGATGACACCCAACTTTATTACTCCTTTCCACCACAAGCCAAGGAAGCTGTCTTGGTCTTAAACTAGTGCCTGACATCAGTAATGGACTGGATGAGGGCAAACAAATTGAAACTTAAGCCAGACAAGACAGAGGTGCTCCTGGTCAATAGAAAGGCAGATCAGGGAACAGGGATTCAGCCTGTGTTAGATGGGGTAACACTCCCTCTGAAGACACAGGTTCGCAGCTTGGGAGAGCTCCTGGATTCAACTCTGAGCTTGGAAGCCCAGGTCTCAGCAGCGGCCAAGAGAGCATTTGCACAATTAAGGCTTGTGCGCCAGCTGCGCCTGTTCCTTGAGATGTCAGACCTGGCCAGCAGCACCTCACTCTGAAGCAAACTGGAAGCCAGTGCAGTACTTGCAGGACAGGTGTTACACCGCTAGTATGTTATAGGGGCTAACAAAGACAGTAACCAGGAAGCAGGCCGCAGCTGTGTGTGTGTGTGTGCGCGCGCATGCACAAAATGAGGTCATTCCCCTCTAAGAAGGATTCTACCCCCCCTCCATGAAATTTTCCTTAAGTGCTCAAATTTCTAGCATTGCAATAATTTAAAATGTCAGTTCAACATTTAGAACCAGAGTTTTGGCATCCAAGGAAGGGGGTCAGGCAGAGTGACCCAGCAAATGTGAGTCCAGCCAATAAATGAGTTCTTGGTGTGAACAATTTTGAATGTCACACTCTCTGTAATGTAGAAATTGCAGGAGAGAGGGCTGACAGGAAATTTAATGGGGGCAGCAGAATTCTTATTTGGGGGCAATACGTTCATTTTGTCCCCCTGTACATACATTGTTGCCAAGAAAAATCCACATCTACTTGCTTTGGATCCCGCTGCGTGGCTGCAAGACTGGCCAACTGCCTGCAGGGCTTCTAGGCTTCCTGGCTGCACAGTTGCCTGGCCCCTGCTCTTCACCAGAGGATTCTGTGATGCCTTTCCCCATGACATATGTTTGGTCCATTCTGGTAGGGTCTACAGTGCCATCACCCTTCGGCGAACAGTTCAGTGGGACTCCTGTCAATGTTTTGGTGAGGCTGTCTATAATGCCAACCATTATTCCAGTGAGATGTGTTGGAGTTCTAGGCTGGACTGGTACTTTGTGGGCAACAGAGTATGAAGAAGTTTTTTGTTTGGATGACAACTTCCAGAACCTGGTGCCAGGATGACCAACGGCCAACAGGAGCTTCTGGGAGTTGTTATCCAAACATATAACTTCTCCAGGCTCTGGTGGGCGCCCACGCTTGAGAATGTGTTTCTGCAGCTGGTTTTCTGCCTATTTCCTGTTGCCAAATATGATGTTTTTCCTTTAGGAATGGATTTTCTAATCCCTCCTTCCCCAATCCAGTGCCCTTGAGAAGTCTTGGACTGTGGCTCCCAGAATCCTCCCCCAGCCAGTTGCTTGAGCTGCTGGTGTTTTTGTACCTTCCTGCTGCCACCTAAATAGGGTTTGAAAATTAGTTCAAAAATTTCTGGCTGCCTCTGTTGTTTGGAAGATGGTGGCTCATCTGTTTGCATCAATCAAGTAGTTTTATATTTTGCACTCTCTCTCTATTTTCCTAATGCTAAATCTGCCTCCCGCCATCAAAACCCAGTATGGGACTCAAGCAAGCCACCACCCATACACAACACTAATACCAATCCAAATTCTCCAGGTACAGGGATCCTTATGTAGCCACAGTACCACCCTCCACATACCAGAGAAAGGTATCATCCCCATTTACCTGAAGTTCTTTAAGGGTGGTAAAAAGCTAAGGAGAGAAGAACCTCCAGAACAGTCCACCAAGGGCTGGGCATGCTGAATGACTCTGGAATCTTGGTCAATTATTGGAAGCAGGGATGAGGAGAACACCAAGGGGAGGAGGAGTGGAAGGGAGTATCCTTAAAAAGAGTATAGTTGGCTGGTTGGACACTGGAACCCTGATTGAGAGATGAACACTCCATACTGCAACATTTTCTTGCCACTCCCAGTAGTTCATTTCAAGCTTTCCAATTCCAACAAGCAACGTGAAGCTTACCAATGCATTCAAAACATGTTCCTGGAAAGAAGCCTAATAATCATTTTTCTCTACACCACGGAGATGTTGGAAACTTCTCTGTCTCTTTCTCTGCCACCTCTTTTCCTTCATTCCTTCCATTGCTCCACACATCTCAGCATTCCCTCTACTCTTCCCCCCCCCGATCTTCTTTCTGCTCCTCTAGAGTACCGGTAGTTCCCAACCTGCATCAAATTAGGCTACTGGCCAGCTTAAAGCACAGGTTGTCCACTCCTGGATTCAGAAGACAGGACGTTATTATCACTAGCCAAGAGCCTATATCGTGGTCTGTTTCATAACTGTATGAACCTGTAACTATGTTGCAGAAATGCAATGAAACCCTGTTCTTGAACGCAGCAGATGTGGATCCAGGCATGCACAAGAGTGCTTCAATGTGCATGAGGCACTTCTTTTAAAAAATATATTAATGTTAACATAATCTGATTCATAAAAACTAAAATTAAACTAAAACTAAAATATAAAACTTAAACATTAAATTAAGACATTAATCAGCAACGAACTAAAACACTAAACAATAACTTTCTAAAACACAAACAGGATCTGACCCCTCCAAGCCAAACTCTAATGAAAAAGAGAAAATAATACCCACATATACATCCCCCACACACTATTCTACCATTACAGACCCACTAGAATTACTAGTAAGCATAGCCGCAGATTATTGCATCGTTCGATTTTTGTATTGCTCAAAAAGTCCATCAGTGGTTTCCAGACTTTCACAAAATCTTCAATCGGCCTGTCCTTTAAAACTCATGTTAGTTTGGCCATCTGAGCTAACCACATCAGGTACTTCTGATTGTATTGGGCATTTTTGATGCACATTGGGCAATCCCAATGTGCACTTCCTAGCCTGGGCCTGGACGCACACTGGTCATCGGTGCACACTGCACATCACTCCACTGGTGACCCTTGCACAATGGATGCCCATATGGTGTGAAGTCATGGCAGTACCCAAATGAACACAGATGTTGCAAAGCTACTCAATTCCATTTTCTGCACAGGCAAGGCCATTTACAAAAGACGTAAGTCCCAAGCAGAATGCCATCCGTTATTTTTCCCAATCTGGGATTCAAGGAGGCTTACAGAAGTTAAAACCGATATGTCTTAAAAATTCACATGGCATAAATTTATAATTAAATTATCAATAGAATCAAATGCAGTTAAAAGAATGACTATTAAAAAAGAGAAACATCAACTATAAACAACATAGCATATTCTGAAAGGCCCCTTCCCCTTGAATGATCAAACTGCAAAGGCCTGCTAAAACAAATGGGCTTTCACGTGCTTATGGAAGGATAACAAAAAAGGCACCAGCTTGGACTCCAAGGAAGGTAGGGCCAGAGCCTAAGAGCAACCATAAAGAAGGCCTTGTCCCCCACAGTCTCACCAGAAGTTGGGGAGACACAAAGGGCCTCCCCAGCTCTCAAAACATGAGGCATCTCATAAGGGAAAATATGGTCCATCAAATATTTCTTTCTTTTAATTTGTTTCATTACTTTATTTCTATCCCACCTTTCTTCAGGATAGGAAATAACCTGGACCTGAGATGTTCATCTCAGCTTCCCAAGGAACCATGAACCTACCTGAAACCAGCTGAGCCAGAAAGAAGGTCAGATGGGACCATAGGAATTTTAATTCCCTGCTTTCCAAAAAAAAATAAAAAAAAAATCGTTACATGTCTTTGTTAAACAAAGCTGGCAATAGTGATATTCTGGAAAAGACGTTTTCACGGCAGCCCTGCAAATAACTTGCCACCGCGTTCCTGTTGCCCCAAGTCAGCCCAATGTGCAAACAGATTTTTTAAAAAAGAAGAAAAGAAAATCAAGAGATAAATGTCAGCTGGTGAGTCCCTGCGGCTGTCTGGTGACCTACATGCTACTGAGGGGGGAAACAGCACAACAGTTGCTTGAAGGAAGGAAGGAGAGCAGAATACAAAGAATCAGTATTGGCTGATGCCAGAACAACCCAAGGGAAGGTGAGCTTGCCATTAGCAGCAGGCGCATGGTTTATGCTGGGCTGCTACTGCAGCACAAGTGTGATTCTAGATTAGCAGATGCCAGTCCTCCCACACTGCACAGATGAAATTTGGGCCACGTGTGGCCAAGCAAAATCAAGGTACGGCAAAAGTAATTAATGACTTTGCTAGTGTCTTCCTCTGAAATACAGCCTACAGCAACTTGCATGCAGTGCTGACTCTGCTTGGCTTCAAAAATCAAACTAGATTTGGTGCCTTTACCAGGACTTGTGTGGTCAAGTAACATCACACTGTTGTTGTGATAAAAATAATAATAATAAAACCCTCACTCTCAAAACTAGCAATTACCCTTTTCCAATCTGAATGCTAAAGTGTTGAGACATCCATTCCCTAGAGGTGAGAGGGTCACACAGGCTAGATCAGGAGCCCTGGCTCTATCCTGTGCTTTAACATGTAGGTGAGAAAAGGGAGCTCACTCCTTTATTTGCAAGTGTTAATTGCATTCCTTGTTTAAAGTAACAGACTCTCTTGAAGAAATAAAAGTTCTAAGTGGTTGCTGAATTATCACATGCTATCTGAAAATGATAAACAGATTGGGACAGTCTAATGTTGACTCGGACAATTTAGTGTTGATAGAGGCTGGCAACTGAACCTCTGCTTTGTTTTAAAAAATGGCAAGGGGGGCGGGGAGGATATGGCATAGTGTGAGGGAGGGACCTAGGACAGAGAACAAAAGAAGAAAAGAAAAGAAAAGAGGTAAGAAACAGGTGGGAATCACTTGTGCAAACTCTACTGGATATGTGCATGCCCTCCAGACATGTGGGATTATAACTCCCATGAGCCACAGGCAGTAGGTCAAGAATCTGGTGACAGGAGTAAGAATCCAAAGCATCTGAAGGGAGCTCTGTGAAGAAGTAACAGATGGGTCTGTTTATAAATATTACTTGGGGAAGGGGACAAAAACAGGACTAGATAGGGCTGCCCATCAGCATGACTTTCTGTGCCAGATGGGTTTGTGAATCCAGCAGGAAAACACAGGGGGCATTGCTATAGAAACCCTTACGTAACTAAACCGGTGAACTCAGCATGTGAGATTAAGCCTCCTTGTAACGTCTTCTATTCTTTCTTCTTTTTTGCATGTTCTACAGAAAACCTTGCTCCAGATGTAATTTTATTCCTTTTTAAAACATTTTTTAAAAGGCATCTGATTTTTTTTTAAAATATATGTTTCTCCCTGTCATCGGAAGTACCAAACAACATTTAATCTTGGCCATCCTTTGTACTTGTCACTGGACTTTAACCTAAACACTTCTTGTTTTATCACTGCAGAAACTTGGCTGAAGACTGGTGAATTAAACCAATCAGTCAATGTCACTTAAATGATAACCTATTTGAGCGTGAAGGCCAAAGTGTATTTACTGAAGAAGAGTGGGGGGAGTTGTACTGCTTTACACAAGCCATCACCCCATCTTGCTTTCTGCATTGCTGGGTTTACCACAAACTCAGCCTCCAGATGTGTTAGACTACAGCTCCCATCATCCCCAGTCACTGCAGCCTTTGTATTAGTGTTATAGTCCAAAGTGCTTCGGTCCAGCTTAGGTCTGGACTATTTGAAAGATTGTATCTCCTTGTATGA
Organism: Ctenosaura bakeri; assembly: GCA_948474755.1. Classification (NCBI taxonomy): domain Eukaryota; kingdom Metazoa; phylum Chordata; class Lepidosauria; order Squamata; family Iguanidae; genus Ctenosaura; species Ctenosaura bakeri. The sequence goes on from CAOLHI010001491.1 coordinate 304,266, forward strand.
ACCTGCTAGAGCCCTAAGATCTGCTTGGGAAGGCTTTTTCTCAGTCCCTCCCTGCATTCCTTTCACCGGCAGATAAGAAATTTCTTTTCAAGCAGGCTTTTAATGGGTGAGCTGGGGAGCTTTTATTTATTTATTAAGCTGTTGTTTTTTTTAATTGTACGTTTTTATAATTGTATATGTTTTTAATGTCTTTATTGTTTTAAATGTTTTTAAACTTCTTTGGAAGCCACCTTGGGTCCCACTTTGGGAGAAAAGGTGGCATATAAATACAGTAAATAAATAAATCCCTGTTGTAATTGTATATGAGGGCTAGAGGGAGGCACTTCATACACAGAAATGTAAACACATTTTTTTGGCACTAGATATACTCAGTAGGGGCTTTCAACCCACCACAAGTTCCCTGGTTATTATATCCAACAGTTGCTGCAATCATATCTTGCAATTTTTTAGGCTTATGTTTTAAAATATTCCTCTAAAGAACCACTGAAAAAACTATGTAGTATGGAGACTAGCCATATTAAGCAATGTGCAAAGTTTAAATGTATGCAGGATTGTGTCCATTGTGCTTAAAAGAAGAGTTCCTTCTTCAATAGACAGATTAAAATGATAGTATCCAAAGAGAAATATTGAAATAAATTGAGTACATGCTGACACTACACATTCATAGAGGACTGATCTCATTTTAACTACCATGGTTCTCTTCAATGGAATCCTGGGATTTGTAGTTTGTTGGGGGCACTTAGAATCTCTAGTGCACTCCTGTGAACCACAGCATTAGAGCCCTCCAACCAGCAATTCTAAAAGCCTCACCAGATTACAGATCTCAGAATTTCATAAGACTGCCCCATGCTAGGCAAAGTGGGATTAAAGTGCTATAATTGTGGAAGGTGTGGATACACCCTTGTATCTCTCATTGATGATGAAACTCCCCAAGAACTAGAATGATTTTTATACTGATAATAGTACTGTGATTTGGATTAGCAAACATTTAAAACAAACCTTAAGTGTGTGGCTCCCAGAATACAGCCAAAGAGCTCAGAATTACCTCAACGGTACAGGTGACATATTTTATGTCCTGTGTTGCGTTACTGTATGTTGCTTTTATCCAGATTCTGTTTGTCACAGCTCTTAGTCGTAATACCATCAAATATTTGCTAGCAGAACTGTGACCATTTTTGTCAAAAGTGAGCATGCCAAAAAAAAGGTCACAACAATCTCCTGGTGGCTCATCACCTTGAGCAGTCTAGAATCTTAATGCGGTGCTGAATGAGTGAACAGGATGCTGACGCAAAGAGAAGAGAAGGCCAAGCGTGTACTGAATCATCAGAGATTTTCCCCAGAGGGAGCTCCTTCGCTCCCAAGAAAGATCCAATTAATGGACAGGAGCTGACAAGAACATTGCCCAAGGTACCAAGTCTTCCAGGAGGAGTGGAACTTCCAAAACTTTTAAATTAAGAGTATTGCTTTCAATACAGGTATCCCTCACTTAACAAAGTCAATACGTTCCTGAGCATTTCTTCTTTAACGGAAAATTTGAGACCAAAGGCAGAAATCTCATGGGAAGAAGAGGAAGAAGTTGCTACGCCATCACAAAAAAAGCAGCTGAACAAGCTTCAGCAACCTTTTTATCCAAAACTAATAATATGCACATGTGAAATGAAACAAGCACACCAGGTAAACCTTGCATAAGGAAACAAAATCATTTTCAATCTTCCAGAGACCACTTGAAAGCTTTCTCTAAAATTTATCAGGATATTTTTTTTCTTTCACCAGCCTCCACTTTTCTCATGATTTTTACTTTACTGGTCATACTTACAGATGTATGTTTTCTTTAATGTGCTGGGAATATTGGAGGAGGTTGGGGAGACAGGTTTATCCTCTCTTCAATTTTTTCTTGCTGCTCATGGGTGCTCAGTAAGGGTTTCTTGAGGCAGCTGCTGTTTACCTGGTCTGTTGTAGTCAAGCACAAGCAGATACCATAGGATCAGCTACAGTAGAAGGCCATACTTTCCCACCTCAAACTTTATTGCATTGTTTACTGCAGACATTCTGCAGCAATCCAGCACCCAAAGCGTCTATTTCCAAAGCCCTCCATCACCATCCTCCCAATGCTGATGTTGCTAAAAAAAATTCCCAACTAGACAAAGGATGAACAAGTATAAAAAGACAGAAGCTTTGTTAACTGAGCTATGAGAGGAAAGTTTCCTGGTCTAGACCAGGAAAACTCCTTCCAGGTACATCCTGGAAGGAAACAAGTCAGATGACAGGAGATGTGAGGGCAAGTGAAAAACAAGTGGGCATTTACTATACTTTGGAATTTATTTGTTGTACTGAGTGAGTGAGTGAGTGATTGATTGACTGATTGATATCCTGCCTTTCCTCTAGGTTTGGGATACAAGGCTGCTTTCAACATGATTTTAAAAGTTTCCAATAAAAACCCAATAAAATATACAGAGTACAGTACAAATTAAATTAAAACAATAGAAAAACTCCATGTTAATAAACAATAAGCAGTCAGATATGAAAACATCCAGCACGCCTATTTTAAAACCTCCTCTCCTAACAGGTGATCAAGTATGGAAGGCCATCCTAAATAGAATGGTCTTTCCGCCTGCTGTCCTTTATAAGCAGATCCTACCTGAAGTGGTCTGCAAGCAGGCCTTTATTTCACAAGGAAGAAAAAGGTCACTGAACACATCTTTTAATGTCAGCAGACATGCAGAACCAAGACAGATGCTGTCTCAGTTGCTCACTTACCAAAAGTTGGCAACAATGCAAAAGTAATGACAAGATCCTAGCATCCCATGCATGTTAAATTATCCATGAACGGACTTCCCTCCTCCATGATGAAGTTTCATTTCTGGCTTGATTCAACAATACCTCTGAAATCTGTTCACTCACATTTCTTGTCTTCCACTTTACTGAGCATTGTTGTCTTTTTCAATGAGTCACGTTATCTCACAATATGTCCAAAGTATGACAGCCTCAGTATAGTCATCTTGGTTTATAGTGAAAGTTCTTGCCTGATTTACCCTCTGATCTGTTAATTTGTCTTTTTGGTGGTCCCTGGTATCTGCAGAACACTCCTCCAGCTCCTCATTTCCAATAAGATGCCGCTGCCATCATCTTTCTTAGCCGTTCAGCTTTTACAACTTTACATAGAAATGGGAAGTAGTACGGTGTGGACGATACTGGCTTTAGATATTCAGTGATGTATCTTTACACTTAAAGATCTTGTCTAGTTCCTTCATTTATTTACCTTGAGACAAAAAGGTGTATACAGCAGCAGTGCAAGCAAGCCCAAAAACCTGCTGGTTCATCCTAATGGAAGAATTAACCAGAGGAAATGAGGAAAAAAAACAAATAAATGCAGGCTGTGGGAGAGTAAAAGACCATTCTCTTCCTATCTTAATCTATGAAGAATGGGTAACCTTGGCCCACTGAGCTAAAATTTGCCTTCTAGATTCCCAAACCATCCTTCTGGGTTTCCTCAGATGACCATGCCTGCTGCATGCAGTGGTGTCCCACCTTGTGTAGTCTGCCTGCATTCAGAAAGCTTGAAGTGCTTTCCTAAGGACTACTGAGAGTTTGTCGCTAAAAGATCCTAGAGACATTGGATCTGGCTATGAGGACACATGCGTGAGTTGCATCCCATCTGGATTTACTGTCATGCTCTTCAAAGAAGCTGCCTTTGAAGAGTACTTGGGAACTTTAACTGGTTCAAAGGGCAGCTAGATTGTTAAGTGAGGCTGGTTATGGGGAGCATAAGACTTCCTTATTGCACCAGGTGTGCCAGTCTATTCCCAACCATAATTCATGAAGACCCATAAAACTCTTCAATAGCTCAAGTCTAGGTTATCTGAAGGACTGCATTCTTTCATATGAGCCTGCTCACGTTTTGAGGTTTTCTATGAAGGTCCTTCTTAGCTCTGTCCCATCATTTTCACAAGGACATCCAGTGGGACCGTGGTAGAGGGGCTTTTCAGTGGTTGCTCCCAGGCTATGGAATTCCTTTCTCCAGAGAGGTTAGGCCGGCAGTCTCTGTGCAGGCAGGTGAAGATGTTTTTGTTTCAGCAAGGCTTTGAGGGGGAAGGTGCCTCACATAATTTTCTGGCTTTTCTATAAGCTGCTTTCTTTCTAATGGATTATGTTTTTAACAGGTTTTAATCCTTTGATAGTTTAATTACATTTTTAACTCTTGTTTGCTGTGAATTTTTACCTATGCATATCTTAGCTGTCACTGAACCCCTTGAGTCCTAAATTGGAAAAAAATATAAGACATATATACAATACTAATACACTAGCATTTGGGGCCCTAGTATTTTCCCATTAGCCCTGCCCACCACAAGAATGTGGCTCTTGAGAACATTTCTTAAACTAAATTGCACCCACAGGGTAAAAGAGTCTCCCCCATCCCTTAATAGCCTTCTGTTGTAGCTGTGAGGGTTGTAGATTTATCCAGGACAATGCAAGAACACAAGAAGCACCTTGTCCATAATCTTTTCTGTCGTTCTGCTCTGCTGTGCAACAACCTTAGGAGGGATTGGATATTTCTAAGATAATTGCCCTCTGGGCTGAGAAACTGGATCTTGCCCTCTAAACAGGAAGGTTGTATTCTTCTTGCAGTTTCTGTGGCCTTATGTTTTCTTGCCCTTGGCTGACCTCCTCGTTCCATTATTACACACTGTTTGGTGCTCTCCGACTGTTCTGATTCGGCAGGGACAGTCCCCATTAATTCTCTGTCACTCTAGTTTCCTAGCTGTTTTTAAAATGTCCCAGTTTCTCTCTCTGCCTTCCACTCCCTGCTTTTTGCTCAGCTTACTTCAGTTACTGCAAAGTACAAAAATAGGTTGGACTCTGTTAAATCAGCAGAAATGAGACAAGGGGATAGAATCTTGCCTTTCCCAGTAGGCTCGGGAAGAAGAAAACTATTGCAGACTCTCCTAACTTGTCTTTTCTTCCTCATTAATAAGTTTTGCCATCTTGACAACACTTGTGATGTTACTTGGCCGCACATGTCCCAGAAAAGGCACCAGATCCTGTCTGATTTTGGAAGTTAAGCAAGGTCTGCCCTGGTTAGTACTCAGATGGGGGAGACCAGCACTGAATGCAAGGTGCTTTAGGCTGCATATCAGAGCAAAACTACCTATGAGTATTTCTTGCCTAAGAAAACCCTGTGAAATCATTGGGTTGTCAAGAGTCGACAGGCAAAAGCACATGCACACATGCCAGAGGGTATATTATTTTGATTTTTTGCTTTATCTGAGCTACCTAATCTTCAATGTGGCATGCTAAAAAAAATTCCACTGTTTGGATTGCTAGCCAAAGCTTAGCAATGAAGAGCTCTCTGTTGGCCTTATGTCCTGACAAAAGGATCTGTCCATCTCAACTTCCTGCCTTCTCAGTTGTGCACCAAAGCATTGCCAAACTGAAAGTTCACGAAGGGGCTGCTGTCACACTTCTGTGGTTCCCAGAAAACGTCAGAGAGAAGGGAACCATGTGTCTTTTTTGTTCATTCCAAGTATATAAAGCTGTATTTTTTTCACTTCTTTAAAAAGCTATTTAAAAATCTATTTTTGACCTTATTTAAATATTTCTATTTTACCATATCATCATCATCAATTTATATAGCACCATCTATGTACATGACGCTTTACAAGTAAAGCAACCAAAAACAGTGAGACCTGCCAAAGGCATATAAACTGAAATATGTATCTATACAAAGACAAAGAAGGAAAGAACAATAAATCTATACCATTCAACTCTAAAACAAATTATCGAGGAAAAATACCAAAAATCCAATGTAATATAAAACAAGCTGACAAGTATATGGAATCAAACTATACAAAATTATTTTTTTAATTAAACTAAACTCCAAAAGCTTTTGAAAACAAGATGGTTCTTAATGAGTATTTAAAATAATGAGGAAAGGAGCAGTCTGCAAATGTTTAGAGAGGGAATTTCCAAGAGCGTGGAGCAGCAAGCGAGAAAGGGTGAAACTGAGGTAAGGAAGAGAAAACCTTTAGTTGGGTGAGAAGCCTAGAATTCCTAGAATACAGATCTCAAGCAGGCAGGTAAAAAGAAATAAAGGTTGGAAGATGAGAGGAGCTGGTTTGTATAGGGCTTTGAATGTAAAAACAAGAAGCTTATATTGAATCCTAGAAGGGATGGATAATCAATGAGGAGATATCAAAAGTACCATATATCAAAGTATTTCTATCCTCCCAATATATCAAAAGATACCAGAGCAGTGTACAAAAAAAATCAACACAAACAAGTTAAAGCAATTTGAAACAATAAAAATAATTTAAATAGACTAAGAACATACTAGATAACAACTGCCCAGTTAAAAGTTTAGAGCAGTTTTAAACCATCTGCATTAGAATTTGAGATGAAGCAGGGAGGCCCAAGGGCTCTAATAAACACCTACATGAAACCAGTATCGGCACCAGTCAGACCTCCAGGACGATGATATTCTACCACTGTAGTGCCCTGCTTCAATGTCCTCACACATTGTGTTGATCTCCCTGGTGAGAGACAGAGGGCCTCCCCCAGGAGATCTCAGTCCTCCAGCAAGCTCACATGGGAAGAGGCGCTACCTCAGGTGTCAAGCTCCCAAGCCACTTAGGGCTTTCAATGTCATCATAAAGACCTTGAATTCAGGCTGGAAGCTTACTGGCAACCAAATGTTGATATCTGTAGGTTCCCAATCCCTTTTCATGAATCTCAAAGCCTGAAACCTTTTCCAGTGTAATTATGATTAATTATCTAAATTCTTTAGTCTATTTGGGTAATGAAAGGTACACTCTTGACAGGTTCCTGCTGAAGACCTTTCCAGAGATTTTACCAAAGCAACACATCTCTCTACTGAAGAACAGGGCCAGAATCAGCATATAGGCTCCACTTGAATCTACTGGAGCATTGTGTCACCTGACTTCTGCTGAATTGGTGAGTTGCTACACTATACTACCCTTTGGCAACTCAAAGTGATTATGCTAAAGAACAGCAGGGAAAACAGGCAAGCTCCCTCTTCCATCTGGCAACCTCCCATGTGACTACAAAGCAGAATAAGCTTGGGCCTCCATTGCCAGTTTCTGATTAAAGATCCTTGGTGCCTTTGGGATATTTTCCTTCATTGATGTGTCTGCAAGGCGATAGAAACCTTCATTTATACATTTGTGCTCCTATTATGTCTAGCTGGTGTATTGTATATGCGAGGATGTCCGCAGAGATCATGGGACTTTGTCACCTATTATAATCAAGTTAATGTAGCACTACGTGTTTTTAACTTAAAATAAAAAGCACTAGCAGGATAAGCCGTCACCAACCCTGGAAAGAGCAGAAACAGTACCCATGGGAGAGAAGGAGAACATAAAAGAGAAATTACATAGGCTGGCATTTCTAAATGGGGGAGCAGTTTGCACGATGATTAGAGGTACAGGAAGCAGCTATGCAGAGAACTTGAATCTAAGGGAGAAAATGAATAATACATCAACTTGCATGATTTAGCCAAACTATAATTCAAACCTCGGAAATATCAAGGAAGAGGTAGAAACCTGTGTCTGTGGGAGAGAGGTGTGTTTGCCAAGTATAGCACATATTGCATGATCATGCTGGAACTTACCATGTGCCTCCTCCAACCTGGTGCCTTCTAGGTGTGTTGAAGGCACCAGGTTGGAGGAGGCACATGGTAAATTCCAGCATGATTTATTTATTTATTTACCTGGAAGCTTCTGCTCTGTTGTTGGGGTTCCTTGCTGAGTGAGGTTGTAGCTTTTTTAAGATGACTGATTAAGAAAAAAGCAACCCAAGGGTTTCCTTTGCTGAAAAATAATTAATTCCAGAAGATTTTTGTATATGCAGCCTACATATTAACAATGCGCTGTTCACAAACAATGCTATTGCCTAGTAGTGAGGATAATTTAATTACAGTGCCGCCCCCACCCCGTGCTCAAAGTATGTAAGAAAGGACATGGTAGGAGAGAGAACTACAGAACTGTTTTGGCCATGCAACCGTAAGATTTGAAAGACAGGATATATGCATTTCCATGAATCTTGTAGTAATAAAAGGAAATGTTTGCACGTACATGTTTGTCCATCTGTGGTGGCCGTACATCATCAGAACTTGTGTCTAGGAGCCTCAGACTTGGACAGAGTCTTTTTGATTACTATCCAAGTTGCAGAGTTGAGTTTCAAGTCCAAATCCTAATGGAGGAGAACATGCTAGAAGCAAAAAGGTATAGTAGTAAGTCCTCAGGAAATCATGGCACATGTCTCAATATTTGACAGAGTAAGTTGCACTCCCTAGTTGTATCACAACTTCAAAATGTGCTAGAAGAAAAGAGGGACAGCTCTAACTCATCAGGAAGTAGATGTTTCAGAATTTGACAAAAGGTCAGAATCTTGTAGGTGCACTATGCTGTTGATCTGTACTTTTTCAGGGTGGCACAGTGGTGGTGAGGAAAGGCAGACAAAACCTGCCAGCTCCAGGCAGCCCATTTCTACAGTGCTTTGCTTGCTTCACGGCCACTGCTCTGACTGCTTACACCAGCATAATGGCACAAACAGGATTTCAGACGCAGTGTTTTAGGTTGCCTTTCATGTTTCGGTGCCCAGACTGAGGTCAAGAAGTCAAAATTGCAAAGGCGCAGCAGGAGGAGCTACTAATAACCCATCAGGAAAACGTGTTAGACACCCCAAACTTTGAAAAAAGCATTTTATGTTTTTGTCCAAGTTGTCATATCCAGTTTCAAGGTGAAAGGTAGAAACTCCAAAGCTTAGCGGTGGGGTAAGGAAAGAAGACCTAATCCTAACTCAATGGGTAATTGCAATAGACACCTCAAAATCTGGTAAGAGTCTTTTTGGTCATAGTCCAGGTTCCAGTAGCCAGTTTCAGGCTGAAATTCCAAATGGGGGGAGGTCCATAATAATTTGGACTTTTTAAAATAGGATTTTAAACAAACAAACAAACAAACAGCCAAGGGCTCTCTGAAGAGTTGCTGCTACAATTCCTGAAGCAAGAAAAGAGGAAAGGGCTAAGACATTACGACTGAGCTTCCTGAGGGGAAGGGGGAGTGCAGGAAAACAGGACGCACCATAGACCCCTTTGGAATACTACATATGGACCGGTACCAAGCTAGATAAAACATCTAATTGGGAATAAAGAATGGAATCATTTTCTCCTTGGTAGAAAGCTTTCTGTCTATTACAAAAGCAGGAGACAAAGGAAAGCTGGAGAACCAAGGGAATCAAAGGTAATAATCACAGAAAGTGTGATGATCTTCATCTTGAAAGTGAGTCTGGCTGTAGAGACAGTGGCTAGATACTTGGATTTGGCTTCTCCTCTGTCCCACAATTTTTGTGTTGCCTAGTCTGGTTAAGAGTCCTGGAGGACTCAAAAACTCACACATTCTTGTGACATTTTGATCCTAGCACATGTATTACCCCTCTGCTTTTTTCTTGATACTCATGAACCCAGGGCCACACCTTTCTTTCTTTTTTATCCCACTTAACAATATTCATAATTTAGAAGAGTGGCAAGAAAAAAACAACAACAACAATAGATGCAATTTAAGTTGTTAGGTAACATATTCTGTAGGTGTACTCTAGCTGGGCATAACAATTGAATTTAGTCCAAGGTTCTTGTAATATGTTAAAGACTAACAGATTTATGACAGCATCCACTTCTGTGGACTATACAGGTATGTCACTGTGTTCCTGGGCATTACTTCTTTAACTAAAAATTCAGTACCAGATGCAGAAATAAGATGGAAAGAGTAGGAATAGGTTCCTACACCACAAAAAATAAATGTATGTCAACATACTTCATCAAGTCTTTTATTCAAAACCAACATGTGAAATGAAACAATCAGGTCAGGTATTCCTTGCATAAGGAAAAAAAGCAGTTTGAACCTTCTAGAGAGCACTTGAAAGCTTCTTCCAAAATGCTTTTGAAAAAGGGATGACCTTTTCTTTCATTAGCCTCTACTTTTCTTATGGTTTCCAGTCTGGAGCCAACCTTGTAGACTTGTGCTTTTTAAACATGCTGGGGGTAGCTGGTAAGGTAGGCTTACCTGCTCACCCTTTTCTGTCTGTTTTGCGGTTCACGCATGGTCAGCAAGGGATATTGGGGGCAGCTGCAATTTACTTTGCCTGTTGCAGGCGGCCACACACTACACATGAAGGATCAGCTAAAATCCCCTTCTTTCCCAATTCAAGCTTTATTGCGTTGTTTACTGCAGGCCTGCTGCTCCAATCTGACACCCAAAAGTCTATGTCTCTCTATACCTCCTTCACTAGCCTCTCAATGCTGATGTTGCTAAAAAATATCCAGCTAGATATAGAAGAAGCAGGAAGGGAGGGTTAGATGAGTTTTAAAAAACTTTATAAAATGGAGCTCCAGTATCAAGAGGCTTCGTTAACTGAGATATGCCTGTAGTCCATTTGTTAAATAAATAAGTGTTGGTCATACATGACAAATCCAGCCTGTATATGTGGGTTTGGGCTTGCATGGAACAAAAATTACAGCTAAAGTGCAAGATCCTTGTGGAGGACATTGGCATTAGCTTTCTACCCCTCTAGCTGTTCTGTTCCCCATCTCCCAAAAAAAAATCCTTTTCATAGTCCAGCTTAAGCTCTTTTTGCACTGCTTAAAATTTTTGTGCTCCAGGCTAGCTTCACAACTTTCAGACTCTAGAGTGTCAATCTGGAAATGGTCTGTAGCAGCTGCCTACAGTGAAGATGACCTACATCTTCCTTCCTTTGACTCTTTCTTTGTGACTTGCTTCAAGGAGAGCTGATGCTGCAGTTTTCTCAGTCTCATCATCCAAGCCTGAACTCTAATACTTGCTAGCTCCACCACCAGTGATAATGAGATGTTATGGTTAATGTTATTATATAACTGCCAGTGTAAAGGATCTGCGTGTGTGCATTAAGATGGCATTTGCCCTAGAGGAGAAAGAAAGGCAGTGCTGACTTGGCTTCAACATTAATAATAATAATAAAAAAAAACTCTACCCTACCAATTAAGTTAGTAATAAATATGCTAATTAAACAACACTCAGCCAAAGATTAAAAACAAAAGTAGTTAAACATTGGCTATTCCTTCTCTCCAGCAATTAAATTATATATATTATCAACACTCAGCTGATTTTAATTGTGTTTGGGTTTTCCTCTTTGGCAGCTTTGAGAATAAAACCAATGAGTATTAAATATATTTAGTAAGGGATCCATCTGAGAGCATGGTTGTTGCCTATGATGTTTTCTGTCTTCATAATTGCACATATATTGGCATACTGGTCTAATTCCAACTGCTTGTCCTTATGTACTGTTTATTTATAACCCCACCTTTCCTTTGATAAGATCAAGGTTCTCCTCCATCCCATTTTATCATCACAATATGTGAGGTCAGTCAGGGTTGAGAGAATCCCTGGTCCAAGGTCATCCAAGGAGTTCCGTGGCCAAGCAAGGGCCCAAACCCAGATCTTCTAAGTCCCAGTCTAATCCTTTCACCAATACTCTACATTGAATCTCAATCAAAAAAGCTCCATCCACACATTAAGAGGGAAATATCAATAGGACAGCCAGCATGATGCAGTAATGGTTTGAGCATTGGACTATGACTCTTCACATCCCCGCTCAGCCATGGAACCCATGTTGGGCAAGTCACGCTCCCTCAGCCTCTGAGAAGACAAAGGCAAACTCCTTCTGAACAAATCTTGCCAAGAAAACCCCATGAAAGGTTTGCCTAAGCGTCACCATAAGTCAGAAAATGACTTGAAGGTGCACAACCACAGTCAGTAGGCTAGAGGGCCTAAATACCGTAAAAACCACCAGATCCTGACTGATCTTGGAAGCTAAGCAGGGTCAGTTCTGATTAGTAAGTAAGTCCTCCCTCCACATTCATGGGTTTGACCTCTCTGAATTTGATTATTTGCTAGGTGCATGCATGCCTCTTCTCTCTTCCCATGCGTTTTGCCAGGCATGGAGAAGGAAGGCAAGTGCACCCAGGCAAAAGGAAAGGGACTGCAGGGGGAGGGGGGAAGGTGCAAATATGTCTTCCTCCGGAGCTCCCACTTCCCATTTCCTTGCCTCTGTTCCTGGCACACAAAAGGCAAGGGAATTGGGAGCAGGCAGCCCCCGAAGGGAAGGGAGGGTGGTCATGGGGGGTAGAGTTATTCACGGTTTTCCCACTTTCACAAGAGTTCCACACCCCGAACTCTCACAAAAACGAAGGGGCCACTATACTTTGATGGGAGATTGCCAAGGAATACCAGGTGCTGTAGACTTATTTCAGAGGAATGAACTGACAAAACCACCTCCAAATATTCTTTGCCTAAGAAAACCATATGAAATTCATGGGGTTGCCCCTGAAGGCACATTCACACGCATCGCTGGGCTGTGCAGGGGGAGCTACAATTTGAATAGTTTGCAAAACTATAACAAAACACAAAGCCAGATATCCCTGGGCAAAATGCAAATACTCTAGGTATTACACCCGATTGTAAACAAGAGTTGGCAAGAAAACCATGTTTACCTTTGTGATGCTGAGAGTATCTGGATGACTACCACCCCTTGCTCTAACCTACCTCACCAGGAGTAATTTAAGAACTGCAGAAACACTCTACACTGGAAATTGAAATGGATTTTATAGAATTATAATAGATCTCCGTGGAGTTTCCAAGGGATGGATAAGGCAACCAGAGGTGCTGATAGTGCCCCTCCATGTTCTTCTTCTCTAGTTTCTGTTGAAACCAGGCTTGTATGAGACTTTGATGTTGTTAGGTATTAATTTATTTATTTTAATGGCCAGATGTTTAAATACCATAGGATTAAATACCTGTTTTGTTAACTGCCATCAAGTCAAATTCAGCTCATGGTGACCCTATTAATGACAGACCTCTCAGTCAGCCTCTCCTCAGCTGCCCTGCTCAGGTCTTGCTCAGAGCAGCCATGGCTTCCTTGGTTGAGTCTATCCATCTGTAATGCAGCCTTCTTCTTTTCCTACTGCCTTCTACCTTTTGAAGTCTTTTCTAGTGAGTCAGGTCTTCTCATGATATGGTCAAAGTAAGACAGACTCAGTTAAGTCTCCTTGGCTTCTAGGGACAGTTCAGGCTTGATTTGCTTGAGGAGCCATTAATTGGTCTTTTTCAACAGTCCACGGTATCCATAGATTCTTCTCCAGCTCCTCTCCAGCTCCATTTCAAGTCTCCAGACTTTTCTCCAGCTCCACACTTCAAAGGACTTGATTTGTTTCCTATCAGCTTTCTTCATTGTCCAGCTTTCACAACCATACATAGAAATTGGAAACACAATGGCGTGGACAATCCTAACTTTCAATGCTATATCTTTACACTTCAGGATCTTGTCTAGTTCCTTCATAGCTGCCCTTCCAAGTCCTAGTCTTCCTCTCATTTCTTGACTCCATTCTGAGCCAAGGTATGTAAAATCTTGAACTATTTCATTATCTTCATGGTCTACTTTAAAAGTTATGTAAATCATCTGTGGCCATCATTTCTTGCTTTCTTAAGGTTCAACTGTACGCTTACTGAATTGTCATCCTTCTCAATAAAATTTCTGCCTGAAGTACTTGTGTGCATGACTCATTTATCTCCACATATAATTTCAAAGCTGGACACAAATACACAGACCATTGTCAGGCAAGTGCTGTATTTCTCCTTAAACTGTTTTTTTAACTCCTCATTAATTTGGGATTGCTTGACAATTTTGAAAATAGTAAGTGGTGAGGCTAAAAGTTTCCCTTTTATCTAAGGCTTAACCATAGCCTTGAAAACACTTTCTGAATGTAGGATTTAGGACTGGAATATGGATAGCAAGCCTAAAGGATGAGAGTGCCTCTGAGCGTATGCAGATTTACCTTCAGCTTCAACACTGGGTAATGCCTTATCTGGATGCACCTGAAACTGGGATGGGGAAGGAAGTCTTTAAGGGCTTGTTTTCTGGCTTCTCTGATTTCTAGAGAAGTTACTCTGTAGTCGTTACTACTCTGTGGCAGCTAAAACACGGAAGAGTCCTGTGGTACCTTAAAGAAGAACAAGGTCTAGCTGGTATAAGGTTTCGTGGACTGCAGCCCACTCCAATAGAGGCAAAGAAATTTGCCACAAATAAAACTTCCTGGTCTTTGAGGTACCACAAGACACACACACGCAAGTTTAACCCATTAAACTCTCCCTTTCCGCACTTGTGAGGGTTTTTTACGCCCTGGAAGCTAAAAGTCATTCCCCTTCCAGAGGTATAGGGATTAATAATAATAATAAGAAGAAGAACCAAGTGAATTTTGTACAAGCTCAAGCGCGCGCTTGCCTTCATCCCCTCCTGAGATTTTACAGCAAAGCGCTCAAGCTATAGAAAGCAATAGGGATCCCGTTAGTGGTCTTTTTCTTTTTTTTCATCCTGGATCTCCCTTTGGTTACTTACTTACTATCTATCTATCTATCTATCTATCTATCTATCTATCTATCTATCTTTACTTCACAAGAAGCGCGCCCCTCAGACTGAAAAGAGGAGGGACTTTTCTCTCTCTACCGTTCGCAGGCGGAAGGATCCGGATGGGAGCCGAAGAGGAGACAACGAGTCCAGTACGCGACCTCGAGCTCGTGGAAGGAGCCCTCGGCGCGTCGCTCGGCTCCCTCAATCTTCCCGCTCTTGCCTCAGAAAGAGGTGCCTCGTTGCCGTTTCCTTTCGTATCCCTACGCGCCTGAAAGGCGGTAACTCCTGCGAGGGGAGGGAAAAGGCGGCCATTTTGTTCGCCGCCTCTGCTGCCGCCGCCGGTTGTGGTCTGCGGAAGCAGCTCGGCGGGCGAAGGAGGAAGAGGGAGCTCGGCGCAGCGTGAGGGGCTGGAGAGAAGGGAAGGACCGAAGAAACCCGGCACGGGAGCGGGGGAGCAGCGGCTGAGGTCGACCCTGCGGGCTCCCGGCTTCGCTCGCTCCTCCTGCCCTCGCCGGTCGCTGAGGGGCGATGGCGGATAGTGACAAACTCAACATCGACAGCATCATCCAACGGCTGCTGGAGGGTGAGGAGGGCGGCGAACCGTTGCCGGGGGGGGGATGAATGGGGAGCGAAAGGGGGCGCACACCGGCGTCCTTTGAGGAGGGGGAGCCGCCGGGGGGTGCTGCGGAGGGGCCGCTCGGCTGCATTTGCTGCTGTGGAAGGGGGGGCTGAATTTTAAGGAGCCGCATTTGTCCGAAGAGGGGTCTAAATACCCCAAAGGCACCAGATCCCGTCCGATCTTGGAAGCTAAGCAGGGTCAGCTCTGGTTAGTCCCTGGATGGGAGACCGCTAACGAATGCCAGGCGCTGTGGACGATATTTCAGTGGCAGGAACTGTCAAAACCATCTCTTGAGTATTCCTTGCCTAGGAAATTCATGAGGTCGCCGTAAGTCCACAGGCATATAAACACACACGTACATGTATGCATTTGTCCGAGAGGGTTTGATGCGCTACACTTTACCTTGGTCTGAATTGATATCCCACCCCTCGGTCGTATCGTTGTGACTTAAAAATCTCCAGAGTCAAATAGTGTAATACATGAGCATTTTAAAAAATCCTGCATGTTAGGAGGGGGAGGGATGCACCAGAAGAATATATTACCATAATTCATATCCGCTCCCCCAGTTTCAAACATCCTTATGCCTCCCACCTAAATCTTGGTGAGAGGGGTCATTTAGGAGACTGCTGTCAGTGGCTGGTTAGATGGGGGGGGTTATTGGGAGAGAGCTTTTTTTTTTTAATAAAAAAGAGGTAGTTGGTGCCGAGGTGATGGGGATTATGCTTCTCCAAAATGTTGGAGGAGTGAGATGCGGGAGATTCTAGCATTTGGGAGAAAGTGTATGTGTGTGCAGGCTTTAGTGTTTGCTTACGGCATTTACATGCTGCTCTTCTCTCTGTGTGTGAATTTTTAAAGACCAATTTAAGCGGAGAAGTGCCCCAGAGAGGGTGTATATTTTGCATAGGGGGTGTGGGCAGGGGAGGTGAGATTAAGAGCCAGAAATTATTCGAGTAAGGGTCAGAAGCTCTATGAGAGATGCATATAGTTTTTTGTTTTGTTTTTAAGAATGCAGATCTGTTAGGAAGGGTCACTTAGAAGATGCAAAGATCAGCATGGTATAGAGGGTGTTCCCTCCCCATGTGAGAAATTGTTGTTGGTGGTGGGGTGTTAATATATAGTGACGTTGCCCTTGCTTAACAGTTGGATGGAGTTGGGGGGCTTGTAAAGGTTGTGTTTAGAGGAAAGGTGGAAGGAAATGAGTAGCGGTATTTTAAGTAGAATCTGGGAGGTCGTAAATGTTTTGCCTTGGTAAGGAGGGGGAAAATGGGGGGATGTGGGGACGTGGGTTGGATTGCTTCCTTGTGCAAATGTTTTCACAGGGGAGGGAAATGCTTGGAAGAGGTGTCTAAGCTTTTGTGAAGGAGGTTTTCATGAGTGGAGGATCTAACAATGGGATCTGGCCAAAATACCCTACAGGCAGCACATCCTGTCTGATTTTGGAAGCAAAGCCAGATCAACCCTGGTTAGTGCTTGGATGGGGGCTCCCAGTGAATAGCAGGTGCTATAGACTATATGTCAGAGGAAGGAATGGGCAAACTACCTCTGAGTATTCTTTACCTTAGGAAATTCATGGGGTTGCCATAAGTCAACAGGGGACTCAAAAGGTGCATGCATGCGCACGCGCGCGCACACATGCACATACACAAATTATGGGACCAGGGGAAACTTAAGTTCACTTAAGAATAAGTACTGGCTACAGCAGTTTTGTTTCGAAAGTTCCTTTTTTGTGTGTGTGTGTGTGATTCTGTAAAGAAGATTTAAGACGGTTTCAGTTGAAGGAAGGGGAAGCAAAGAGGCAGTTGAAAGTGGAGAAACCGTGGAAGATATCTGGGATGTTTTTCTCCTCTCCCCATAAAGATTTCAGTGACAAATTACTACCAGGTTATCTGACTCTTAAATAATTGGCATTCTGAATACAGGATCTGGGTATTGTGCACCACATCTCAGCCTTGGCTTTGTCTTTGGGCTCCTTAGAGTGACATTGGGGTGGGAGCAGGCCTGAAGGGGTCTGACACCGAGCAAGGGGATATGGAGAGGTTTTTAAAGTAAGCTTCCAGATGACAAAGTCTTTTCCTCAGTTTGCTTTTACACTTCGTGTTCTTAAAATGGTGGGTAGGACAGGAATGAAGGATGCTAGGTTGCATGCAGTGCTTTGCTGTGTCTTTGTTGAACACTGACATGGTGTGTAGCAATTTGAAAGTTGGACTACAACCTTGGAGAGCAGGGTTCAATTCCCCACCCAGCCATGGAAACTGACTGGTGACCTCGGGTGCATCACACACTCTCAGCCAGAGAAGACCCCATGTTAAATAAGTCGGAAACAACTTGAAGGCACACAACAACAACAGTAACATCTGGTTTTTCTCCTTAACAAAAATGGCATCTTTTTTTTTTTCGGGAGAGGAGACAGACTGTGGGTTAACTTCCCTCTTGACACTGCATGATTGCTGGTTTGGGGAAACATGAAGGCATGGAAATGTTGTTTGCCCATTTGTGCCTGTCTGTTATGGTCATTATTTTTAAAAACAGGCATGCAGTCTTAAGACTAGGGTGAATTGTCTGCTTGCAAGTAAATTATAGACTAAGTCAAAGTATAAAAACATTGGCATGAAACTCTGATTACTTTAACATGTGAAGGTGGGCTGTATGGATGTCCTCTCATCTGAACACTTGTTTGACTGGCCTTAGTGCTTTGGTGGTATGGTTGTTTCCAATATGTGACATTCCCTAAATCTTGCATGGGGGTTATTTCCAGTTTTGATTGCGGGAGGCTGGCCTTTGGTTGAAACTGCTTATTAATCTTGGCTAGGGTAGAGCCGTTGTGAAGTGGTTGATGACAAAACCCTCCTTGCAGCAGAAAGCATGATCAGATTTGTCTGGGGAAGGAGGCTGTACTAATTTGTTTTGTCTGATTCCATCCAGGACTTGCACTTGAAGAATTCAACCAAAAATTATTTTTTACCGTTTGATGCAAAATAATTACTGCAGTGTGGTCTGAGTTAAATATAAGGGATAGATATACTGTGCTCTCCTCTCTTTCTCATTTCCTCTCCCCTTCCAATTGTTGTAAAATGGATTTACTAAAAAATCTTTCCTTTGGCTTGTAGAAAGGCTGTGGGAAAGGAAAGGGAATAGTACAGGCTGGGATATTGTGTGCAAATTCAGGATATTTGTAAGTGGATGAAGTAGAAGTTGCTCTTAGCATTTTGGTATTAGGTCTTTTCTCACATTCTTGATGGATAAAATTGAAACAAATGTTTTTATTTTTTGTCTCAGTTTGTTTGATGAGCTCAAATTTCAGATGCCGATAACAAGGATTCAGCGTAGATTGATTTTCAGTGGTTTTTAATGTTAAACTTTCTGCTTTGTAAACTTTGATTTGATTATGTAGATATAAAACCGGGTGAGGATAGGGCACATTGACACCTTTTAGAAGATAATAGAAGTCCCATGGCAATTTGATTCCAGATTTATGCTAATATAATTTAAAATAATGCAGCAATGAGAGAATTCTTGTAACAGATTTCCACTTGGAAGTGATTCTTTATATTGAAATTTAAAGTAACTCATCTGCTTTTGGCAATGGCACTATTTTTGCAGTGCTCACTAATCCGCTATATATAAAATAGATCAGACAGGTTAAGGTTGTGAGATGGTGCCTATCTTCATTGGTAGTTGTATCTTAGACAGTGGTATTTCTCAATTATATATCTATATCCTGTTCTTCCCTCAATATTTTAGAGTATACTTGCATGTGATATCCCATCCTAGGTATCTAAACAGCTGCTGTTTCCTTATGCTGACTAAGTTACCTGGTGACAATTTTACAGTTGCTGAAAGACTACAAATAATATCTTCTTCACTAAAACATCATATAACCTGTACAACTTTCCTAGGAATCAACGAACACAAAAATAAAAAACATGGCTACAGTAAGATTAACACATTTTTATATATTTATGGCATTTCTATCCTTGCTTTCTCACAAACAGAATTTTTAGTACTAGTTTAGTTTGGTTAGATGTGCTGGGTATCCATGGTCTCATGCAAAGTGTTGTTGGTGGTTGCTTGTTTGCTTCATATTAATAAACCTACAATAATATTATACATAAAAAAGTAAACATTAGGAACTGCATCTCCTTCTTTCATGCCCATGAAGAGACTGAAAGCTGCTTCGCACTTTATACAAGCCATAGTTCACTGTGAAGTCTGAACGCAAGCTGTAGTTGACTGCAAGTACAGGTGGCGAATGTGAACAAACTAGGAACTAAAGGCTAGTTTGCTCTTTCGAACCAAACATTAAATGATCTATAGTTCCACAGGTTAAGATATACAGAACTAAATAGTGATTTAAAACCAGAAGGTTTCGTCTCCTCATGGTATAGACATGGAGTATACAAGCCTGCAGCTCTTTCTAATAAGAAGTTGGCTTCTCACAATATCTGGACGGAATCTGAATGTACAGTGGCTTATGATAACTAAGTTTCCATCTTCTCAGTAGCCCAAGAATTGCCAGTTTATAAGTGAAAAGTTGCTGTATCTGAGAGCTGATGAATTTCGTAAATTCATGGCTGAATTGAAAACTCAAACTCAACTCTTCTGCATTCATGTTAAATATATTAGCCCTTTGTATAGATTGCATCTGTTTGAATGGTTAGTTGGAGATCCAGTAAACAGCGTTGCTAATTACTGTTGTATGTGACTGGAAAATCCTGTTAACAGATAAAAAAAAAAAGACTAAGATGAGCTGGTATCACTGACTGTGTTTCTTTATGGCAACATCTTTTGGTCCTGTATGCCATATGACTCTGTTTCAAAAGATTACAAAACCAAATTTCTCCCATGTTCTCCCTACCTTCTACTTTATATGTGAGGTGAGACTATTGAAAGCTTCCACTTCAACTCTAGAATCAGTCACCATTACCAGTTCTGACTCAATTCAGAGAACTGTAGTTTGTTCTGACAGATCACATTTGTACAAAACAGTGAGAATCCTGTCTAATTGTTCATGAGGAAGCCTGTATGCTGCCTGTTTCACTTCCTTCTCATTTCTTCTGCACTAGAACCAGCAAGCAGGAGCAGCTGAGCTACAACCAGAAAACTTACCAAGGTAGAAAAGCTTATTGTTGAATCTAGGCTGGTACCCCAGTCGTGATGCTCTTATAACAAGCCAGGGTTTGAATCTGACTGTGTCCAGGCTTCTTAGAAGAGCAACAAACCAGAGTCTAGGTTGGTGTGCAACCCTATACTTTCCAACCTTGATAACTTCTTGGTTGGTTTAGCTGCTTTTACTTACAAGAGGGGATGAGTGGGAGCAATTGAACAGATTCACCAGCAGACTTGCTCATTAATGATAAGCCAGGATTTTGAAGAATTTATAAAAATTCCTGATACAAAAAGAATTCAGGAACACTGCTCGAGCTTCATTTTGTGCTAGTGAAGGTTGACGATATGGTTGACTGTCTTTGGTACTTAACTGGTTATAGGTTTAGATAGAATGACTTCTTTCCCTGTGTCAAGTGAGTAGGTATGCTTTCAGTGAGTAGGTATGGAAATTTTGAAATCTTGTTTTTATTGCTAGCGCTCATGCATCTGGTGAGATGGACTAGTACTATACTTTTTTGTAGACTTCTCCATGAACCCACATTCAGATGTTCTACAGATTGTCAGAGATGCACTCATATTCAAATACCCCAGCTTTTATTAAAACTAGGTTTGCAGATCTTAGGGAAAAGCTTGAACTCCAGTCAGCCCTCCAGATTCACTAGGGTCAGGGACAAAGGACCCCTGCAAAAGTGTAAAAATTGCAGGTATCAATGTGTGTGTGCCTGTGGGAAGAGAGCCAAGACATGGTGGGGCCGAGCGGGCACCCAGGGTCCAAACCTGGTAAAAGATAAAGCGAAGGAAGGAAGATGGATTGACATGGTGGCCCTATACTACCTCTCTGTTGCTCATCTCCTTCCTTGGGTGCGGTGGGCATTAGGAAAAGGTTTGTGGTGCTGAGAAATCGAGCTGTAATCCGTCCTTAAGCTGTCCAGGTAGTGACTGGTGGAGAAGGAGCAGAGGCAGTTTTTTAAAGGGCTGTACAACCTGATTGGAGCCACTGAGAGGGAAAGTTCCCGCAGAAAAGAAGCACTTGAGGCAGGGGTTGGAGAAACTCACAAATAATAAAATCTGTAAAAGTTGTTACATTGGGGAGAAATCCTAAGATATGCTGTTTATAGTGCCTCTCTTTAAAGGGCAAAGATTCTACAGAAAGTGATTAAACCAGTTTTTTCTTAAGTAGCTTTTCATGCCATGTTCATTGTAAAGCATTTGATTTTCAGTATTTCTCTTTAGGGGTGGTGCTTAGGAAAAGCCCTAATTGGAAGAAGACATATGTCAATATAGTTTGCCATGACCTTTTAAGAGGGGCACTCAGGTGACACAATTCGTCAGTGAGCAAATTAACTTTATCTTCTGAGTGTACCGATTTTGTATTCTGCGTGAGTGAGTATTAATGCCATGTAAGATAAAAATATATCAAGTGAGGTCCCCAACAAAACATTGCAAAATATTTTTGCTGCCTACTATTCTTGTTCCTGTTCAGAGAGCCAGCAAGCCAGCTCACCAATAGCCCCTCTTCCAGCTGACACTCAACAGGATGCTCAGTTGTGGTTTGTTCTTGTGGAATTGCTCTCTGAGGGTCTTTTAAAATATTCTTAGGTGTCTGCAAGCCTTAGGTTTTCTCCAACCATGCTAAGGCCACCTGATTATTTCTCAGTACCCCTATTTGGGTTCAGTTTTCATTGGTACCCGTCACCTAAGTTTGGTATTAGAGAAAATGATGTAGTATCATAAAATTTTCTTAACATTCCCCATACATCTGGCGTCATTCTGGGGGTATTCTTGTGCACTCTCTACTTGATTTTCCCCCATTTTGTTGTTGTTAATTGCTATCAAGTTGCGTTTGACTTTTGTTGACCCTGTGATAGAGAAACATCTAAGTGGCCCTGTTATCAACAGGCTGCGAAGGTTTTGTGAACTCAGGACTGTGGCTTCACTGATTGACTCTATCCACCTGTAATACAGTCTTCCTCTTTTCCTACCATTTTCTATCGTACTTCTCATGATATGTCCAAAGTATGACCGTCTCAGTTTAGTCATCTTGACTTCCACGGAGAATTCAGATTTTTCCTCTCTACTGCTTAAGATTTATTAAATCATAAGGGCATTAGAGATCCTTTGCAGGATCAGCATCTATACTGATATTACTTCTTTGTAATATTAGTTTGTAATATTACTTCTTCCCTTCACTACTCTCAGTAAGTTGTATTAGCACCACCTATATTGGGCAAGAAGTCATAGCAGTAGGTTCAATGGCATGGTAGTGTCTGCATGACAAAGGAGATATGTCAGTTACACGCAATAACAATAAAGGATTTCTGAAGTTTTGTATATAAAACGATATCCGTGTGTGAAACAGTGCTTAAGAATCCACTAAAGAGTGCAGTAAGCAAAGAACACTTTCATGTTTTGTGGAATGCTTCAGAGGCCACCTTCTCTTGTATATACTGCCCTGTTTTTTGCAATTTATGGAGTCTCTTTCTTGTGTAGATTTATATATCACTGCCTTCCTAACAGTGGTTTACAATGTAAGAATGGCTTTTGCTGTAATAGGTTAGATGTAGAAGGTTTGAGAGGGAGAAAAAATAAGTAAATTCAGGTACTACATCTTACATGATGTTATGTAAGGGTTACATAATGGCCACTAGAGGAGACAATTTTGAGAAAGGAGGAGCCAGATGATATGAGGTCTCAGCTAAGCCAATAGAGACGGCCTTGCTGTCTGCCTTCTCTGTAGTATAAGCAGGTAGCCTTGCTCGGTAATCCCCAATTTACAAAGGTTCAGGTGTTTCCTCGTAGCTCCCTCTCTTTGGAATTCCCTGCCTTCCTTTTGTCAGCAAGTGAATACTTCATTTCTGAGATGCTGCCCCTGCCCATGACATCTGATTTAAAGTTTTCCTTTAGACATGGCTGTTGTACTTTGTTGGTGAGTGTGTAGCATAGAAAACACACTGATTTGTAAACAATAATTCTCAAAAAGGCAGCAGCTTTTAACAGAGTGTATGCATTCTGCGGTTCATTTTAAATAGTTGAACTTGAGCTAGCATGTGTATTTAAAACAAGCACTTGATGATACATTTTCTGTCTGAATGCAGAATACACAGTGGTGAAGCTTTGTTTTCAAAGAGCCTTAAGCAAGTTTGTGCTTGGCAGAGCAGTGCTTCTCCCTGATTAGGCCAAAAACAAACCTTGTAATTTGTTTGTCAGGAACATCATCTTTACTGGCTTCACCAAGATGTGACTTTTCAGTTCTAGTGCCAACTTGGAACCTTCAACAGGTACTTGTTAGCGTCACATCTGAAAGTGACTAGGGTTGAAAGACTAAGTAGATGGGGTGATTAGCTAGGCAACAGACTTTCTGTGATTATAAGTGCTAAAAAAAAAAATCTGCAGGTGGCAAAGAGGATCTTAAGAGGCATCTCAGCTATTCTTCCTAATAAGAAGGAATATCTCTTCTACAGTGCTTCCTATGATTTATATAAAATTATCTACATTATCTAAAAAAGACACTGCTTGTTTCAGAAAAAAGTCTTTGTCCATAGCTAGACTAATTGATACATTAATTAACTAAAACATATGCAGTTTGCACTTCTTCAGTTCAACTGGTGTCCAAAAAAAATAACCTCCTAGCTTTGCTTCAGCTCTACACTGCACATAGTTTTACAGTTTTGAGAGTGATGGCATAAACATTCCTGCTACTTTTTCTTTAGCTGATTGTGTTGCTAAATAATTTGTGACAGTAGTTTGATAGAATCCAAAAAAATTACTTTTAGACTGAATCTTGAGGGAAGTCAGACTCCTGAGATCAAGTTGTTACATTCATGGGTTTTTAAAATCAGAAGAGAAAGTGTCAAGATTATCTTAGACTCATCTTCCAGGGCAGCTTCTGCAAGAGGCTGAGGAAAGTATTCTGGGTGGTCTTTAAAGATTGACCAGGAACTCAAGAGATATAATCTCTCGTATATGTATAATCTGGTAATGTATAATCACATCATACATTCAACAGAATCAAGAGGTGAAGGTCTTTCTGGATAATCAGTTCTGGTTCTAGATGGCATTATAGACCAGACACGTGACTATTTCTCATTTAAAAGTTTTAGTCTATCTTCTTCACAGTTATGTTTATTTGGGAAAAGATTTTTTTTTCTGAGAGAAGATTCAAACATGTAAAATAGTGTCCCAACATCTTTGTATCCTGAAATGATACACACACTGAAAAGTTGGAAACAACTTTGAAGGCACACAACAGCATGTCTATTCTAGGGAAGTCAAAGTGGGTGTCAAAGTGCTATGGTTGTGTAGTGTGAAGGAGAACTGTCTGCAGTATTACCTAGAGAGGCTCTACATGCAGTAGCATGCTGTAGTTGACTGTTTGAAAGGAAAGGTAAAACAATTTTATTTTTGTGCTATTTTAGAATGCAGTTAGCTAGGATTGTGTTCTGTAAACTGTGTTGCTGCTGGACCGTTGGTATTTCAGACTACTTGGTTGTAGCCTGGGAAGTGAATTTAGAGAAACTGTGTGTGGAGCCATTCAGCCCTGAAGCAATTGCACTGCAGTTATGGGGAAAGATTTCAATGGTCTTAATGTTTGATTGCTTGTGCCGAGTGTTCTGACTGAGCCCTCAGTACCTAGTAGTAGTGGTAATGGCTGTGATAAATGCTAGCAAGACTGACAAGGAAGAATAATTGAAACATGTATTTCTCAGGCCACAACCTTTGTCCTACAGTTAATCTGCTGGTAATTGCAACACATTTCTAATACTGAACTTCATTCAGAGTAAATCTTCTTAAAAATATGACCTTTGAACTTTTCAGAGTTGCCACACACAGGTAATTTAAAGTGCTTATCTGGCTTGCTGTGTGACAACCAGTCTACAGGTGGTCTGATGTGACAGAATTATTTGGAAAGGTACTAAGAGGCTTTTGTTTTGCTTATAGGCACAAAGTAACAGGAGTATTTGGTCTGCAGGACTGATTGAGCCACAGTTAACTGTTCTTGGATATTATGTATATCATGTCTTAGTTTAATTTGGAAACCGTGAGCTTTCAAGAGCGCTCTTGGTTTCGTAGATATGAAGTTACCACACTTCTGTTCCCTTCAGTGTAAGTGAAAATACTCTAGAAACATTTTAGAGAACACTTTCAGTTGCAGCTAGGAATTCTGTGCATTGTGAACATGAGTGGTTGAGAGCAGTTCAGTAGTTATACACAGGTTAAACTTAGCTTGGCTATCACTGTTAAAACGTAAGTATATACTATATGGCATGAGAGTTCTAGTTTGCTGTGCTTCTCAATCTTGCCAGCCTATCAGAAGGAACAATGCCTTAAATCCATGTATTAATCTGTGTGGCTAATTTGAGTCCAATTTGCCTTTTTTCCCCCAGAAGCAGGAGGGTAGAATTGGAATAAGCTCTTGAGTTAGTCTAGAGGGGCTGGAGTTCCTGGGGAAAAAAAGACATCACCAGCTTCTGTTGGGGTGGCATAGAACAGTTCAAGATTATAATTCCTGAATCTGGATTTGACATGTTCTGCCAGCATAAGATGTGCTTGCACAGCTTGTCTGAAGAAATTATTTTCTGGACCACTAAATTTTAGGAGCAGTCTATAATACTGAGATGTAATTATTTTGTTATTCACCAGTTGCAGTCTTCTGACAATGGGCAAACTTCCCTCAGCTCAATTTGGAATTGGCTTAATAGGTACAAGCTTTCTCAGTGAGTGTTCAGGAAAAAAAATGAAAGAGCTAAAAGTTGGCTACCTCAATTAATCATAAATATTCCATTGTATGTATGTATTTAATTAATTAATTGTTTTGGAATACATTGACTCACTCTCATCTACTACATGTAATGGTTCTTTTTCCTTTTACAGTGAGAGGGTCAAAACCTGGTAAAAATGTCCAGCTTCAAGAAAATGAAATAAGAGGATTGTGCTTGAAATCTCGAGAGATCTTTCTCAGTCAACCCATTCTGTTGGAACTTGAAGCACCGCTTAAAATATGTGGTAAGCCTTGGATTTGGTTGGCTCTAAATATACCTTTTAATTAACTGATTATGATTTGGTAAAATGTCATAGATCGTAATGTCAGATGATGTCTCTCTGTGGAGATATTTCAGATGTTGCACTGCAATGTCCATTATCCCTCATTGTCATGCTAAGTAGGTTAATGTGACATATAGTCCAGCAACATCTGGCAAATCATATTACCTGAAATAAAGGCTTGAATTGAATATTAAAGCTTCTGCTAGAAGTATGAAGAATAAAGAGTATACAAATCCCAGAGAGAGAAAGCTTGTTTGGACTTGATGTTGATATTTTCCATAGACACTTGGACTCTGAAAAACAATATATAGCTGATACATTGTTCATTTTTGAAAAATCCATGAGAAGTTCAGAAATACTTGCTTTTAGAGGAAATAGAAATAAGTTGTGTTAAGTTCTATGTCCTAAGTAGGTTGTGAGGTTGTCTGGTCCTGTTTGTTCTGAACTAAAAAACACTGGTGAAATTTACATCATACCAACTTTGTTTGTAGAACTGGATGTTTGTGTTACTAACTCAACAGGCCATATGTGTTGGCTGCAACCCTACAGACCAAGGTTTGATTTCCCACTGGGCCATGGAAACCCATTGGATGACCTTGGGCACCTCACAAAGTCTCAGCCCCAGAAAACCCTGTAATAGGTTCACTTTGGAGTCACCATAAATTGGAAGTGACTTGAAGGTACGCAACAACAGTGTAGTGGAGAAATTTATGACACTGCTACCCCAGTATGTTGTTTTTTTTAAATGAACACATAGACATTGTTAATTGAAGGAAGCTTATTGGTACACATGCTTAGTTTTCTTGTGTAGGTTGCCAGTGTCTTTCTCTTATTCTGTGGATCAGGTATATTAGCATGTATGAACGTTGCTTTATCTAGCTTTGATTTAGTAAGCAAAACTGTCAAACTGTGTAAAAGGCTTTTTGTTTGTTTGTTTAAGGTGACATCCATGGACAATACTATGACTTACTTCGACTCTTTGAATATGGAGGTTTTCCACCAGAAAGCAACTACCTATTCCTTGGTGATTATGTTGATAGAGGGAAGCAGTCTTTGGAAACAATCTGCCTCTTACTGGCCTACAAGATAAAATATCCAGAGAATTTTTTCCTCCTCAGAGGGAACCATGAATGTGCTAGCATCAATAGAATCTATGGCTTTTATGACGAATGTAAGTGATTTTGGGGTTTTGGAAAAAGGTGATTCATGATTAAGTATACATTTTTACTAGCTTTGGAGTGAGTTGTGTGTTAATGACAGTTTGTATTTGCACAGTTAAAGAGGATTATTGGAAAATTTCTGCAGGTGAAATATAGCTTCACTGTTCCCCCGAGACTCTTTTGAAAGTTGTAGAGTCAAAATGTAGCCTTTTCACCACTGCCTTTGACCAAAAGGCCGTCCCCATTTGATGACTGCTCGTGCCTCCACTTAAACGTTACATGTTAAAAGTAACTGCATACTTACAACACTGAAAATCTTCAATTTATGTTTGCAAAACTGACCCCATTCTTCCTCTGTACTGTGGTTGAATGTGATCAGGATGTTCTATGACATTGCATGTTGTGCTTTATCTCAGCTTCCTGTTGTTGCATGTGGCAAAACTGACTGTTCATAATGCTGTTCCAGGGTTTGTAAATCAATCAGCATTGGTTGGTGTGTTTAGAAAAAATGACTGAAATAGTCTGCTTCTCATTGGTTTTTGTCACTTGCTCATCTTGAATGAAGAGTACTGTTAAGCCCACTAATCGAACACTGTCCTTATCACCTACCATACACTTAACAAAGCTCATATTTGCAAGGGTGGGGACATCCAACTGCAAGTCCAGAATTTAGTTCCACAGAGATTTTGTTTGGACACCTATGCTTCTACATTGAGTCATGCTGTCTGATAAATCAGAATTGAACACTACTCACTGAGGTTTTTGATCTCGGGAACACTTGCTAACACCCTCTGCCCCCGCCCCCCCATGGACATACCAAATTTAAGCATGGGCTCCAACTAATGCAGAATGTGTGTCTTACAAACACTGCCACGCAACAACAGATTTCTTTCATGCTGCAGCCTTAATGTATCGAAGTCTGTATTTCATTTCCTATTTTTTTTTCCATTTCCTGTTCTTTCTTGGTGATCAGAACACTTCACCTGGGATTAGGCATAACTCTCCTAATATTCAAGTGACTGTTTAGGCCAAAAAGAGCCTTTGTGGGATTTCATGCAGCATTTCTTCTACTACCCATTACTCTCCCTCCCCAGCAGCTTCACACTTGACCAGGTTTCTGATAGTTCTAGTTGAATTTGCTGACAGCTACTCCTACCTCCTTATAAGCAATTCATAACAAAACCTATGTTGTATGCATTAAGAGGATTTGTTCATGAGCCTGTTACCATATGATGCCATCCTAGACAGCATGTACTTCTGTAAAATGTTTAAACATTCCAAGGGTATTTGACTGTAAGTGCCATCCAGAGAAAAGGTCAGTCATTGCCGGTGAGAGTATACTGGGAGAGAGTTAGGGCTCATTAGCAGAGAGCGCTTCTTTTTATCTCATGTGCTCTAATAACTGGTAACAATGATCTAGGTGACACCTTGTCCACTTTATTTAAAAACAGGTGCTATGATGACCATAAGGCTGATCTAGTCCAATACCCTGGTTTTGGTCACAGCCAGCCAGGTGCCTCTGGGAAGCCCACAGAAAGGATGGGAAGGCAATCCCCTTTTCCAACAGTTGCCCTCAGCAGTTAATATTTAAATTTTAGGGGCATACTACCTCTGAACACTCAAGTTTTGCTTGGTAGTATGTCCAACAACTGTAAGTTTATCTGTAAGTAACAACTGTAGGTAAACAGTTTCTCTATAACTTATTAAAACCCATCTCAACTGGTGGGGACACTGCATCTTATGGAAATGAATTCCACACCTGAATTGTACTTTTTTCTTGCCTGTCCTCAGTCTTTTACCAACTAATTGTAAATAAAAATGTCAGGTTTGTCTCTCTGAGAGTCGGCATGGTATAGTGGCTTGAGCATTGGACCATGATCCTAGAGGCCAGGGTTTGAGTCTCTGCTCAGCCATGGAAACCCACTGGGTGACCTTGGGTATGCCACACACTCTCAGCCCCAGAAAAACTTGTAATAGGTTCACTTTACGATCACTGTGAGTCAGAAATGAACTTGAAGGCACACCACCACCACAACAATAACATCTCTTTAGGAAGGGCATTCCAAACCCAGTACACAAGAGCCGCCTCCTAGCTGTTGCACTTCCTATGAGGAAGACACTTGGAGGAGGGCTTCAGCAGAACATCCTTAAGTTGTGAGTAGGCTGGTATGGGAACTTCCTTGTGCTTGTCCAATCTTGTCATTGCAGATGGCAAGAGGCAGTGCTCATGATTGTAATATACATTTGGCTTAAGGGGAAGGTGCTGCCTAATGAGCTTTTCAGATTCTACCCACAAAGGCAGTATGAATACTGTATTCCTAACAGACAGATATGCCAGCAGCTGAGTTTAAACATGGTTTACTTGTCTGGTGTCTTAAGTTACAGTGGATCAAGGCGGTATTCATGGAGCAGACTTAGACCAGACTTGTAATGAGCCTGGTATTTTAGTAGCTTGGCATAGTGGTTTTCCTCCTCCGCTATACACCTGTAAGTCTCTTCTCTTCTATCACTGTTTGGCTTTTAAGTGAGTTCATATCCTGAAATGTCCCCTTAGGTAAAAGAAGATATAACATCAAGCTGTGGAAAACCTTTACAGACTGCTTTAATTGTTTACCAATTGCAGCCATTGTGGATGAGAAAATATTTTGCTGCCATGGAGGTAAGTGGTTAAATGATTTATAAAGTATTCCTGGCTTATGCTGTATCACTGTACATGTTGAGTAAACGTCCTAAACTTTCTCTGTAATGCAGGAGTATTTATTTAATTTGTGAG
The DNA here is from genome assembly GCA_948474755.1 of Ctenosaura bakeri. Taxonomy (NCBI): domain Eukaryota; kingdom Metazoa; phylum Chordata; class Lepidosauria; order Squamata; family Iguanidae; genus Ctenosaura; species Ctenosaura bakeri. Next base: position 334,414 of record CAOLHI010001491.1, read on the forward strand.
GTTCTACAGGACAGGTTCAGCATGTATCTCACTCTAGGTAATAGGTAGTTTGAATAATGGAGATGTTGTGCAAGTTTTGCTGCATTGCAAGATCCTTGGTCTTTAGAATTCTTTTTTCAAGCAGTTGGCTTAATATTATATAATTTGTACCCATCCTTTTGCAGGAGAACTGTAAACTACTTTGACCAAATTTAATGTGAGTAGAATTTGGATGCCTGACAGGCCTATGTATAAGTCTTCCTTGTGTTATAGTTATTTCAGTTACGGGGAATGAAGCAAATCCAGTAAAGCAGGAAGTAGCCCTCTTTGTGTTTGGTGACTTTGCCATTAGAATGTAGTAACTAAAGGGTCTCAGTACCCGGTCATACATGTGAACACTTGATGTTCATGTGCCTTGCTTGCTAAAAGGCAAGGAATAACAAACAGGCTGAAGCAGCCAGTCTTCTGGCAATCCTACCTATGGGATTTCTGCCTCAATGTGGGGTACGGCAGTCTGAGCAAAACATCCATCTGGACAGATAGATGGGTGCCACATCTCATAGATTAGTTCCCCCTGTGTGGCAGTGGTGAGAGAGCTGATCTTGAGCAAGATGCATTTTATGTGCTTTAGGAAATGCAGAGTAAACACTGGCCTTGACTGTGGAAAGTGCCTAATTTGGTAGCTGCCTGGACTCTTTCCTCTGAAATATGAAGCTATAAATGCTGGCTGTCTTCATATCACTTGCAAGTAATTACAGGTTATCCAGACAGTTTCCGGTGCTGTGCTGTGTAAATACTTGTGTTGCATACCAGCCTAGCATCTCCTGACCTGTCTTTAATTTAAATATTTAGCCCTGTCATTTCTAAACTATAATCTAAGCAACTGCAGTATGTTTAGAGTCAAAAACATCGGGCTTCCAGTGCTGGAGGAGTTGAATGGGAGGGTTGAATAGATGTGAGAACCAAATATTACAACCTTGCAGAAAGGACAGGTCATCTCTCTTTAATTTGAAGCAGCTGCTTTAAACCCAGCAAAATATTCTCTTTTGAGGAGCTTAGATTGTCTTAGCGATTGACTGGTTCTGTGTGATGGGCAGCTTGCTTTGGAGGTGGGTTAGGTAAGAGGAAGGATTAAGCTTATTGCATTCCCAATTTCTTCATTCCTAGCCTGTAGGGCTACTGGGAAAAGCTTGTCAGTGTTGAGCTCCATCCTGCGGAAATAACTTAATCTTGTGCAAGCCTTGTGACTTGGAGGATCAAAAACAAAGGGGCACTTTGATACCACTTGAACTGCCATGGCTCCATTATACAGAATCCTGGGATTTGTAGTTTGGGGAAGAAGGACTCTGCTAGAGAGCTCTAGAGCTGTAGTTCTGGGAAGTAAATTAAAGTTTCATGGCAGAAAATTCTAAATAAACTTTAAATCTTAAGATTTTGTATGATGGAGCCATAGCAGTGGTATCATGCTTCAATAATTATGCAGTGTGGATATACTCCATAATTTATTTGAACCCACCTTGTAAATTAGTTCAGACTCTTATTTTTATATCCTTGTGAAAGTTGTTTGTGGCATGTGTGTAAGCAATTCCTTGATTATCTTTGTTATCCTTTTTCTATACTTTTTTCAGCTGGGTGGTGATATTCTTTGTAAGAAGATCAGACCAGAACCGTGTACAATGTGCTAGCCATGGCTGCCTCATAGGTATATATGGAGGCCCGCAGTACCTCTTTGTTTTTAATGAGTTAATTAGTCACTGCCATTGTACACTGATTATATTTTCAATAACTTATGTACTACAACACCAAGAATTCTTTCCTTGTCAGTTCTGGTTTCTGGGCTGGTTTCTTCCTTTTAGCATATTAAAAACATTTTTAAAAAATAATGTGCTGATCTCTGTATGTGCTCACTGTAGCTACTTAGACGTGCTTTCTCAGAGTCTGTGCTCTTTTATTTGCCACATAGGAACAAGCCTTTTACTCTTTGGAAGGGGCCTTGGCTTTAGTATTATGCGTGACTCTGCTTGTTAAACCATAGTGACATACTCTCGAGCTAGTTGTGTGTGCTGTGTGCATGGTGTTTTTTAAACAACCTTCTGAGCATCCTGAAGAGACTTTACTGGCTTGACTGTCCTTCCCCCTTGCTCTAGCTTGTGTTTAATGAATCCATCACTTCCTCAGAAGCTTTGCATCTCGAAACTAAATGTGTGAATTTTGAACTTCCTGGGCAGTTTTCCATTCATATGGAAACCTGTTAGCTCGATAGTCACTGTTGCCAAGCAGTTTGACAGCACTGACATTTTGCATCAGATCCTGCACACTTCTCAGCATTATATTCGGAGGTGCTACTCTTTTTGTTAGCTCCTTGACTAATGGTTTCAAGGTAGTGGGTCACATGTGTAAATGTCTGTTGCAACTGGTATAGATTTGAAAAACGGAGCTTTTTAAAACAGGATTTTTGAAGTTTCTCTCAATTCAGAAAATCAAATGAAATCTCATCACAAACATGCTTGCTAAGTCTGTACTTCATCTCTCATCTGAGGATGAGAGCTAGTTGTAGGTTAATGTTTGTGTTAGATACATATGTAGATTAAAAAAAAAGAATTAAATACCAAAAGTTTAAAAAATGAATAGAATGGTGTGGTTGTTAGGTGGTGTAGCTCTAGCTATTGGGTGCCTGTTTCAAGATCTACCACCTTGTGCATCCATATGTCTCCCTAATGCCTTCTATAGCTGCAGTCCTGTGTTTCCCTGGGAGGCAAACCCAGGTTTCACACCTTCGTAAAGTATCTGGATGGCAACTGGGTGATATATAAGTGTGTGTGTGTATGATGTGAGAATTGCTATCGACCAGCAATTATGAAACATCTCTGCAACAATTAAGATACAGTTGTATAAATGATGTCCTAAACCCAGTTTGAATCAGTGGAACTTGTATAAATATTGGTGTACACATTTCCTATTGATTAAGTGGGTCTGCTCTGTGACTAATAATTGGATTTAGGACTAAATTGTCAACATCTGTGGAAATGACTTTCTTACCATTTCTAAAGTTACAACAAAGCCCTACAGGGTCCCCTGCTTCTGTTCCTTGTACTGTTGCTTGCTGGTTGGAGAGAGCTGGCCCCATCATCCTTTAGTGCCTCACTTGTCAGTACTGCAGAACTCTGCCGCTCAGGATGGCTGACTGGTGTTTAAGGTGGGTTTCAGGGGCATTTAGATTAAGGCAATTTACCATGGCCATAAATGTCCAAAGGAAAGTTATGCAGCCATAACTCTTACTTGTGACAATGTAGCTAATGGCATGCCAGCACTGTAAACCGTTCTGCTGACCTGTAAAATATAGTCATCCATTCAGTGTGCAACTAGCTGTTGAGTCCTACCACAGGCTTCTAACTTCACCCCCTGCCACCAGGACTTGGTGTTCTCGGGTTGTTCTGTAAATACTTTCTCTGTGTTGTAGCCTGATAGTTGAATGTTTGAGCGTATTTCATCAAGTAGTTCCTTCTTGATGGCAGTTAATAGCTCACACTCTCTTTTCTTAGCACAGAACAGTGATACCTTAAGTAGTTGACATTCTGTATGGAACATCTGGAAGCATAAAGACAACAAGTGAATGCCTCTAATTTTGCCATTAACTCTACAGATGAAAATCACTCTTGGCCCAAGTTTTAAAAAAACCCTTTTGTTGGCTGATTCCCAAGATTTGTTAGGGTGCCTGCCTTCCCTTTGCCAGCAGATGCACTTAATGCTATTACCTCAGATGATTGCTTGCATTCCAGTCTCAGCCCAGCCCATGTCTCTTCCTGCTCTTGACCTGAATTTTCCAGTGCCAGACGTTTCAGGAGCAATTGTGCAGCAGGACTCTCACAAAATCCCAGGCACACAACTACACCATAGGCCTCTTCAGGAGCATAGGCTACAAGCAGCAGTCCATTTGGTTCTTCCTGCATACACTCTTCTGATCAGTTCAGTCTAGGTCATAATTTTAAGGTGGCGGATAGTTGCTAGTGCATTTATTGTGGGTAGGCAAGCAGCGACATCTTCAGGAGTGATAACAATCTCTAGTATGTATATTGCAGCTTGTCCAGTCTGGGGTGTTTTAATTCTCCATATTTTTAAGCCTTCTGAGGACATGAAGCAAATTACTGTTCTTGAAACTTCATATTGATAATTTAGGCCAGTAGTTCCCAAACTTTGGTCCTTTAGATGTTTAGAATTTCAGTCTCAGAATTCTTGCCCCTTTGTCATCTTGGCTGATATTCGCAGGAGTTGCAGTCCAAAAATTCAGGCCACCATTGACTAATAAAGGATGACATCCAACTCATTCCTCAGTAGCACATGAAGGCAAATGAGTATCTTTTGTGGAAAGAATTCTCTGTAGATTTTGGGGGAAAGTATGGTGGAGGAGATTTGGGCAATAGATATATTTTCTTCTACATTGCTATTTCAAGCATCCTGAGATGTTTCTTTTCCTGCAAGAATCCCTTCAAGCCTATTTATGTTGTTCTGGGGCTAGGTTTGTAAACATATTGAGGCAGGTGGAAGTGACAGAGCAACTTGTTGATTCACAGTGGCAGATAACTCCTGGAGATTTATGCAGTGTCATTTTCCTCTTGTTTGAGAATGTGATATCCTGTGTCCAAGTCTGAGCAGTATCTTGATGAGTTTATTATTGCCTGTGAGCATTTTCACAGAATAGGGGAGCAGTATCTGCTTAGGAGTTCTCTCTCCGATCCATGTGAGAGCATAGATTACATCCTGGCTAAATGATTTCTCCAGCATTTTCACCCTTTCAGAAGGGAATCTGCTTTTTCAATCTCTGCAGAGTAGTCCAAGAAGGAATCTTTGCAGGTGAGGATGTCTGAATCAGTGATATCATTTACATCAACATTTCTTGATTATAACTGTGAAAAACTTCTTTTCAAGTTGTCATTTTCAAGAATTACATCTTGCAGTCTTAAGTTGTAGGGGATAACCAGTGACGTACATGCATGCGCGCGCACACTTTTTACATTTGTGGTAATAGCAGTAGAGTTTCCCAACTCTTCTTGCCGTGTTTTGATGTACCTGGTTTCTACTTGTAACCCTGCACCAGGTATGCCCTTTGATTTCATTTCAGTTCTAAGCTTCTCAACCAGAAAAGTCATCCTAACTGTTTGGGATCATTACAGTGCTGATATATCTGTACAGGTCTATGTGAGCATTTGTTTCAGTTGTTAGTATGTGTTTGTGCTTGATTAATGCTCATTGTCTGTGTTGTCTCCCATTTCCCCTTGGTAAAACATAGCTGTGTACTACTTCTATCTGGAGGTATGCTAATGAAATTCTGCTGCTACAGTGTCCTGAGACATAATTACAAGAATCTTGTGTCCTGTTCTCTGAATGCACACTCACGTACTTTGTGACTGGCTCTTGTTTGTATTATTTGGTAAGCTTCTCATGTGACATTTCTTGTTTCTGTCCAGTTGTCTTGTCACAAAAACGCATGTAGGTTCACAAACTCTTCCTGCAAAAGGTGCTCTTCTGTGTAGCCTTTTCTTAGTGCAGTCTGCACTTCCAGCCACTCTGGACTCTCCTCTGTTTTCTACTTCAGACTATCCAACAGCTGTCTTTTGGTCCTAGGGACTTGCAGTCTTAAATGATAGATTATATCTGGAATGTTCATGTCTCCCAGGCACTTTGCTGCCACATGGCATTTTCTGACTTGAGCCAATTTTAGCAAGGTTAGCCAGAAATCGTAGCTTTGTACCCTTGATGGTCTACTGTGAATGGTACACTGTCCTTATTATGGTGTTTGTGCTTCATACTGTTGTGGGACTCATTGTGCTGAACCAGGCAATGAAATCTGCTGGTCTCTGGATGTCTGCCCTCACGTAAATGGTCATTTCCTGTTGTCCTAATGGGAAATTTTCTTTTGTGTTATGCAGCAAACTAGGAACTGTCATGGCATCACTTTAGGTACCTCAGGCCATCTTGATGTACTGGCCTGCATTTGCACAAAATGTGAGCTACCCAAATGTGTGTGCATGAAAAGACAGGTGCACGTGCATTGATATGTGGAAATTCCCCAACTGGGTTAACTAGGGCTTTAGATACAGAAGACAGTGAACATCTGCTTGAGGAGGCAATGATTATTACAGTGACTAAATAGAAAGTGAATAAGTTAAACCACAGGTGTCTAGGAGAAGCAGAATAAGCATTCCAGTTGTCAGGTTGCTCTAGTTTGACAGTGCCTTGTGTGAAAAAGACAGAGGGCTTCACTGAAGCGGGGGAGTCCCTTATAACAGTGGGCTATGGTTATTGGGCATTGATGTAGTTTGAGTAAAAATAGCACCTTTTCTACCAAAGAATGATGCTGCTGCTCAAAGGGGATAATTTTCCAGGCATGAGAAATTTGTGATACTGGATGTCATAATTGATATTTTCTGGTGGAGGGTCAAATAAACTACATAGGCTATTTGTACAAAGGAACTGGACACCAAACCCAGCATCATACAACATTTCCACCTAGTTTACAGCAGTGGGATATAAATCTTGCCAAAAAAAAAATGTTAAACCTTGTTCAGCACACTTGGTAGATTTACCGTGGGTCTTGTACTACATGTCTTTGAACAGAACTTCATAGCTCTTGCTTCCTCAAAATACAAGTGAAGTAGATAGTTAGAATGACAAGCTTATTCTCACTACTCTATGGCATTGTGCATGTGCTTAGTGCAGCACTGATTAACAAAATGCAAACTGGCTCCATCTTAATCCCCAACAGGTTTATCACCAGATCTCCAGTCAATGGAACAAATTCGACGAATTATGAGGCCTACCGATGTGCCTGATCAAGGCCTTCTTTGTGATTTGTTGTGGTCTGATCCAGATAAAGATGTACTTGGATGGGGTGAAAATGACAGAGGAGTGTCTTTCACATTTGGAGCTGAAGTAGTTGCAAAATTCCTTCACAAACATGATTTGGATCTTATATGCAGAGCTCATCAGGTAAAGAACAAATACTAAGATTCTTGGCAAATCCATGCTGGTAGAAGGAACCATCAACTCCTCGATCTGTGCAGAATCCCCTAACCCACCCCACAGGAAGTCGTCAGTCCTCCCCCACCCCCAAAAAAGCCTGGTCTACTTCCATTAGAACATCTCCTTGGCTTTAGTAACTCTTACTCTTGACCTTGCTTCTCCAAATTAAGAGTGTACTTGATAGAAGTGAGTTACAGAGCTCACGTGATATAGTAGGTGGAAGAATGAATGTGTCTTAAGAGGGAGCAAATCTCAGCTATAGAAATTCCTGCATGGGCCAGGTTTCTGCCATTCCTCAATGTCTTGTCTGTTCACATTTTATATACCACTTCTAGCATGTTCATAGGCATCCTCTCAACTAGCACAAGGGAAGCAAAAGGTTTAAATGGATCTGTCTCACTACATGAGTTTGCTGGTCTGTGTAGTGGGTCACGGAAGACTTTCATGCGTACCACGAGCATGAGCTTTATATGCATCATCTCAGTAATATTTACAGCAAGGTTGGCAATATCTGCATATCACAGTTTAGAGTGGAAAGAGATGATTGGGGTTGGGGTGGCTTGCCTAAGACTGTATTGTGATGAGTATTTGGCTTTGTTGAGTCCCAACAAAGGACCTCTGAGCTCACAACTCATGCCCCTAGCCCTCGCCATGACACCCATGTGATCACTCTGCAGAGGGCTTAGGACGACTGGGAAGAACCACCTTGAATCCTGGGCTGGGAGATAGGTGGGATGTAAAATAAATAAATAATAAAGCATTTTGTACAATACAGATAATTGTTGCTGCCTGCCGTCTTGCTTTCTCCTCACCCTGGAAACTAACAGCTCTTTTTCTTTAAAGGTGGTCGAAGATGGATATGAGTTCTTTGCAAAAAGGCAGTTGGTAACTCTGTTTTCTGCCCCAAATTACTGTGGGGAGTTTGACAATGCAGGCGCCATGATGAGCGTGGATGAGACTTTAATGTGTTCCTTTCAGGTATGGTATTTTTAAGGCTCTTGGTGCTTTATTTTCCCCATTAAGTCGACAATTTTCTATCAGAGCTGGTCTTTCTTGACATCGGATGTTCAGGACAGTAAGCCCTAGCTATTTCAAAATGCATTCTATTTTCTTTAATCTGTGCTGAGGCGCCAGTCTGCCATACGCTATGTAGGGCAGACTTAATCTGTTCACCTTGAATTGGATTGTCCAAAGAACCTTGGCTCTTTATAGTGGGTGAACTGTGAGACAGTATCAAATGTGGGAGAAAAGGCAGAACTGCATCTAAATTCAAGTTGTTGGTGCTGATGATTAAAGTCCTGCAAGAATTTAGCTTCAGGTACCACCTATACCCTAGCACCAGAACTTACATTGTGGTGGGTCCTGCCTTAACAGATCTAGGCTGGGTTTCACGAGGGGCAGAGTTATTTTTGGCCAAGATTTTTCCTATGTCAGACGTCTGTTGTTTTCCCATATTGATGAATTTTTCCCTATGAAACTTGTATATCTCCCTTCTTAGTAGCCTGAATACCTTTCTATTCAGGCTGCTCCCCAGGATGTAACTTTCTGTTTTCAAACATTTTTATAAATAAATATATTCTAGGAATTGTATTGTTTTGAGTGTACTGGACCCCACCCCTCATAATCTTCCATCTTGTGTATGACATCAGTTTAGTCATTCAACACCTGAAACCTGCTTTGCCTTTGGGGTGGAAATTGGGTTTAAATGAAATGTATACTGTTAAGTTTTGGCTGTGCTTTTATAATGGTCTCTTGTGTGCTTTCCTTGCGCTCGCGTCTGTTCGGCCATGCATGCTTAGACTATTTTGCTAAACAAGCAAATTGTCATTGCAGATCTTGAAGCCTGCTGAGAAAAAGAAGCCCAACGCTAGCCGACCTGTAACACCACCCAGGGGTATGATCACAAAACAAGCAAAGAAATAATCACTCTTGGCCCTGCCTAGTTGGGACTTGTACTATAGTATATAATCTCAATTTTTTAAGAAAACGGTAACATGTATTGGTCAGCTTGCTAAGACTAGATTTAATGTGTTTGTGGTTTTCCTGTTCATTTTGATGGTTGGCATTTGCTGGTTGTAACAGCAAATGAGACTTTGTCCCTTCTCAAGAAGAGTTTAAAAAAAATCTGTATTTGTTCGGAGAGATAGAGAGAGAAAAAAACTTTTCCTTATCGATGTTCCAGCTGTATACTTCGCAGCAACTTATCTTGTCATTCTGGGTTGCCTGTACGACTGACTTCTTGATCCTGTACAGACCGGGTGGTGTGTGATGCCTGCTTTTCTTTTAGGACCTAAAGAGGCACTAGTGTGCTACAAGGCTAGGAAACTTATTGCTGTCAGATTACATATTGTTTATAGAAACCACTGTGAACGTCTTTAATTTTATTTTTGTTTTACTTCAAAGGGATTGCTTTTTTTTTCTTGTCATGTACACACGTTACGTTGTCAACCTTTTAAAATCACCCTCAACCTTTTGCCAGCCTCACTGGTATGATGTATATTTTATTGGGAGCGCACTTTTCCTCCCGTATACTTTAAAATGACAATTAAAGCCATTATTTTAAAGGTTTCTGTCTCTTCTTGTAAAACTCAAGCACATAGTAAAGAAAAAGTGTCAGCACAGCCCATAAGAGACGTGTCAGAGGTATCTAAGTTGGGTTTTTTCCTCTGCAGGAAGGACGCCTTGAACTAGCAGAAAGTAATGCTGTGGTCAGCTGGGATGCAGGATTAAAGACTTTTGATACTTTCCCTATATTCACTGTCAAAGCTTGCTACTGTGCTATTTTAGCCAGTTCAGAAAGCTGTGACCTGTGAAGAGCTGTTCAGAGACTTGCCTGAGAATTAGAATTCACATAGGGTTTGTTTTTATTTGCAACTGAAGACCTGTTCTACAAAGCTTAGGAGAAAACAGTTACAACAGCGAACACCGTTCACCTGTTTCTGTGAATTTCACACAGTATATTTGTTTTTGTTTTGTGTTCTTTTAAAAAAAAATACTGTATTCTTTTGCAACAATACAATGTGGTTAAACACTTATTAAATGAATAACTTGTTAAATCTTCTCAGTGTTAATTTTATAGCATTACATGCACAACTTAAACTTTTTTTTCAAAAAAGAGGCTAGAATGTAGCAAGTGATTTCCACTCAAGGAATCCCATCTGAATAGCAACTCCTCAGGAGGGCAGCGTGTACACTTGTGTGTCACTCTGGCTGAAACTATAGATTTTGAATGGATTCCCTGGGGACTTGCTGCTCTGCTGTGAGAGCAATTCAGATTAGCAAGGGCAGGGTGTCTTTCAGGAGGCTAGCTTGGTTACAGGAGACGTTCAGGAAGGGACTTTGTATCCACAGAGAGCAAATTAATTTTGCAGTGAAGGGTACAAGGCTTAAAAGGCCCCTCGTATGCAGCTGCAAGCATCCGCAGGAAGGACATCAAACAGTTTGGATTCTTATAGAGAATTGCGTCGTCCAAGGAAACTGCCATCGCCATTGTTGGCTGTGGCATTTCGTGCACATACGTGTGTGCCTTGTTTCATTACTGGGATTCCAAATGTATGCCCTAAATTTGCTAGACACGCACACAGAAGCAATAAGATGCCTGCTGGTCTGCAGTAACACCAACTCTGAAGTGATTGACTGAAACAAGGCAGCCCAGGAGAAATCATACCATTTTAGGTCTGGCGTGAGCACTTTTTTTGGACATTAGGATTGTGGTGGGCATTTGGTCTAGAAATCAAAGCTGTACCAGAAGGAGCATATACCTAATGCTGTGGCCTACTGAGTGTAATTGCTGGGTTGCAGTTTCTTGCTTTGCCTTTCTTCTATGCTAAAATATTGATGAGCCCTCCCAGCTCTGGTTGCAAAGTCTGCTTGTTTGTTGTGGCTGCCAGTGCTTGTCCAGGCTTCCTAGTTGGAGGGCTATGGCCTGAGTCAGTGGGGACGTTCTTCGCAAGGCAAGGCCCAAGAGTGGGAGTAGTGGGAAAAGGAGAGTCCTTCCGTCTATAAACAACAGTTAACTTATGCCACTCTTTCAAATCCCCAAATTCTCACTGAGCTTGGGTGTTCCTTGCAAATACGTAACAAGACCCCCTCCCCTGTTCTCTTTTGCCTCCCATCTGGCTGCAAAGGAGAGAGAATAAATGGCCCAGTCTTGCTACATGTAGCAAGTAGGGCAGTGGCCGAGCACAGGAGATTTTCCTGGGGACTAGCAACATGCATGGCAGATGAATTGCAGCAGGCTTTCCTGAAGCCATTCCTGTAAGGTGCAACTCAAGTGGACGGTGGACTGAGAAGGGCTAAGTGAACACCTCCTTTGGCTAATCTGTGCCAATAACTTTTGAAGAAACAAGGACATCCCACTAGTTGCAATTGACAGATGAGGTTCTTCAGACTGCACCACTTCAGTCCATCCTCCGGGCTGTACGTGCAGAGCAGATTAGAGCAGGGTGGCCCAGTGGCAATGTCTGTCCAACCAGTCTAACCGCTGAGGACAATCCACTAGGAAGATGCTTTATTGAAATGAACCAACATTATCTTGGGATCCCAGGAGGAAGGAGTGGAAGAGGACATTTCTGGACTGCCCTTTTGAATGGGGGGGGGTGCTGTTTAAGGAAATGGGGGCAGCTTCCCTAGTCCAAGGCAGATCTTGGCTGGGTTGATGTGGTTCAGCCAGGATGTGTCCCCAAGTTCACCCAGGAATCTTCTCCCAGCCCTGCCAGGGCTCGAACCTGGGACTTCATGCACAATTGTGTGCCTTAGGGGGGTGATCTGTCCCTTTTCCCACACTCCAGTGTTCAGCCTCAAGTTCCCAAATATCCTTGGCTGAGAGGCCTGTGGAATCTCTGGCACAGCTGCCGTTAGGCAGGACACCTGTCTGTCTGGAGAGTGCGCACAAGAAACACGAAAGCATGGCTATTGGGAAACCCATCTGTTTCTGCATTTTAAGAGCGCCTTCCTTCGTTTGGAAAGAGGCCTGGTCTTGCTTCACGATCTAGCCGAAGTGAAGGAGACGGCGGGGCTGGAGCCACGCTTGATCTCAAGGGCCACAGATCCTGAGACCCTTCCGGATCAGAAGCTCCCAGTCTCACCTTGCAGGAAGGACACGAGGATGCACAATACCTCTGCCAGGACTGCTGCGAAGCCTGCCTAGGCAAAGACCATTTTGCCCTGCGCTCCGAAGGGACAAAGGTGAGTCAAAGGAAGGCCATTTCCGCACTAGCCTATTATAGAGCTATTATTCCACTTTCAACGTCTTATGGAGTCTTGGGGTTTGCAGTTGAGGAAGGGTCTTGAGCCCCCAGGATTCCATAGGATATTGAGAATGGAATAATAGCCCTGTGACAGCCTAGTGCGGAAATGGCTTAAGTCATCTCCCCCCCCCAGCCTTCGTTTGTTGGGGGAACGTAGCAGCCTCCCCCATACAAAAGATGGGGGGGCCGTGAGGAAAGCGAGGGAGTGGAGCCCGGGGGCGGCGCGGCGCCTGCCTTTCCCTCCTGGGTTTCCTGGCGAGCCTCCAGAGCCACCCGGGCCGGGACTTCCAGGCCCGGGAAATTTCCCTTTCCAAACAGGAACTCGGGCTGGGAGGCGGGAGGCGGCTCCAGGGCAGGAGGAGCGCCCCCTCCCCCCCATCCGATCCCGGGACGCCCGATTCGGCCAGCCTTTCCGAGCGGCCCGGCGGGGAGCCCAGCGGGGCGCTGCCCTTCCAGGTGGGGAGGGGCTTCTGGGGGGGTACCTGGACTTCCCCTCTGCGGGGGGCGGGAGATCGGCCCTGTCCCCGCGGGAAGTGGGGCTGCCCCTCCTCCGCCCGCCTCCCTTTGCCTGGTTTTCTTGAAAAAACGGCCTCTTGCGCCAATGGAGAGCGGGAAGGCGGGGAGCGGAGGGGAGAGGCGGCGGCGGCGGCGGCGGCGGAGGCAGAGCGGCGGCGGGGAGCCGAGCCGAGCCGAGGGGCTCAGCGGCGTCCGGGCGGAGCTCCTCCCCGCAGCGGCGGCCGGAGGACACGGTACTGGGGAGGATGCTGGGGGGGCGGGAGGGGGGAGGGGGCTTGCTGGGGCCGCCCCGTCTCCTCCGGGGGTCGCCGGCGGAGGGTCGCCGCGCCCCCCGCCCCAAGCGGGCCGGAGGAGGGGGAAGGCGCTTCGGCCCCCCTAGAGGGGCGCCCCGGCTCTCGCCGGTCGGCTGGCTGGCTGGCTGGCTGGCTCGCGATCTCCTCCTCGCCGCCAGGCCTCGTTTCTCTCTTTTGCGTTGGCGGGGAGGAGGGGCGCCGGGGGGCTGGGCCGGGGGGGTGTCGGTGGAGGGTGTCGGGGGAGGGGGCCGCGCCTCTCGGGTCGCGGAGTTTGGGTTTTGGAGGAGAAATCGGAAGGGGGGGTCGTCAAGGTCTGGATCTGGCCAAGAAGGCGTGGGGGGGCGCGGGAAAGCTGGCGATCCTTCAGGGCCGAGCGGGAGCTGGTCCTCCCTTGGGGGGAGGAGGGGGGGAATCGCGGGGTCCGTCCGTCCGTGGGCTTTGCAGGGGCGGAGTGAACAAAAGCGCCGCCGAGGCGGACTCCTGGACCCCGGGCGGGCGAGGGGCCGAAGTGGCCCGGCGGAGCTTCCCCGTTCGGCCCCCCAGAGCGGCGCAGGAATCGGGACCTTCCCCGCCCCTCGGTCTGGCGGCCAGCGATGGCGCTCCGGAGGGAAGCGGCTCCCCCGCCGGGACGGCCCTTGGCGGGGGTCCTTTCTGACCCTGCGGAGCTCCGGCTCCCCCTGCAGCAGCGGGTCGGATCAGGGCCCCTCTGGAGGACGGAGCCTGGCTCTGGGGACTCTTCCCTTTGGGGACTCCAGAGCCCTCCGGTCGGCACCTCGTCTCCGATGGAGGGCCGAGGCCGTCCAAGGCCCCGATGTCACAAATGAGGCTGGGGGCCGAGTTTTGGACGGCTTTCAAGACCACCGGCACAGGGGGTAGAGATCAGAGATTCGGTTGCAGGGGAGGGTTCGGGACGGGTCCTTTGGGGACTAGAGTGCCCAGAATCCTCCAGCCTGTCTGAGGGATCCTGGGAATGGTAGTGCCCCAAAGGACCCCTCCCAAATTCTGGATGGCGTTCGGGGGATGGGTGAATAAGGCAGCCGCAACCCACCGGCCTTGAGGCTTCTCCTCCTCTTTCCTTTTTTTAAAAAAATATATTTATTACCTAACACACAAGAGCATCAACACCAACTGACATTTTTTGATAGAACGTAAACTAAAATTAAAATGCAGTGCTGAAACAGTAAACTGAAAAACACTAAACCCTAACTCATTAGAACACTAACTTACTAAACCACGAAAGGATTCTGATCCCCCCACGGCCACACAGTACTGAGAGAACATTAAAACAGATCCGCCCCCTGGGTGGCCTTGGCTGAGTCACACAGTCTCAGCCCCAGACAACCCCATCATAGTCTCGCCTTAGGGTCACCATAAGTCAGGAATGACTTGAAGGGACACAGCAACAACAGTGTTGAAGGACACCCCCCCCACGTTCTGCTTATGCCCACATGAACCATCCCTCGAGTGCATCAAGATCTCACAATGACTCGGCTGGATGGCCATCTGTCAAAGGGAGTGCTTTTAGGGTGCTCCTGCATGGCAGGGGGTTGGACTGGATGGCCCCTGGGGTCTCTTCCAACTCTACATTTCTGTGATTCTATGGTTCCTTTCCCATCATCCCAGTCAAAGAGCCTTGATCAAAGTCAAACTCAAGTCTGGTTTGCCCTGACTCCGACCCTGCACCAGGGTTTCAACTCCCACCTCACTTTGGAGATGCCAAGGGGTACCCCTCACACGGCCCAACCCTCTGCAAGTCATAGATGGGAGAGACTCACCCATCCTGCAAAAGGGGAGACATGCTGGGCTGAGGAACCTTTGGCCTTCCGGTGTTCTCCTTGTACACAATTCCCATCAGCCCCACCTCACAACCAATGGAAAGGGATTGTAGGCAAAGTACCTCAAAACATCTGGAAGTCCAAAGATTCCCCATGCCTGTTTTCTGAGGTGTGTCCACATTGCACAATTCCAACAGTTTGAATCCACCTTAACTGCTCTGGCTCCAGCGGTATTATATATTCATTCCTGGAGATGTCAGATCTGGGCACAGTGACCCATGCCTTGGTTAAAAAGGAGCCCTGGTGGCACAGTGGTTAAATTCCACTATTGCAAGCCACAAGGTTGTGAGTTCAATCCTGCCAGGCTCCAAGGTCAACTCAGCCTTCCATCCTTCCGCAGGTCAGTAAAATGAGTACCCAGCTTGTTGGGGGCATGTATAGAAATGTATCAAAATACATGCTATTTGTAAGTTGTTCGCCGCCTCGATCCATATGGAGAGGCGGGATACAAATAAATAATAATAAATAATACATCCTGCATGGATTACTGGAATACACTCTGTGGAGCTGCCTTTGCAAGCAGGTCCAAAAGGCTGTGGCCAAGCTGTTGACTCGGGGTGGTTACAGAGGACATATTACACCCTTGTTGCAGACAGCTCCAGTTCATTTCTGGGCACAGTTCACAGCACTGGTTATGACCTATAAAACCCTATCTGCCTTAGATGCAGACTGTCTGAAAGACCACATCTTCCTATATGAGCCAGCCAAAGTCTTACGATCCTTGGAGAAGGGTTTTGTTTGGATCCACCATCTTCACCAATGTACTTGGTGTGGACACAAGAGAGCCTTCTTAGTGGCTGCTCCTAGACTGTCGAACTCTCTGCCACTGGGCTGAGAGTGACTAGGCTGGTCCCTCTCCCTGACTTGTGTCTGCTGGCAAGTGGAGGCCTTTTTATTTGAACAGGCATTTGATAACTGAACTAAGCAAGAGTCTTTAATTGTGTGCGTATGTGTGCGCTGCATTTTTATTGCTTGTGTCATGTTGTAAAATGATTTTTATTGTTTTAAAATATTGGTTTAATGTGATTGTTTACTTGCTTTTTTTACTTCTTTGTTATGATTGGCTTGAGTCCTGTGTAGAGAAGTGGCAGGATATAAATCAAATAATAAATAAATAAATGTTGTTATTAGATTTTAATTCATTTATGTTATTTTAATTCCTGTTGCGAGCCATCTCATTCAGGAGAAAGGCAGGATGTGAATTAAATAAATCCTATGAAATCCTGGGATGTGTCGTTTGCCCCAAGATGTAAACTGCTTCTCTGCCAAAGAACTCTAACGCTGTAGTTCAGGGAAGTGAAGACTAGTGCTCTCCAGCAGAGAATTCTGAGTACCCCTCCCCAAACTACAGATCCCAGGATTCCCTAGGATGGAGCCATGATAAAGTAGCATGAAGCAGCTATAGTTGTGCAGCGCAGATGTACATACCCCTAGTGTTGTATCACATTTTGTCATATAATTTGTCACAGTTTGTCACATAATCTCCTCCAAGGAACTTGGAAAATTAGCCCAAGTTTATTGTAACAACAGCCCTCTGGGATAGGTTTGGGCAAATGGTAGCCAAAAGCCATTTAAGTGCTTGAGAGCTGATTTGAGAATTTGGCTTTGGGCATTTGGGACATAACTAGGTTGCTGCTCTAGAGAAGGTCTTCTCTTACAGCGTATTGCCCTCCGTGTCCCATAGGACAAAGAGGAAGTTAATACAATGCAAAGGCTTCCAACCTTGCAAAAATTTGTTTCCTTTGAATTCGGAGTGCCAAGCAATAAGATATTTGAGTTCTTCACTGGTGGAGTAACTAAACCTGGGTCCTATTCAGTAGTGGTACCATTATTGGTACTATGGTACCATACCCTTGGACTGTTGGCCTGACAATCCATGAAGTGGTTAAAAGCTTTGCCGGTTAGCATGTATAAAAAGCCTTTCTGTTACTGCTGTCTAACTCTTGCCAGGCACTTCCACAGGGTCAAAAATGCCGGGGAAGGAGATTAAGAGCAAATGCTGAACAATGACCCCAGTCTGGTGGGAGAGGCTAGGGATTTCTTTCCCTGGCAGTCTTCCAGATCTAAACCAGGCAGTATCCTAGGGAGTCAAGGACCTCAGTGAGGCCAGAGCCTGAGAGAGTTACAATGCCCCAAATCCCCCAGCTGGGGGAATTGTTGTCCAAAAGTCTTGGAGTTACAGTCCCAAACAGTGTCCCCCCCCCAAGCCCTGAACATATAGCAATTTCTGACCAGATTTCAATAGAAAGGGAAGTTCTAAGGAAGAGTTGAGAATGGAATGAAAATTAAGACTGGAAGGCCTTCCCAAAATTAAGACTGGAAGGCCTTCCCAAAAGATCCCTTGTCAGTCTTTACCTGACTTCTCCGGATGTGCACGGGGGCAAAAGGTTATATATCCAGGATACTGAGGTCACTGCTCAGGTACATCAGTCCAAGGAAGGAAGAGAATTTGTCCTGTGTTTCCCTGGAGGCAGAAACCTTTTTAAAAAATGACAACAATGGGGTTCAGATGGTCATCTCTCAAGGGTGATTGAAGAACAAGGATGGTAGAAGGCGAGCACGCAATACTCATTTCTCTGGTACCACAACAGGAAGGTGTGTTTATTGCCCAAGGGTTGAGCAACGGTTGCTCGGTTTGATCCAACTGGTGGGGAGGTTGCTCTGTGGGTTATTTTTAGCCGTTCACATACCTAATCATGTAGCCCAACTTGAGCCAATGTGGTGTGGGGGTTTGAGCACTGAACTAGGACTCTGGCAATCAGGGTTCGAATCCCTGCTTGGCCACAGAAACCCACTGGGCGTCCTTGGGCAAGTCGCACTCTCAGCCTCAGAGGAAGGCAAAGACAAACCTCCTCTGAAGAAATTTTGCCATGAAAACCTTTATGATGGGGTCTCCTTAGCATCACCGTAAGTCAGAAGTAGACTTGAAGGCACATGGCCACAACAACAAATAATACAACTCAGGACACCTCCCCTCCAGGTTCAGTTCACAAGGTCTCACTCTGTTCCACGGACGGGAATTTTGTGGAAGCCATATACAGCCCTTTGGAGAGATACGGTGCATCCCTCCAGACCCCCATTGGCCCCACAAAGGCCCTGCCATCCCCCTCCCAAAACATTTTCCTAACCAGAATGCCCCCCTCCCAAACAACTTGAGAGGCAACAGGAGGTGACACACAGGGGTGTAGCCATGGGAGGAGGGCAGATAAGAATTCTGTTCCCTCCCTAAATGAAATTTTCTTCTCACCCTCAGTTTCTAGCATTTGCAGAGAGACGCTGAAAATCATTCCCACCTAGGACATTTCTATTTGCTGTGTGCTCTTTTGCTTGGAAACTTTGCCTGCCCCTCTGCTTTGGCTGCCTAAGCTGCATTTCTAAATGCTCAACCAAAGTTTTGTGTTGCTGCCATGCTAGAATTTTGGAAACTGAAGGAAAAATTCATGTAAGGAGAGAGAATTCTTCTTTGAGGGGGACAGTGCTCCCATTTTGTGCCCTTCCTATAGGAACACTGGATGGTTGACCGATGAGTCCGCATATCCATGTTAGTTTGAACTTGAGCAGATCTATGTCCTTGCTTATGCCAGTTCCGTGGATTCATTCTGCTTAAAATTAGGATTTTGGCCATAATTGTCTCCTTGTCCTGCCCAGCTCAGAAAAAGTTACACAGGCTGCGAAAAGGTAATACAGGTCTAATTGTCAAGGTCGACGGACATCACTGGCATTTTTTTTTATTTTAAGAACAGTAGTTGAAACGCTTGAGCCTGATGCAATGGGGTTGAGTTTAAATTTAGTGGGACTTGATGTGGGAGGTCAGGATGATAGTACGGTTTGTGTTAGAATGAACATGTGTCATTTCCTGGCTTGTGACATTTAGGCCGAGGTATGCTGGGTGGTGGGGTTGGTTTGAGAGAAAGAAAGGCATGTGAAGAAGTTTTCTCTCCTTGCCTAACCTCCACAAAGGCCATTTTTTTCCAGCATTAGACTTCATGAGCACACACATTAAAAAAAAAAAAAAGCCATGCATCAAAATATACTGTAAATTGGGTATAAATTTAAAAGAGGAATTCCCAGTTTGTTCCCTTTTTCCTTCTCAGTAGGCTGTTGATCTTAAGATGGAAAGAAGAATAAGGGAGAAATGAGAAAATAGAATCATAGAATCACAGGGGCCATCCAGCTAACCTCCTGCCATGCAGGAGTGGTGTGATAATGGATGAAATTCAACTGCCATGCGCTTTGATTTGGCATGGGAACATTGAGCTCAAAGTCTATACCACGTAGCACTCCGCTTTTAGTTGTCCAGATGTTTTGTACGCCTTCTCCCAGAAGCCCCAGGGAGCAGGGCCACTGGTTGAGGATTCTGGGAGCTGAAATTCAAAATATCTGGAGGGTCAACGGCTGAGAACTAGTCATCTAGATAAGGTAAATTTCTGGATTTCAGGACAGAAAGTTGGAGAGCAGAACAGAAGGGAGTTGAGCCTATTCAGTGTCATGTTTTGTAATACTTGCAACCTCATGTGAGATGCATGTGTTGCCACATGGCATGGCAGGATGGTCACTGCCGTCACCAAGCCAATGTGTTTGCATGTGGGAAGTTCCCTCAAGTTGTGGGAAATGCCCTCTAGTTGGACTCGAGATGCTTTTAATTATAGAAAAGGGGACTTTTAAAACTAGAAACCCAGGGGACTTTAACTGTGACAAAGCTGTCTGGAGCAATAAAACCGCAAGAGAATTTCTTGAAAAAGAAATGAAAGAAGGAAACTGAATGAAACGACTTAAAGGTAAAGGAGTTCCAACAAGATCCTGTGTTGCTTCAGCATATCCTCTGGCAGAGTTACGTTAGGCAAGCCCTGTACTGGATACCAACGTAGCACAACTTCTGGGGATCAATGGTCAGTGTGTATGGTGGACAATTATTGTGCAACTGCAGTGCGCGGTGCACAAAGGCAATGCGTAGTGGCAGGGCATGTTAATGTGCTCCTCTGGGTATGTTAATGTGCTGCCACATGCACCGTGGTTGTACATACACAGCTCTGCTTACACTGCCGTCAGCTGGACACAACCATTGACCACCGTCCATAAAAATCATTCTCCATGCATAGTGCAACCCTTAGGCCTGTGTTGGTCACTGACAGAAAATGGAGTAGGCTCCTTTTCCATCCCTACCTGAAGGTGCCCAGGGTTGAACACAGGCTCTACCACTGAACTATTGACTCTTTTCTAAAATAGGTGCAAGTTAAGTCTCCCTTATCTGGAAATCCAAACTCTTCCAAACTCCAAAATTTCTTTTGCCACCAGGCGCCCGCTTCTGCCTTTGAGCTGGCGGCTGTGGTGCTCTTGCTTGTTTGTCTCTCAGATCTAAGAAGGACCACAACAGAAGTCAGTGGCTAGTGGTGAAAAGGGAGAATCTGAAGATCTGTGAAATGGTGGGAGGTGTGGATCTGTGCCGAGCACTGCACTCAGATTCCCACTATGTCACAGATCCGCAGTCTCTCTCCCGCTGTGGGTCTCATACACAAGTAGTGAATGAATGAGATGCAAGGCTATTCAAAAAAGGCACTATATTCCATTTTTTTAAAAAAAGATCCAAAATACAAAACACCTCTGGTCCTGAGTATTTTGGATATGGGATGTTAAGCCTGTACCGGAGTTTAGAATCGTATTATGAATGGGGCTGTCCCATGTCATCATTTAGGATGTAGAGAGGAAACATGCCAAAAGCAACATTACCTAGGGAAGGAAGTGTCCATGCTGGTGGCTATACTGGCTGGGGGATTCTGGGAGTTGTGGTCAGTGGCCAGCCTCCTGTTGTGGCACGGCATTAGTGGGAAAAATCATTGTGCACGTGGACCTGTTGCATTGATGATGACTTGGTGGATGAACTCAAGACCTTGGCTCCTACTGTATGATTATAGAATCCAGTATGATCGCACTGTGTAGACAGTATTTTCGTTACGCTAAAAGTGTATAGAGGGCCAGCATAGCACGGCATTTTGAATGTGGAACTAGGACACTGGTTCGAATCCTCGCTTAGCCATGGAGAGCCACAGGGTGACTTTGGGCCACTCGCACTCTCTCAGCCTCAGAGGAAGGGAAGGACAGCCCCCCTTGAACAAAACTTGCCAAGAAAACTCCTGGAATAGGGATGTGAGGTGAGAGAGAATTAATTGGGATGGTCCCTGACAAATTGGGACAGTTGGAGAATACGGAGTTGGGATGGCTTCTGACTAAATTGACCTGCAAGGGCTTGCAGCCAATGAAGCTCCAGCAAACCCAATGTGATGTGGGTCGATCTTGCCTTGCTGGTTGTCCTCAGCCAGAGGAGATGCTACGCTTTGAACAGGGCTTGTACACAGAGTGGACGACTCAGTATTGTGAGCCTTAAACAGTTGGGATTAGCAACAACTCCCCTTTAGGTACAACTCGATTTTGGAGAGCAGAGCTGGTACAGATGCTTGTTGTATAAGACTACTCAATTTGTCGGGCAGCTTTTGGGGAAGAAGAAGCCACAGATTGCTTCAGACAATTCAATTTGTGAAGCTTTTATTTCCTGGAGTCTTCCGAAGAAGGCTCGCTGCCAGTTCTTATCAGGGCTTTGCTTGTATTTACAGTACTGGGATGTTCAACGTTTGCTTTATGAAGTATACAAAGTATGTTCACGTGTAAAGCCTGATTGGGCAATGGGCAATAAAATAGTGTCAGTAAAAATGATATGAAAACCCAAACCCAAAGATAGTATCACCACGCCTTCCTCAAAACCAGGAGTGGCAAAAGTGGGGGTGAGGCCCCAAGAGCTAGGACTGCCAGAGTGAAAACTGAAAAAGGCTCCTCTACCTTTATTGGTTAGATAGAAGACAGAATTTCATCAGATATTACTGGTCATGCAACCAAGTAATGAGCAACACCTTATAAAATCCTCTCTTCTACACAACCATTCAAGGTATAGGAGCCCAAAATCCCCAGTGGATTTTTCCTGCACTTGGGATCCTGGATTCTGGTCTCACCATGCCATCTCAAAAATGTATTGAAAATGTTGCCTCTGAAATGACCAAGTCTCCAGCCTTAGAAAGGAGACCATTTGTGTGAATGCCCTTGGAAGCGCCATTTTTGCATTGTTCTTTTTTGTGCGAGGTCAGGAAGACAGCAAGGGGAGAATGTTTAACTAGGTAAAATGTTTGCTGCAGGCTTTGGGAGGTGGGGAGGAGAGTGAGACAGCAAAGCCAAGATTGCTGGTATGCGCTGAGTACAAAATTAAAACTTTGACTTCAGGAGCAGATCTTGGGGAAAATAACCTTCTGTGTCCCACCAGTATCCCCTCTGGCTGTGGCATTCTGGGAGCTGTAGTCCAAAAAAAAAATATGGAATTTTCCCCATCTCTGTGCAAGAAGCAGCAAAGGCAGAATCTCTTGGCACTTTTTATCAAAGTGGGAGGGGGAGCGTTAAAAGAATATTTGGAAAGTTTCTAATCCTCACCAAGAAAGGGTCTGAAATAGATAATCCTGTTAGGAACATTGTCAGCCTCCCTGAAGCGGATTTTGCTCCTGCACAAGATTAAAAAGATCAGTGCTTTGTTTGTTTTTGTGAACAGCAGTAATAGTAAAACAAGCAAACAAACAAAAAACCCCAAAAGCATTTTGCATGAAAAAGCATTTTATCCCCCCCCCAAAAAAACCTTGACAACATTTAACCCCAAAGTCCTGAAATGTGAAAGAGCATAAAAATATACAGAAACTTTTAGCATGCTTCCCCATCTAGCAGAAAACTTTTGAAAGAACCAAAGATTGACAGGAAGTTTTAACTCTGGCAACGGCACATAGCTTCTCGATCACATGCTTCATGGGGTGCCACTCCCTCCAGCTCAGTCTTACCAGCTACAATATGGGTGCATATTGATACTGCTAGAAAGGTTGCTGAGAAACTCTGGATACTTGACATGAGGTTTACAGAGCTGCTGAGAGCTGCAGTTGGCTGTCTTCGGTGACAATAAATTTGCTTAGCTGGCAAAGGGTTTTTTTTTCTCATGACACTTTGAAAGCCATGTCTGGTTTTCCCAGACTTCTGACAGCAGAAGCATCATTGATTCTGGTGTACCCAAAGGGAGGGGAAACTGTTCTTAAAAGTCAGAACGCTGTCATGGCCACACCACAGTGGATCCGAACAAAGTGAGGAAGGGCAGGCTTGGCTGCCATCCGCGGGCTTGAGGGCTTTGTAGCCCAGCAGGAGATGGGTTTGCAGGAAGAAACGTTTTATTCCATCTGCAAACCCCACAGACAGGATCCATGAGGCCCAAATAGCTAACTCTGAGAGTGTCTGCTCCAGAATTTTTTGGGGTCAGTGGGGGAGGGCAGTCCGACTTGTTCCCTTCCTGTTTCCGCATGGCAGATATCTTTTTACTGTGAGCTGGCTGTTGGCCAAGCTGAACATGAGTTGGCTTTATGTAGTACTTCAGCCAAGTAGTAGTGTGTGTTGGACTAGGACTCTTGGAGGAGCCAGGTTCGAATCCCTATTTGGCCACAGAACTCCACCTTGGGCAAGTCATATGCAGCTCTTACTTCTCGTACACCTTCCCCAGCCTGGTGCCTTCTGGATGACAGACTACAAGTCCCATTGCTCCTAGGCAGCAAGGATGGGCAAGGGGAATTGTAGTGTGATACAAATGGCAGGCGCTTTGTGGGGAAGTCGAAATGAAATATTCCCAAATAATTTTGTCTGTATGTTTTGTTTTGTTTTTAAAAAAGAATAGATCCTGTCGGTTTGTGCTGGTGTTGCCATGTCAGTGATAAGGCTTAAAAAACAGATGGCTTGCTAACCATTGTCATGGTGATGCTGCATTTCTGTATTCTGAATCTGAAACAGAGGGCCGTGGGACCTTTGGGAATCTTCTGTTGCTCCTGCCAGAATTTGCCTGTACCCGCTGGAAGGGTTTGGAAACCAAGACCTGTGAGGAATAGCAGAGGGAGACAAATATGTGTAGCCTAGAGAAGCGAAGAATTACAGATGATATGATAGCCATCTCTCAAGTTTCTCCTCTCCAGGCTAAACATGCGCGGCTCTCTATCCGTTCCTCCGAGGGCTTGGATTCCAGATCCTTTAGAGGTGATAGGGTGGTCCTGGGTGGGGTTGCCAGAGTGAGAATGGGAGAGGGCTCCTGTACCTTTAATGGTTATGTAGAAAATGGAATTTCATTAGGGGCTTCTGGACTCAGCGGGGAATTTCAGCAGGGGCTACCAGATCACAAGCAACACCTCATGAAACACCTTCTACACAACCATGAAAGACACAGGAGCCCCCTCCAGTTTTCAGTCTGGCAACCCTTGCCACGAGCCAGTGTGGCATAGTGGTTTGAGCACTGGGGTCAGACTCCAGGAGACCAGAGTTCAAATCCCTGCTCAGGCATGGAAACCCAGTGGGTGGCCTTGGGCAACTCACACTCTCTCAGCCTCAGAGGAAGGCAAAGGCAAACCTCATCAGACTAAACCTTGC
Organism: Ctenosaura bakeri; assembly: GCA_948474755.1. Taxonomy (NCBI): domain Eukaryota; kingdom Metazoa; phylum Chordata; class Lepidosauria; order Squamata; family Iguanidae; genus Ctenosaura; species Ctenosaura bakeri. The sequence goes on from CAOLHI010001491.1 coordinate 358,786, forward strand.
CAAGAAAACCCTAGGATAGAATAAGAGAATCCTAGAGTTGGAAGAGACTCCAAGGACCATCCAGTCCAACCCCATGCTGCCATACAAGGATACACAACCAAAGCTCTCCCTTTGACAGATGGCCACCCAGCCTCTGTTCAAAAACTTCCCAAGAAGGGGACTCTGCCACACTCCCAGACAAGCATATTCCCTCTGTCAAACTGCTTGTGCCACTGGGAAGTTCCCCCAGTGGATAGATGGGACCTCTTTTCCTGTCGTTTGAAGCCAATGCTTCCACGCTAACTAATCGCCAACAGTTGGAGTTGACCTGATGCCACATAAGGACCACAAGCGGTAGCTGTCTTTTGGGTATCTAAAGGGCTGCCTTACGAGCTTGTTTTTTGCTTCATGAGAGCATAGGACCCTAATCGATGGGTTAAATTCCCTGGAAAAATGAGGTTCTGGCTAATCATTAGGGAGAGCGTGCTGTTGGCGAGAGCTCCTTGGCAGTAGAACAGACTCATTCAGAAAGTGGCAGACCTGACTTTACAGCAGAGGTTCTAAGGCCACCTTTTAGCAGTGGATTCCTGACCGGAAGGGGGTTGGAATAGATGGCCATTGCAGTCCCTTTTCAGTCTATAATTCTGTGATTCCAGCCTTCCTTGGAAACCCTGGAGGACTTCCTTGCTGGGAATATCCCCTCAAAAAAACAAGCCTTGGAGGATATTTGCATTAGCGGTACCTCCCCTGCCATACAGTGATGGGCTAAATTGGGTGCTCCCCGTCCCCAAGTAGAATGGGTGTCTGAGGTAAGGACCTCGGAAACTCCACTTCTCCCTGAGGGCTTTGGGAGTGATTTTCAGTCAACCTTGACCAGCTCCGGCCACCCCAAACAGACATGTGTTGCCAACAGTTTCTCTCCTAAGTAGCATCAACAAGCACTCACTCGGGCTATCTTAAAACCATCCGGTTGCACTCTGGGCCAGATTTAGCAAGCCCTGGGCCTCTCCCCTCTTGTAAAGCGCATGCTGCCTTTGTTTCAAATAGTTTCCCATTGGATTCCAACCGGCCTTCACCTATAACCTGCAATCCATCGCCGCGGCCTGTGGCAAGGACAAGCAGCATGTACCCACAACAAATGCATCAAGGCGTATTTTTCCTTTTAATGCTGGGTGTTGACTGTAATCAGAATTATGGGCTTCCCCCCTTCCCTGGCGGAGAGACTATAGAGGGTAGACAGGAAGGAAGTGATGGGAGGTGTGTTCATTCTTCATTGAGCATCTCGTGTGCAAAAACACCCGAGGAGGCAGGAGACCTTGGCTCATTTGCCGTCTCCCTTTGCACGACCAAGTATTTGACCGGAATCACAGTAGCACTTTTGCCACTGACATATTGGTTCCCCTGCTATTCTACTCTGCAGAGTTGTTGTTGCTAGTTAAAAGAGCAGAGGACGGCAGAGGCTCTTGCCTGGACAAGAAAGATTAGAAAAGGTAAGAATGGAGATTATTTTCAGGGGCTTTTGCTATCAATAATTGGCTTTCCTGATGGACCATGGATGGAGCTTGGAAAAGCCTATTTTGGGGGGGCCTGAGTTCTGAAAGCCCTCGGCCACCTGGGACAGTGCAACCAGTGTCCATTCTGCATGGGGGCTTATGTAGTCCCAAAGATAATTTTTGTCCAACCTTTGTAATAAGAGGCCAAAGTCTTTCATACTGCAGGGTACAGCCACTGTGGGGGTGAGACAGGGATCAAATATGGCCTAAATTCTGTGGCCAGGCCTGACTAGAATACAGCCATTAAATCAGTTGCATTTACCTATGTGTTGGATTGCAGCTCCCAGCATTCTTTTCCATTGGCTGTGCTGGTTTAGGGTTCCTGGGACACACACAGTCCAGTGTTACCTTGAGGGTCTCAGAATTCCCTCCTCTGACTTATTCTGTCCCCCGCCTCCACCAACCTAGGTTAAGTCTTCTGGGACTTTTCACACTACACATTTATAGCAGAACGATTCCACTTTAACAGCCATGGCAACAGCCTGTGTCTCACCAGACTGCAAAGCCCAGGATTCCATAGGATGCAGTCATAACAATTAAAGTGGAATCGTCGCCCTATAGTGAGAAAGGGGCCCGGTTTTATTTTGTTAACAGCAAGTAAGCTTAAGACAATAGACTGGGCTCCTTCTGTAAATCTTAAGTGCTCAGGGGAGACTCATTCTCCATACAAGGACAGTGCTGGAGGGAGGCATGTCCAATCCATGGGAAACAGGGTTTGCTGCATCCTAAGTTCCTTTTTAGCCTAGCTGCCTTCTTGGTCTGTACAGGCAGAGTGAGTTCTTTGTAGCTGTTGGTTAAGCATTTTCTGACTGTTGTGGGATTTGGGGTGTTGTAGTTTGAAAAAGGAACTGTTCAAGGCTCAGCTGTAGATGGTTTTGGGCCACAACACCCATCAACATTAGCGAGTTTAGCCAATAGTCAGGGTTGATGGGACTTGCACTCCAACAAGATGCCCAAGGCTATGTGCTCCCCATCTCTGTTCCGTGTGCTAGTATTTGGCTTGGACACTGGCTTTGTGGTGATGGGGGGCGAGGGTGTCCTGTGCCTCTTTAAAGTGTTGTATTTTTGATTATTACTCATGCATTAGGAGTCCTAATAACATTTTTGGCCTGGCTTTTGGCCTAAATAGGGCTCCCAAATGACTTTCCGTCATTTTTTTAGAAAAAGAATGTCCAATGCAAAATCTAACAAGAAAAATCAAGCACTACTTTTTCTTTTTAAAATGCCATCGGCAAAATATACTCTCGGCAGGAGAGCAATAAACCCAAATTAGCCAAAGCAAACATGTCATTGCAACTGAGAAGTGTTTGTGTATGCCTGAATACATTTTAAAAAAATAATAGTAACAAGATAGTCTTAAAGCCAAAGCTTGGAAATGCTCCCTTTTTGCTCATCGTATGCCCATTTGACACTGATCCTAACTTTTCATCCCCAGGCCAGGGAGGGGGACCATATGGCCCTCCAAATATTGCTGGACTGCAACTTCCAGCATCCCTAAACCAACATGCCAAATTTGGGATCATTTTTCACCCCAAAAGTGGTCCCAAACACCCAAAATTGACTGGCAATGAAGCAGTTTATATCTCCTGCCTCCCAGAACTCCCCAAACCCCTGAAAAAGCAAGGGTGAAAATTGGCCAAAATGTCAGCTGGGGGTGACATTACATCACTTCCATGGACCCAAATGTGATGGTTTGGCCTTCTGGAGGAGAGGCATGGCTCCCACCCTCTTTGCAGTTGCCCAGCTGTTTTGAGGGTTGCTTCTCATTTTTCCAGTCTCTGATCTGGAAAGAAATGAATTGAGAAGGAAGTTCTGTTTTTTTGGGGGCTTGCATGCATCCAGGTGAAAAAAGAAACTCTTGTTCTCCACCCTCTTGGTATTACTGGTGAAAAAAAAAAGCAAGCTTGTCTTAATAGTTTTGCTTTACTCCTAGAAGGCAGTTTCGGTGTGCTATTCTTACCTGGCCGTCCGCTTTTGCAGCTTGTTTCGCACGGGGGATGTCCATGTAAGAGCGCCACCATGTCCATGTACCTGAAGCATTTTACAGTGGTGGGGGACGATCCCACTCAGTGGAACAATGACTATAAGAAGTGGGAGGAAGAAGAGATGGAGGAGGAAGGGGAAGGGAAAGTGCCAGACACGGCAATCAAAGTGGACTCTGCGCCGAGGCCTCCATCTTTCCGGGAAGTGATGAAAAGGCTGTTCCAGTCACACAGATTTCAGGTACAAAAGATTGGTTCTCTAGGCGTTTTTTTTTTCCTTGCTTTGCCCCCGTCTCCTGCCTTGCTGTGCACAAGGCCACCAGGAAATCAGCTTTATGAGGAAATCAGACCAATTGGTCCATCTCATTAGTGGTTCCCTGCTCTGGCTGGCAGCAACTCAGAAGACATGTGTTGGGAGGTTATAGTAGTTCTTGTCCTCACTATTTGGGGGCAGTTCCCAGCACCAGCTGTGATATTTTATTCCCACCCTCAAGTGGGTTCCTTTTTAATTTCAAGAAAGATCTGAATAAAAAAACCTTTCTTTCTTTCTGAGTTATAGTATATCAGTGAAATGGCACTGAAAAAATAAAACTGGGCCTCTGGTTAGACAGTTACAGTGTTGTAAGCCAGGCTTAGGACCTTGTAATGGTTTGGTATTCATAATTACAATGGTTGCACCAGTGGCATGCTTGTAAATGACCCCAAAATCCTGGCAGCCACATGGAGGGACCTGGTTCTGTGGTGCTGGCAGGCAGGGCACTGAAGGATGATATGTCCACTCCCTCCCACCGACAAGCCATGGTGTGACAAAGACAAGGAGGGTTTTTTCAACCTTGTTTTTCCCCCCCTCTTCACACCAGATCTTGGTGGTCTGCCTTGTTATCCTGGATGCCGTCTTGGTGCTTGGGGAACTGCTTTTGGACTTAAAAATCATCCATCCAGACAAAGACGAGATTGCACCCAAGGTAAAAAAAAAAAAAAAGGAAGGGGGAGAGAACAGAGGTGTAGGGTTAGACTAGAATCTTTCTGCTAACTTTCACCACTTGGTGCCCTCCAGATGTGCTCAGCTGCAAGCCCCATCATCCACAGGAGCTTGTAGTCTAACCCATCTGGAAGGCACCAGCATGGTAAAGGCTGCTCTCTGCTTGTGTTCATTGCAATGTGTGTGTTGCCCTTATGTGGAAGAGGAAAATGTGATAGTAGCTAGAGCTTTCAGAGCATCTCGATTTTTTTTAAGCGGCAAGTTTTTAGTCCACGTGTAAGTTTCAAGTCTGTATTAATCTCTCACAGATAGAGCATCTCATTTTTAAAAAGAAGTTTCTACTCTTTCTCTCTCTATATATATATGTATGTATTTGTTGATCCCAAAGCAACTCAAATTTTTACAAAGAAGCAAACTTCTTGTCTCTATATGTTTGTTTGTTAATATCTCTCTCTCTCTCTCTCCACACACACACACACACTCTCTCTCACTCTCACTCTCATTCTCACTCTCACACACATAGACCAACTATTTATATCCTGCTCTTTATTGTAAGAACTCTGGATAGCTGACAATAAAATTTATTTAAGATTCAGAACCAAAAAAACCCCTGATCTAACCATTCAATTCATGGTCCATTCATGCAGGCTTTCCCAACTGGCTGCCTTCCAGCTGTTTTGGACAGTTGATGGGAGCTGCAGTTGAAAACACCTGGAGGGCACCCCATTGGGAAAAGCAGCCTGAATGCTAGAAGGATGTGTGTATGGGTGCATGCTGAAATCGCAGAAAGCAGAGAAGGGGCTGAAGGTTTTGCAGCCCTTGGAGAGGAGGGACTTTAGTGTCTCCCTCTGCCTGGACTGAAATATTGGTAAGAAAAAAAAGCAAAAGAAGAAATCATGGCAGTTTTTGTCACATTTACACAAGTTATTATCCCTAGTCCTGTGCAGAGCAAAATGGATGCAGGGCCCTCTCAGTCTCCATCAACACAGATGAGGCTCTAATCCATCTCATCGCTTTGTTATAAAATGACAGCAGGTCACTGTTACCTTTTTTGATTACAGCTCCCAGAATTCTAGCTGACTGAGGAATTCTGGGTCTTGTCCCCAGTCCATGTCTCTCCCTTCTTAACTCAACACACCCCGTTGTTGTGTAGTTTGCTGTGCCATTTGCGTTTCTGTTTTCACTCCTCCCAGGTCTTCCACTACCTGAGCCTCTCCATTTTAACCCTCTTTCTGGTGGAAGTGAGCTTCAAACTCTTTGCCTACCGCCTAGAGTTCTTCAAACACAAGTTTGAAGTCCTGGATGCTGTTGTCGTCATTGTCTCCTTCGTCCTTGATATTGTTCTCCTGTTCCGGGAGCACGAGTTTGAAGCCCTTGGGTTGCTGATCCTTTTGAGACTGTGGCGAGTGGCCAGGATTATCAACGGTAAGTCTTTGAAACATGGGATGGGTTCTGTACGCATTCCATCTTTCCGTCAGGTCTACCTCAAACCATGATTTGCTATTTGCATATTCCATTAATAAAGGCTGCTTCCTAAAACATATGACTCTTAAAAAAACCTCATCCTTCTGGAACGGAGACAATGCATTATTTGAGCACAAGACCTGGACTTGGTTCAAATCTCCAGCTCTACGTCACCTCTTGGTCTTCCATTTCCATATCTGTAAAATGGGGAGAATGGCAACATACCTAGCAGGCAGGTTGCAAGAAGCATTGTAAAATTCTCATGAAACAATGATGGAAATGATTTTAAGGGCTTAGCCGGCAAGACTTAGTAACTTCCTGAATCCATCTGCAGGGATAATTTTGTCAGTGAAGACGCGGTCTGAACAGCAGGTGTCCAAGCTGAAACAAGCCAACTTGCAGCTCACTGTGAAGGTCCAACAACTGGAAAGCAGCTGTGCAGAGAAGGTAAAGCTGTGTCTCTTCAATGTCAATATGTCCGACCAAGCTAAAGCCAGACAGAAATAAGTGGCACCAACAGGACATAAACTAGTCAAAAGGAACTTCTTTCATTTGGCTTTGATAAGATTTAAGGAAGAGCTTTTGAGTTCATGGTCCAGCCGTCCTTCTTTATCTGTGAGCACCAGAGTTTTCCTATAAGTCAGACCTATGCCATTGCAACTCACTTTTTTGGTTATTGCAAAGGTCAAATTCTTCACCAACCCCCATCTTTTCATTGACACAGCCCCTGCAACACCATCATTTCCATGTTTTTGGGAGATAGGGGGATGAGTGGAGTGCTCCCAGTTATTTTCCTGGAGCCAGATACGTGGTAAGGACTTCATTTGTAGAGGCCTCCTGGGAAGCCCTGGCTGCGGGAGAATAGCTGGCTGTGTCTCTGGTCTCCATCAACACAGAAATGGCCCTGTTGAATCATTTCCATGCTCTCAACATGCTCTCAACTGCATGGATGGCAAGTTCTGGAACACAAGATGGTCATGTTTCAAAGGCAAATCTCCAAGTGTGCAAGAGGTGCTTTAGTCCTGGCACACAATTACAAGGGTGGGAACACACTGGAGTCCAAAAGGAATGGGGCAGACTCATGGGCTTTAACTACTGTGAATCCATTCCACTGAGCATGCCTGCCCTGCAGAGAACAAAGCAGCTACCTCCTTCAGTGCTGAAGGTAAATGGGATCTAGTGGATGAAGTAGGCAAGCAAAATGGCTTGATTTGCCCTGCAGTACACGAACTCAAACAAGGATAAGGGTGGCAATCCAAGGCTGTGAGTTAATGCTGTTAGTTGTAGGGAGCATATAACTTCCTTGTGGAAACAGACTCTCTGGCTGCTGGTCTGTTTCCAGGCACAATTCAAAGCCCTGGTTTTTAATAAAGCCCTATACAGTTTAGGTTCAGACTGACTGAAAGCCTGTATCTTCCACTACAAGCCTGCCCAAGTCCTGTGAGCTTCCGGGGACAGCTTTCTCTCCATTCCACCACTCTCCCAGGCTTGGCTGGTGAGGATGCAGGGCCCTCTCAGTGGTGGCTCCTAGGCTTTGGAGCTCCCACCACCACCAGGGAGGTTTGATCTGTCCCTCTCTGCTTTTTTCACCAGCAAAGACCTTCTTGGCTGACTGGTGAAGAGTGATGTGCAATCGAGTGTACTGTTTTTAATATCTAATACGTATTTTAAATGGTTTTAATTTTTAATGTTTTAAAAAGTAGTGTCTCAACTGAGTGTAACTGAGGTTTAAAGCTTTTTAAATTTTTGTATTTCATATTGTTTTAGGTGTTCTGTTTTAATTTATATTGTAAGCCAATTTGAGTCCCATTCAGGCGAAAAGCAGGATATAAATCAAATCAATAAATAGATCTGAGTAGGTCAACTTTCCAGTTTTTCCAGTCTTGTCTGAAAAAAGCTGTTTGACCAGGGATTATTACAGAGAACCATTTCTTATTTTCTTAAGATCCTTACCTGCAAGACTGACTAATTGCAATTTGTAAGGAACTAGGAGATCAGGTGCTGGGCAGGAAACTGACTGAAAGAACTGTCTCTTCCCCAACAGGAGCTAGAAATTGAAAGGCTGAACAACCTATTGAAACAACATGGACTCCTCAGCCAGCTCAGATAGACTCCTGGCCTTGATCCTACTGGGTTAAAACCATTCCATGGAACTAAGTCCTTCTGCCCAGGAGCTATTTTGTTTTCTTCTTCCATACTGTGATGTTCTGAAAATCTCCTTTTGTACATTCCCTGCCTTGTCTGCAAGTGTCTTCTGTGCCCTTGCTTTTCTGAAACTCTTTATCAGTGTTGTAAAACAAGTCCACAAACTGGAAAACTCAATTATTCCAATCTTTAATTGTACAGCTGTACAGTTTGAGGGAAAAAATGAAAATAATTTAATAAAGCCTAATCTGTATAAAAAGATGGTTGCTGTTTAGTTTTGCAAAACTTCAAGCTAACAGCAGTGGTAACCACAGAAGGAGACAAAGAGCAGATCTCTTTGGAAGGAATTCACCTTGTTTCCTTCTCCCACTCTCTCTTTTCTCTTCTCCTTCCCCCTGCCCCCGCCCAGCAACAAGGGACTCCCCCCAAATCCCAGCCTTTTAAAAAGGCCCAATTATTGTGGGGAGACGGGTGGTGAGTACTGTAGCATCTGCGGAGGAGAGAGTCTACAGCAGAAGTGGGGAACTGATGCCCTCTTCCAGATGTTGTTCAACTCCAACACCAACTTCCCCTCCCCACTGTCCAGGCTGGCTGGAGCTAACGGGAGTTGGGAGCTCAGTAACAGCTAGGTGGTTGGGTATAGAAAGGAAAAGCTCTTTGGAAACACCCAAGTTTTCTCCCACTGTGCCCCAAATACTGGCCTGCTTGCTGACTAGTGTAGGGGAGCTGTCAGCCTGGCATGATGGGAAACGCCACTTCCTCATGACAGGGAAAGAAACATGACATTTGCCCTGCCCATGGGGCCTACCATATCCTGCCCCAAAGAACACAATTGTTCCCGTATTCCAAGAGTAGGGAAGAATAGCTGTTTGGTAGCACAGAAAACCAGTCACCATTTTGGGAAGGACTGGTGTGAAGCGAGAAGTATTTGAGAGCATTGTTGGGGTGCAGCCCACGGGTGGAGATTGGAGGGGTGGAAATTGGCCCCCAAGCCCTTGCTCTAAACAAACGGAAAGAAAAAGTCAAATGGAAGATTGGCCTCGATAGTTGGAAGAGCTTTGTAACCTGGCCTGGCTGGTGTGGAGACATCAATAAACGTAACAGAAGTGAGTATCTGGATGGTGCTCTCATTTCCTGAAGCCACCTGCAACAGAAACAAAGGTATGAATTCCACGAACCGATTTCCACCTCACCAGACCAAAGACTAGCTTGTCTTCAGAGCACATCCCACACAGAGGAAGTATGCTCTAAAATGTGTGCTCTAAAATGAAGAAACTGCTGGGCCAGTGCACCAGCATATCCAGTAGAATGCCCCACTGTAGGAAGCCATGGGCAGAAGATGTTCAAAGCAGGGAAGGGTATGGATTACTGAAAAAGTGCTTCTTGTCAGTCTACCAGATACAGCTTGACGTTGAATGCTGGGTCTATCTCAGGTGGTTTGAAAGCTCCCCACATATATACTACTTTCAAAGAGCAGCTGGCAGCCCGAAGTGAAAAATGGTTGTCAACCAGTGGCCCTCCAGTTGACATTGGGCCCCACTTCCCTTCTGCTCCAGTCCCCAAGGGTCACAGGGCCAAAGGTTACCCCTCTCTCCACTAACACACTGAGACTGTTTCCTGCAGTGGAAACTTATCCAGTTTCAGGTTCATTAATGAAACCATGGTGAATTGAAGACAGAGGTTTATTTAACACCACAGTGTCAGTCCAGAGGTTAGCATTCCACCTGATCAACCTGGCACTGACACAAATATACACCTGACCATTTATAGCTTTTTTGGAAAATTTACTTAGCAACAGCCTACAATAACATATAACAAATATTACGAGACAGTGAAGGTATCTTAGCCAATCATGAAACAGCGGTCATAAGGACAAAAGGAAAGGCCTTTCTCCTACCACTCTGACTGGCTGCTCAGTTGATGTACAAAATCACATTAATTTATAACCCCCCTTTCCCAAAAACTGGGACTTGGGGCCCTTTCACACTACACACTTACAGCACTATGATTCCACTTTAAATGCTATGGCAACATCCTGTGGAATGCTGAGATTTACAGTTTGGGGAGAAGCATTTAGAATTCTTGATCAAAAAAGCTCTAGTGCCTCAACTGAACTACAAACCCCAGAATTCCGTATGGTGTTATAATCTTTATGATACTTGCAAGAGGGCTTTCTCTCAGTCCCACCATCCCTCTTCGTGGCTGCTCTTGGGCTGTGAACCCCTTCCCGTGGGAAGCTAAGTGCCCCTTCTTTGACAGGTGAAAACCTTTTCTGTTTACACAGGCCTGTTGCAGAAGGCCTTTTAACTGGAGTGTGCTGTGTTTGCATTTCTATTGTTACCATCATTATAATATTAACTACCATTTAAAAGCTGTTTTAAGTTAATGTGTTTAATATGCTTGTTTCTTTAATTTCGTTTTCACTTTTGTACCCTCCATTGTTTTAACTATATTTTATTTTTACTCGGACTGTAAGGCAGCTTGGAAGAAAAATGAGACATTAATTAGTTAATTAGTTAATTAAATTCAGTGGCGGAGCTTGGAGTGTGTGGAGGGGGAGCAGGAGGGGGATGGGGCTACAGTGCGCCAGGCAGAGCCACTGTGCATGAAGGCATGGCCGCGGTGTGTGGGGTATTGCCTAGGTGCACAGGGCATGGCTATGGGCTGGGACACCCCAAAAACATTGCCGCCCAGGGCGAATCGCATCCTCGCCCCCCCTGTCGTTACACAACTGATTAAATGCACAGTGTGAAAGGAACTCTAGTTTGGGAGGGGGAAACAGATGAGCTGATGGAAGAGACCTCAATGTCCTCTCTTCCTCTCTCTGTTATGGTTAAGAACTGTGTGGTTTCACACACACCCTGCCCCATCTCCTCCTTTCACCTAGATCACAGGCAGCCTTCAGTTTTCAACAGGTAGCACTGCAGCTTAAAAGGAGGAGGATGCAGGTCCTCCAACAGGTAAATCCCCAATGCTCTCCTTCCCACCTTGTTGATAGCAGACAGCTTGGTGCCACCTTTTGAGCTGAAGCATTATCTTGCTGCAATGCACCAAGATCTCCCTTGGAAATGCCAGTTTCATGTGCCAGACATCTGTCTCATATACAAGCCACAACCTTGCAAGCTTTGAATAAGGGTTGTTTAGTTAAAAATACAGCCAAAGTCACTGCGTTTCCTTCCCTCGCAGGCAATCACCACCCACCTGGGACAAGGCAGCTGTCATTACCGTTGCTGTGAGGCTCACGATTTTAGCCTGGGGGTTCACCAAGGAGCCATATTTAGTCCATTGCACTTCTAATTCAAATGAGACTGGAATTTCACAGGTGTTCTAAAAATAAAGGGAGAGACAGACATGGGAAGTGAAACCTGGACTTGCCCCCCTGGATGGCATTTATTTTATCCTTGTAAGAATTATTTCTTCTTCATTTGATTATATATCTCCACCCTCTGCACAGAAATATAAAAATTCCAGAATCTTTGAAGTCTCAGGGGGAGGCTTCTTTTGGTTTTTTGGTGGGGGGTGGGAAGGAAATGTGAAGAAATGCAGTACTGGCACCTTTTACAGGTTGAAAGTCACTTTGTTACTTTAGGAGTATAAAATGCACAGTGTGTAACTTGGCTTGGTATAGAAGTATCACGTTTTGTATCTTAACACTACAGTTTATTCAGAAAATACCAACCCATTGATTTTTTTAAAAAATTTATTGTTACAAAGGAAGCTGCAAGGTCCTGAAGTATAAGAGACCTCTCCGCTTTTACCAATGCAAAAAAATCAAACATAAACAGAGGAAATCATCAACATTAGTAAAACAAAGAAAACTGTTTTGTCTCCTATAGCTCTCCATAGCG